>VXBU01003487.1:0-16595 GCA_013400315.1 Bombycilla garrulus | reverse complement strand
CACAAACCCAGCACAAACCCAACCTTTGCTGCAGCTGAAGGGAACAACTTCCAGATCTGTTGCAACTTGAAACTACTAAATATAGCCGTGAGCTATGAGGCAAGAGAATGACAGAGCGTAATTCCCAGCTCGCTCTGGGTAGCGATCAGCAGCGCCAAGAACATCAAAGGCGGCGGCGGCCACTCGTGGCAAATATTGCTGTTTTACAAATCATTATTTGTAGTAAAGGAGCGGCTCCTCGCCGTCCCCAGCGAGGGGAGAGAAGGAAAAAGGAGGGATTGGAGTGGCTGCAGCTATTTGTTTCAGTGTGAGGCCGATTTTGCAAAAAGGAGATGCTGTTTGGAGTTTGCTGTTGGATTTGGGAGGGCAGAGGGAGGCAGGTGCTGCTGCTTGCTTTGGGAGCGCACAAAATATCTGGAATTAACACACAGCAGCTGGAGATCAGGGTGGAGATTAAGTTTGCAACCTTGACTCGACCCACAACAGCATGGAAGGAAAAAAAAGGTGATTTCTCCAAGAGATCTCTTCCTGAGGTGAAGAGCATTCCAACTCAAAACAGTGTAACAAGGAAAAAAAGTGATTTCTTCCAGAAACCTTTTCTGAGGTGATGAATATTCCAATCCAAAACATCATGGCAAGGAAAAAAAAGTGATTTCTCCAAGAGATCTCTTCCTGAGGTGAAGAGTATTCCAACTCAAAACAGTGTAACAAGGAGAAAAAGGTGATTTCTCCCAGAAAAGCCTTCCTGAGGTGAAGAGTATTCCAACTCAAAACAGTATAACAAGGAAAAAAGTGATTTCTCCAAGAGATCTCTTCCTGAGGTTAAGAGTATTCTAACTCAAAACAGCGTAACAAGGAAAAAAAGGTGATTTCTCCAACAGATCGCTTTCTGAGGTGATGAATATTCCAATCCAAAACATCATAACAAGGAAAAAAGGTGATTTCTCCAAGAGATCTCTTCCTGAGGTGAAGAGTATTCCAACTCAAAACAGTGTAACAAGGAGAAAAAGGTGATTTCTCCCAGAAAAGCNGAGGTGATGAATATTCCAATCCAAAACATCATAACAAGGAAAAAAGGTGATTTATCCCAAAAAAGCCTTCCTGAGGTAAAGAATATTCCAACCCACAACATCATAACAAGGAAAAAAGTGATTTCTCCAAGAGATCTCTTCCTGAGGTAAAAAATATTCCAACCCACAACAGCATAACAAGGAAAAAAAAAGGTGATTTCTCCCAGAAACTCCTTCCTGAGGTGAAGAATATTGGCACTGGATGTGATCCACGCTGGAGATAAATCCCCAGAGCTCTCAAACTGATTGTTAATGGACTCACTGTTTGAAAATAAGACCAGAGAGCATCTGATAGCAAGGCCCAGAAAAGGGATGTTTATCCTCTTTCAGAAAAGGGGGTATTTATTTCCCAGGGCACGTCCTGCCTGCTGGCAGCCCTGTTCCAGCACACACGGGTTCCTGATGAACTGGGGCAGGGAGAGCACAGCAAACAAACACCTGGCCACAAAGGCAGCACTCGGGGAACAAAGCTGACATTTCCAGGTCACAGCAGGTCCCCTCCCAGATCTCCCCTTGGAAACGGAGAGCACAGCACACCGAGAATTTAGAGATTTTTCTTCACAGAGTTGTAGCATCTCCCTCTTTGCTGCACTCCAGAAAAATCTCTGTGCACAAAACATCCTTTAATTCATCCACCAGGTGGAAGGAAGGTAAAAGAACACAGGGAGCAGCTCAGCTGAGGTGACAGCAGAGACAGATCATGAAAAACACCCCACGTTTAACCCCAAACACCTGCTCTACCCCTCCAGCAAATATCCACGAACATCTGCAAAAAAAAGGGTGAGGAAACGTGGGGAAGGGGAGGAGGGAATGGCTCCACAATCTCACATCCTCTGCTTTATTTGACTTCCAGGAGATTTAAGCACTAATTACCAAATGAAACAATCCCTGCTGGTAGCAGCCCCTCCTTCCTCTGGCTTCCAGGAATTGTGTCTGGATCCTCTGGTTCTCCCACCACGCTGCTCTGCACAAATTGCTGTTTGTGCCTTTCCCAAAGCCTGCTCAGCCTCACACCTCACCTGTTTCTGGGCCAGGTTACCCTCCCTGCATCCTCCATTTCTGTTCTCTTCCAGGGAGGATTTCAGCCAGAAAAGCCAAGGATTGTTGAGGTTTAGCCTCCCTCTCATCCCCCTGCCAAGCTGCCTCAGAATATCCGGGATGTACCTGACTGCAGGTGAATCCACAAACCTCGAACGGCTCAGATTCATTAGCACTGAGATAATTGGATATTAAAGCCTGGCTTTGATAGTGTTGCATTCTGATTGCACCATGCATGCTAGGCAGAGATTGCATTCTCCACTCTTAGCTGGGTGATTTCTCATTCCACTCGGAAAAATGAGGTTAACAAGGAAATTCTCTTTTCCCTCCAACACCACAGACTTGGGAAATGCAGCGTTGAGCCAGACTGATTCCAGGTTAATGTGTTCCATGACACAAACACAGCATTTTAACATCCTTTAGCACCAGATTAATCCCACCTGATCACTGGGATCATAATCAAGTCTCCTCTTAATTGTCCTTTATTGATGAGAAAAGAGGAGAGAAGCTTCATTCATAATGAATTTGCACAGAGATCCTCAGAGAGAAGCCAGAGGAATTCAGCTCTTTGTGCTAAATGTATCTTTGTTTATTCCTGTCACCACGAAGGCAGGTAAGAGAATATTCAGATTTTCATTTCCATTCACAGGATCAGGCTGTTTGGAGGATAAATCCAGGGCTCAACGAGTCCAGCCTGCACAGGGCCATGTCCCGTCACGTTCTGAGCATCTCCAAGGATGGATGTTCCACAACCTTTTTGGACAATTTGATTCTACTTTATGAAGCAGCAGCTTTCCAAAAAAAGCCGTTTCAATTAGCAAAACCATAAGTAATGGCATAATAGCAATTACTCAACTGGCATAGAAGGCTGCAGCTCTAAAAATAGTCTGGCTGAAGCTGATTAACACTTTATGTGAATCTTTAATGGAGAATTCAAACTTCAGGGATTTTACAGCTGAGGCCACAGCACAGAGAGCCTTTAGTCACCTTCCCAGTGCAGGGAAAGGAATGAAAATAAATCCACATGCTGCATTTACAGGGATAAACACTGGAATATAATGGGGGTTTTTTTCTGGAAATAAGGAAGAAGGGAGGAGAGAAATCCCTTTGATGAGCAGAGAAACACCAGGAGCAAGAAAGCCTCAGATCTCTGCACCCCGCAGAGCTGCAGGCAGGAACTGTGCGCCATCATTCCCTCTCCTCCTTCTCCAGGCTCATGCCAATCACCCCTCAAAACCCCACAGAGCCACAACAGAACCAATATTCTCCTTTTTTGAGGTTGTTACTCCTAAACAACGCTGTCAGTGCTTTGCCTTTCCACGCAGGCCCCGCCGTGTGGCAGCTCCCACATACAGCTGTCAGAAATGGGTACGAACACGCTGCCCACGACGGTGACAGAAATGACACACCCAGATACGTGTAAGTGACACAACTGTGGAGCAAAACCCTCTTCAAAACCCTCTTCAAACAAAGATATGCAGCTTCAATGCAAACAAGCTCCTTCTCACCGTTTCTATAGAAATTGGAGCAAGAAACCGCGAGCAGTCGGTGCTGGGGAAGAAATCTCTTCCCACCCGGGTGACAAACACATCAAAAACCACTTTTTCTTCATGGATGTAATGGCTGCTGCTCTGCCTCGTGTTATTCTTAACATTTTTAAAAATCTAAACCCTCACTCTGAGCGATTCTGCCGGCAATTAACAGTTAATGCATCCACGTGTTTATCGCCCAGTTATCCTCTGCCCCATCTGATCTTCAGCACTTGTGCCCACAGGATTGCCTCTTCCCTGCTTTTTCCACTCCACCTTTATTCCTGCAGGCACATCCAGCACTTCTTCATGCCAGGGATAATTCATCATCTCTCAGGATGAAAGAACTGCAGGATGCTGGAGAGCTTTTGGCACCTTGGTCCTGCAGCAGACACTGAGCTAAGCTTAAGCATATGAATATATGCAAGAATTATTGCGTTCCCTAGGAGAGAATCAGCCCAAATCTGTGCTGATTTCAAACATAAAACTTCGCTTTTTATGGTTATTCAAGGACAACTCAGTTTGTTCAGGCTCTGCTCTGGCAGCATGGTGCTGTATGACCTCGAGGAGGTCAGCTGGCACCTTCCACTGCAGGAAAACTAAAAACCTCCGTGCTGCAAAGTTCCTTGGAATGTTTAAGACAGACATTTGGAGCGGCAGAAATCCTCCTTACTTGGCATGGGAAGCCAGGAGCTCTGCCTGGGAACACAAATCCAAAAAGAACGTGTCAGGAGGGGAGCAGAGATTCCTTGTGTGGCTCTAAAAAAGCCATGTGTACTCCTTGAACAAAATTCCCTCAGAAAAAGCTGCAGCCTTTTTAAGTATTTCACCAATAAAACTGATAAAAAGCATTAAAAATGAAATATTGCCATTGATATCTTCTGCAGAGATGGACAGAATCTTTCCAATGGTTGTTTTTCTGACTACTGCAAAAATTGGGATGCTTGGGAACTAAATGCTAAAGTTCTGTGGGAGAGAAGAGATCCTGCTGTCTAATAGCTGACAAAATTCTATTTTCTACATCATTTATGCCTATGTTAAATGTGTAACTATCCAGCATTTCTCCACCTTGTTTCACCTCACAGCTGCCTGCCAGGATCTCACCTACAGATGCTCACCTGTGGAAATGTGTCTAAAACTGTCAGAATACAGGCAAATCCACAACAGATGCACCTTGGGAAGAATTCTTCATGGATTTTTCAGCCAATAATTCTCCCTTTTTTACTCTGCAAGGCCCTGGCAGCTCTCAGCACTGCCACAGTGACTCCTTCCAGAAGGTTCCATGTGTTCTGAACCAGCTGCCAGCCCAGCTCTGCCTCATCCTTCCATTTCAGGGCAGGGTAACTCAGCCCCAAACCACAAATTCTGCCCCATTCCCTCCAAAAAGGGCTCCAAACACGCTGCACTTTGCAGGAACAGCTTCCAATTAAGGATTTTAAAATATTTATAACTGCCTGTCCAAGAGCAGTGGCATGCAGGGAGTATGATTTGCTTCCCTGCTCCTTAATGAACAATATTTCAATAGCTGTGCCACGCTCAGGGTGTGAAAATCTTACTAAAATACAGATATTTGTGGCATTTAAATGGAGATTTACAGAAATGAGTCTGGTTTGATTGTGGCACTGCTAGACACAACTGTGCTTGGTGTTATATCCCACTCCATGCCCAGCTAACTTAGAAAAATTATCACTCTCAACTATGTGCAGAAAAGCCAAGGAAATGGGTGATTTTTAGACTCCTAAAACTTTACAATTTCTTTTATTCAACTCTTTTCCTCAATTTCTTTTCCTCAGGAAGAAGAGTTTGGAATAGAACTGGGCAAAACAAGCAAAGCATTTTAGCCACACTGAGAGTCTCCTGTCTTTTCTCTTAGTTCCCTCTTTCCTCTGTTATTTAGTAAATTATTTATGTGCCTCTATTTCAATCTCACAGGTGTTAATAAATCTATTCCTGCAGCTGTCCCAAGGGACAGACACATCTCTGCCAGAAAAGCAAGAAAGTCACAGTACAAAGGGCCAGGTCAGCACAATCCTGACCTGAACCCACATTTCCAACACCCGAGTTACAAAACAATAAATATTAACAAGCCCCCATAAAATTAAGCAGTTCTTGAGAACAGCTTAGAGAAAAAAAATAAAATAAAATAAATAAACAAATAGTAAAAGCAGCGAGCTGCCTGTGGAATGGCAATTCCAAACAGCTGGTTGGGATTGTGCTTTCCCCAGGGTGCAATTATCTTCAAAACTCAGGGCAGGACATTTCCAATGTCACTGTGGGCAGGGATGCAGCAGGGAGGGAACACGAGGCTCTGCAGGTCCTGACCTCGCACTGAGAGCTGCTCCTGCCTCCAAAAAAACATCCCAGGTCACTTCCCCCAGGCAGCCTGGGAGCTGAAATTGAAATTCAGGATGGTTTTATAGATACCCAGCAAGAGATGCTGCACAAGTTCGGAGTGTATTGGTCACTCCACCTGGAAAATATTCCAAATATTCCCAATAAAATCTCTATTTCTGTGCAAGGGAGCTCGGATTTTGGCAACAGAGCACAGATGTTAACAGCACATCCTTTTAGCTGTGCTTCCAGCATTTTAAAGTTATTTAGGAAGCACTAAAAAGCTCCATGAATTCCCAAAATGTCAAGGGAATAACTTTAATTCATCAACACTCAGGACCCTCAGCCAGAAGAGTGTGGATACCTGGAATTTATCTACTCAATATCCAAACATTTCAAGGTGCTAAACCCCAACTTGGTTTTATTTTTAAATAATTACGTTTTCATCTAAAAAGATACTCTGAGTATAAATGCCTGGAGTAACAAAAAGACTTCAGAAAAGCCAGGTCCTCATTTGAGAAAATGAGTATTAATTTTGTAAAAATTTCCTGTCCACCTTCTCATCAGCTGTGTTAAGGAGACCCTGATGGAAAAGGAAGGAGGAGGAGAGATTTTCCTGTAAAATTGTGAAGGAAACGTTCAAACTGAAAAGCAGTAAACTCCAGGAATGAGTCAAAGAACAGAACATATTCCATCAATTCACTGCTCCCAGTCTGGAACAAGCACCTTTCTGCAGAGGAGAAAATTCACCCACTGAGGGCCAGCACAAGGAGAAAGAGCTGCCTTTAAAAAATGTCCTCACTTTTTGGTCAGAACGACTTTCATTCCTCACAAGGAAAGCAAGAAACAATCAAGCTCAGCCTTAGAAAATTGAATATTTTTTTCTAATCAACTAAAAGTGAATTTATTTCTACCACTGGGTCTGGCAGCAAGTGCAGATCTTTCATTCCAACTGTTCAATTCCTTATTCCAACTGTTCAATTCCTTATTCCAAACTCTCTGATTCCTTTTCAATAAAGGTGTCACACAGCCACGACAAACTCGGTGCCAAACACAAACCAAGAAATGTTAAACACACTTGAGATCGGGCAAGATAAAATCAGTTCTTATTCCTCAGCCAAAGGCTCCCTTTGTGCTCTCTTGAAAGCACTTCATTAGAATAATAAAGCTGGGTCAAAAAACAGCCACAAGTGTTAATCAATACCTCACAAAAATATTATTTACAGCCAGGTTAAAGGAATTTCTAACAAAGAGATGAATGCCAGTGCAGCTACATCAGGAATAATCACATTATCCACCAGTGCTCCAGATACCTGGGAGAGAAAAGAAGCTGTTCATAAATTTATTTAGTGTGGTCCTCATGCAGGAACCTCCAACACTTCTTACAGATAATCTCTCCCCCCTAGGTTATTTGTCTAGACATATTTTAATTAAATAACAAAAATTGTGGTCACTGATGTGGTGAAAATGATTGAGTTGAGCTGAACAAGGTTCCTGCCAAAGCCAGGTGTGTGGGGCAGGGATGTGACAAACACGGGCACAGAGGTGGAGTCAAACACCTCTGGCACCTTCTAAGCACATCCAGAATTACCCACAACACCCTAAAACATCCTTTATTTCCCTAAAACATCCCTAAACCATCCTTTATTTCCTGGGGAGAACCCTAAAACATCCTTTATTTCCCTAAAACATCCCTAAACCATCCTTTATTTCCTGGGGAGAACCGGGACCCCAAACCAACAAAATTCACCTGCACACACTCGTTAAAGCAGAGCTGGTGCTTCATTAATTACTCTGGAAAATTCCAGCGGCAGCAGGGCAACCCGAATTTGCTTTTCGCTAAAATCCAGGAGTGAAAAGATGGGAAAAAAGCAGAGGCTGGATATCAAAGCTTTCCATGCATAAATAGGATGGAGATGGAAATCTTTTCTCTTGCTGCTGGAAGAGCTGAAGGCTAAAGGAGATCCAACCTTCCTTCACTGAAAACCAGAAATTCTCCACATTCCACCTCCTCTCCCCGAGCATTTCCTTCTTGCAGAAAGCATCCAAATCTGGTGTGATTTATATATTACACAGATTTATACCCAAATTCTGGAGTCTTACAGCTTAATCTCAAACTGTCACCCCCACAAAGGGGATTGTCAGTATCCTAAAAAATCTGGACAAATACATTGGAAGTGCAACCCAGAATTCCCAGAATTTCCAGCGAGCCTCCAGGAGGCTCAGAACAGGAACCAATTTCACGTTCCAGCTGTTCCCACACACGGCCAGGGCAGTTTTTTTGTGGCCAAAGCCCTCTGGAATGCAGATCACAAGGTAAAGTTGTGGTGCCTGCCCCTTGGAAATTTGGTTTTCCACAGGGAACAGCAGCTCCAGGCACAGCCAGAACCTTCCAACCCTCCCTGGAACAGCAAACCTGCAGGACACTCCTCACAGGGTGAAAAACTGGGTTCAGAGCTCCTGCCTTCAGACCAGGTAATAAATTCCACCCACACTGCAACTTGAAAGTGTAACTGGACCTACAAGTTTGTTTAGGCATTAAAAAAAATAAAAAAAAAAGCTTCCCAGCTTGTCACAAAATCCCAAATCAGATCCAAATTAAGGAACAGGGATCTGTGTCCCTATGGGATTGTGGTCTCTCTTTAAAGATTTGCACCACGCAGAGTGAAAAATCTGTGTTTTCACCATGGGAAAGGCTTTCCAGCAGAGAAATTAAACAAGTCCTTGGTAATAAATGCAATCCCCCAGCCCCACGTTCATATTTAGGCATGGATTTGCTATTCCAAGCTAAACTACAACACATTTTCAAACAAGATTTACTATTTCACTTAGAAAAATAGCAGGGCTGATGGATTAAATGTCCATATAAACATGGAAAAGCCAAGCTCCCTCATTTCAGGAGTGGCCCCCTCAGCGTGGAGCTGGTAAGGGAAAGGCAGAGCTGTAATTTAATTTATTATTGTGCTTCTGAAGAACTACGAACACAAAAAAAATCCTGCAGTGCTCAGGGACTCACTCAGGTACCTGACACAGATCTTTGAGTTGTTGATAATTTGTCCAAGCTGCTCTTGTTCAGTGCATCCTTACAAGATGCAGCAGGACACAGGAATTCTGTATTCCAGGTGGATCACAAGTTTTTCCCACCAACTCCTTGTCCCTCATCCAGCAAAACACATTTGCCAACGGCTCTTAAAGTCATTCAAAGGGAAATAAAAATTCTATCTGTCTAAAACCCCAAATAATTCAGCTGAAAGTTTCAAAAACTGCCACGAATGCAGCAAGAAATGGTGCTGCTCCAAATATTCCTCATGGAAAAATCCACAGGGAGCTCGTTCTGGGAGGGGCCCCATGGAAATCTTCACCTGCCCAGCTCTGCCTGTTTGGTTTCCCACCTCCCACTCTTTTCCAAAGTCATTTCAGCAACCTGAGAGAAAACAGCTCAGATAAAAGGGGCTGGGATTTTTGGGCATCACAGGGAGAGAAATGAACCTTTTCCATATGCAAAGGGAGAGCGAAATGCAAAATTTCATTCCAAACCTGCACCAGCCCAACTGAATTTGACTTCTAAATGAGTATTTCATGGAATCCCAGAAGGGTTTGGGTTGGGAGGAGATCGAAAACTCATCCAGTTCCCTGCCACAGACCTGGCCTTGGACATTTCCAGAGATGGGGCAGCCACAGCTTCCCTGGGAAATCCATTCCAGGGGCTCCCCACCCCAAAAATCCCATCTAAGCCTCCCCTCTGTCACTCTGAAGCCATTCCCTCGTGCCCTGTGTGCTCCCATAAATTTTTCAAATCTCCTATTTGTAGCTTTAAATACAGAATCCAACAGAACTTAATTTTCCAGTGTATTAATGTGAAAGAAAAGTGGGGAAACACGGGGCTCATTTCTAATTTTTAATGAACACATTCACCGCCAAAAGGCTGAGCTTGAAATTGGGAAGAAATGATAAATTTTCCCTATTAGTGGAGTTGTTAGAGTTGCAAAAGAGGGCTGAATTTCTGTGTCCCAGGCTGCATTTCTGTGTCTCAGGCTGCATTTCTGTGTCTCAGGCTGCATTTCTGTGTCTCAGGCTGAATTTCTGTGTCTCAGGCTGCATTTCTGTGTCTCAGGCTGAATTTCTGTGTCTCAGGCTGAATTTCTGTGTCTCAGGCTGAATTTCTGTGTCTCAGGCTGCATTTCTGTGTCATACTCAGCCTGGCACACACAGCAGGGCTGCAAAACATTCCTCCCAAATCCTGGCAGAGAAACCAATGCCATTTGCCTCACTGAGTTCAAAATGAGAAGATCCCAAAATCTGAAAAGCTACAGTTCAGACTCAGAGCAGATTTTTTAGGAATCCCAGCAATTTTTTTAGGAATCCCAGCAGTTTTTCAGGAGTCAGGCTCTGAGCTAACACTGCAACAGGTAAACCCTAATCTTTGATTTTTTTTTTTGCTGTTTTTTCTTCCCAACACAATGCAGAGCATCTGAACAGCTCCAACTCAGCCAATCCATCCCTTAATCCCCCTCAGCTTCCTAAATCCTTCTTTTTGCAGGAGGACACCAACAGCCCCTCTCGAGAGTGAAACTCCACTTTGTCACTTGCTAATTCTGAGTTCATTGAGACATTGATCCTTGGCACAGCCAGATAAGGAGAGCTGCAATCCCAGTGCTTTTGTCATCTGGCCATTCTTTATTTCAGCTGTGCTCCTGGCTTTACTCGTTTTCTGTCAGAGCCTGGTTAGACCAGCAGCACTTCCCAGTGGTTACCAGGGGCTGATTTCTTAATTACTGCTCCCTGGAGCCTAAAGAGAGCAGCAGAAGGTATTGAAATGAAACAGCAGGGATGAGAAGGGCAGGGGGGGCTGGGGATGGGAATTCAGCACACAGGAATAGATGAATTTAGCCCAAAGACATCCTGAGTGCCTCATCCTCAGGCAAAGACCTCTCTGTTTAAAGCCAGCATCCAATAAACCACTAAAAATCCCTTTAAAAAATTACTCTGGTGGGGAAATCACAAACACACATCAAGCAGCTCTGTCTCACAAGATCCTGAAGAGTTCAGCACAACTTCAGTTGCGAAATTCTTCATTAGAATTCTGAATTCTTCATTTTCTAATGCAGGCACCACCTCCTGAGCCAGTTTTCTAAAGGAAGTATGTCCTTAAGAAAACTCGGGTTTAATGAAAGCTCAGATTTTGTATCCTGCCCTCTGCAATGGTATCTGACACCTGTCCTTATCTGAACACCTGGAACAGTAAATCACATTTTGAGAGGAATAATGTATTTTCAAGAGCATTTTGTTTTGCATTAAAATTTCTCTACCTGCTCTCCTTAGAGAAAAGGATGCCTAAGGACTCCATGAGCTGCCAGATGTGCACATCTCCATTTGGTTTATTTATTTTACTTGGCTGTTGCACGTAAAACCAAAATATCTTAAAAAGCAGGAACATGTAAATGTGAGAAATCTGCAAGGAAAAGTCAAGCTAGGACTACTTTAAATGAGTTTTTAAGCAAATACAGTTTTTAAGAGCCAGGTTTTCCAAGAGCTGCCACCATTTAGTGCAGCTCCACCATCACTTAACCTTAGAGAGTCCCCACAGTGGAGAAAGCTGACAAGAACATCCCACTTGTGCACAGTTCTAAATCCATTTCTGACTTGGATGACATTACTGCAAAGGAATCAGAACCCAGAGAGCTCTAATGATGATATTCAGGCTGCTCTCAGAGTTTCCAGTTATTAACTGACATCTCAGAAAGCTTCTCCTCACTTGGGGAGCCAGAGAAAAACCAGCACTGCAAGAAGCCCTGGGGAGAAAGGGAGAAGGGAACAATAAGAGCAAAGAGTTTCTAGGAGTATAAAAAAATAAGAAAAATCTTATTTTTGCTTCATTTGAAGCAACACATTTGATTGGAATGACAGTGACAGCCTCAAGGTTGTCAAAACCAATTCCATCCAGGAGCAATCACTGGAAGCAAGCTTTAGTCAGTTTGCCAGGTTTGGCTGAAGAATTATGTCATGAATTTGTTCTTGGATCCAGCAGATCCCAGGCTGTGGGCACACACAGTGATTTTTACCTTCTACTCACTCATTTTCTATTGCTTTCACTTTTATTTTAGGAAAATAAAGATGTGCGCAGACCAAATATGCAAAGGGGGATCAAACCTCTTTCTTTTCACCAAGTTTTACTTTTAAACCCATTATTTGCTCTTCCATCATCTTCTCATTCAACAAAAAAACCCTCAAACCTCTCAATTTTTTTCTGTGCCTACACTGTTTTCTTTTCATTTTGGTTCAAGGTAAATTCTCCAGAGTAAGAACTGTTTTCTAAGTAGGAGCTTCTAAAACATGACACCCACCTCCACTGAGCAAACCTGTTGTATTTATTTCTGACATTTTTTTTACCACTTTGAAGAGCAACTGCCAGCAGCAGCAGGGCAAAGATGTCCCCACCAAATTCCCCATCAAGGAGACGCCTCTTAAACCTCAATTTGTACCCTTCAACATCCCAAATTCCCAGATATTTTTTTTTTGTTGTTGTTGTTAGTCACAGGAGTGAAGTCAGCCTGGCACAGGGACTGCAAAGCTGCCCTGCAGCCAAGGATAATTCACAGGAGCATTATCTGCAATTCCTGGGCTCACTGGTAATTTGGGCTGAGCAGGAGGGAGGGCTGGGGGAGGGTTAGCAAAGACAAAAATAAGCAAATTTGCTTATTAGCCACACCGAATATGAGATGCATTAAAAAACGTTAAGGAGGGAGGAGGGATGAAAAGCAGGATGTGAAAGAAGCAGGAGCTGGAACAGCCTGGCTAATGTCAACCATGAAATGCAACCCCTGCTGTGACAATTTGAAAGGCAGAAAGGCAGAGTTTTTTAATATTAACTATTTGATTGCTCTGCTTCAGATGAATCCAGCTGATAGCACGGCACTTCCACATTCCCTCCAGGTGATTTTTACCAGCCAGAGACCTCAAACACCACATAAATTCAGTCTGCATCGAAAACATGACTGGAGAATTGCAATTTCTCCTCACTCAGAACACACCTGAGGCATTGTAAAACAATCCATCGCCAAAAAGCTCTTCCCAAGGCTGCAGCTGCACAGGTGGTGATGCCTTACGTTTTAATTTTTAATATTTTTTAGATTCTGTTGTTTAGTGTGTAGTTCAGGGCTTCATATTAAGGATTGGGAAGCTCTCTTCAAAAAGTACAAAGACAAAACAATTCCTTTCCAGTTTGGCACCAAGGAAAAATTTTAGGCCCAAGAGTGGAAACAACAGTGAAGGAAGAGAGGGAACAAGGAGGATGGAGCTTCATCACCTGGAGCTGGAATTGGACAATGAACTCCAATCTGCTGATGGTCCAAAACCTATAAAAGTGTGAGACTGGGGAATCCATTTAGTGGGTTTATAATATTTATGTGTATACAATATATACATATAAAAGTGTGAACCCTCATGACCGGCGGCCATTTTGTGCCCATTTGTGGGTTTGCCTTGGGTGCAGCCCCGGGGGTTCCTGCACTGCCCAAGCTGGATCCTTTCAATAAATCCCTTTTTATCCTTCTATTCCACCCAGTCTCTGTTTCCAGATCACCCCAGCAGGCACCAGTGGCAGAGCCAGGTGTGAATTTACCTTTCCTCCAAACGCTCCCAGCCCTGGGAAGGCACATCCTGTTCCCTGCCAGGATTAGCTGCCAGCACCGCTGGAGCCAGGCAGGATTTCTGCAATCTGAAATCTGAAATCACAAACTCGTCGAGCGTGTCCTGCACTTGCTCAACTCTGCAGTGACTAAGAATCCCCACATGACATCAGAAATCCAACCTCTCCCTGGAATTCAGCATCCAAGCAGCACCTCTGGGTACAAACAGCATTAGATCCCTGAATATTCATGGTTTTTACACCACTCCTACCCTGCCATCACTTGCTCAGGTCAGGCACCTCTTTGCAATTCTGTCATGAATTCATTCTCCCTCCTCGTCTCTGGATCTGGCTTCAACTAATCTTATTCCATTTATTTTAGTTTTATCCCATTTACTTTCATTTCATTCCATTTACTTTCATTTCATTCCACTTACTTTCATTTCATTCCATTTACTGTACCCTTTTTTTTAAATTTGGGCCTATAATAAAACAAATCATAAACGACAACTGGAAATAAATATATTTTAAAAACAGCCTTAATTAATCTTAAAATAAATGGGTTTTTAACTGGTTCTTTCTGCGTTGGAAAATTATTTTATTTATATGATTTTGAATATTCAACCACAATGGAATCCGTGGAAAATGGGTAGAAATGGATCATTAAGTTGATCAGTAAGGACAATTTCTGCCAAAAAGCACTAGCAGCACATATTTAATTCTAGTATGTTCACTAACTCCTCCAAAGGCACAACTTCTGGACATGAATTAAAATAATCACAAATCAGGCATTAAACCACTTACTCAAGATCAAATTCAGAGTAGCTGGAAGAGGAAAAATTGAACCCAAACCACATTGAACCCAAATCCCAAACCCCAGAGTTCTCCTTCACATTCCACAGGGAAAGCAGGGTGAAGTCATTGCAATATTGTTGGTTTCAGGTAAGATTTAACTAAAAAAACTCTTATTTTGAGACAATTTCAAGTCTACTCCTCTCCAACTTTGTGTGATGAATTCTTGGTTTGCACAGCAAAGAGTTTTGAAAACACTCTTGAAAACTCTTGCCCCATTTCCCTACAGTAAAATAGGTGTGAGCAAACACTATTTTTGCACACCTATGAAGGATTTTTAAAATGTTTCCACACCTCAGAGCTCAGAAATCCACAGGTAGGTTTAAAACAAATAAATAATAAAAATGAAAATAATAACAATGAAAAAAAAATAAATCAATCAAAATCAGGAGGGTCCTTTTAGGCCTGCTCCTCCCAAATTGCTGAGGAGCCTTTATAGGCCACTCCATCCAAAATCAGAGATATTTGGAATATCCTCCCACATGATTTTCATACTTTATCTTACCAAGGCCACTAAATAACCAAAAACTGATGGTTCTTCGCTCAGTTACTCCCATTCCACATGGAAATAAGCCACAACACAATCACAGGGCAAATATTTAGGTCGTTCTTTCCCCGAGCCCAGAAAATTCCTCTGTATTTGCTCAGCAGCTTGTCTGAACTGATTAAACTCTGCTGCAGGAATTGAGAACTGGGACCCCAAACCAGCAAAATTCACCTCCACACACTCATTAAACCATTAATTACTCTGGAAAATTGCATTCCAGTCCAGCAGGGCAATCCAAATTTGCTTTTTGTTAAAATCAAGGAGTGAAAAGATGGGAAAAAATAAAAATAATAACTGAGAAAAAAATACCTTAGAGTATAAAGGTAATAATAAAGGTAATAATAATTTTTTAAAACTTACAGTTATTTATAGATTTCTATAATTTATATATCTATATAATTTATATAGTTATAATAACTTAAAAGTTATTTATAAATAACTTTTTTTCCTCTACAGGCACGACTAAAAAACTACCTCTGCACTTTCAAAAACCAGTGTATTTCTGCTAAAAACAACAGCTGGGTTTCAATCCAACGGATGCCTTCCAACTCAAGGTCATGAAAAGGTTTGGAAAACACCCAAAAATTCAGAATTTAAAGGATTTTCTCAGGAGCTGGGTGGTGCAGCTCTGAGGTTTGCAGGTTTTTTGGACATTTTTTCCTCCAGAAGAAGTTTTGGGAGGGTGGGTAAGGACAGGAATTTTCATTTTTGTGTTCTCTCAAAGCAAAAAAAGGCTCAGGACACAGTGGGAGCTGCCATGAACTCAAGAGGGGGAAATCAAAATGAAATGTTACTGTCAACAGATGCTGCTTCCTCAAGAAGGTCTCCATGAATTTGCCTTCAAACTTTGATTTTTAGGCTGATTAAAATCGTGAGGAGTAAAAAAACATCTCCCAAAATAGTTTAAGTGGTTATTGAGGGACTAGATCAAATTTAGTTTGTAGAGTAGGATGTGTCAGCGTGTTCCAAAGTTACCTTGGAGAAATTTGTGTCATGGCATTGGAACATGTAATTACAATTTTCATGATTTCCCTGTCAGCAACATCCCCTTAAACAGATTTAATTTTGATTTAATCCAAATTAAATTTCCAGCTGCAGTAGCAGATTTGGGAGTTAAAGTAACAACACACAGTAATTTAAACAAAATATTGTCTATATTCACTGCTAAATCTTTGAACAGGAGAAAAATAAGGAACAAAAAAAACCCAATTTGAACTCTTGGAGAGGCAAAATTGAGAATGATGAGAATTTCAGGAGTGGTTTTCCTCTCACTTCACTGGAATTACAGGCAGACCTGCCCTAAATGATGATGAAAAAACAAATGCTGAGACAAAAAAAAAAACAGCTGAGTTCAATCTGCTGAGCTCCAGCAGACCAAGCAAGTGAATAAAAGCAAGCAGAGATTAAATAAACAGTAAAATTGATATTTTTCAGGAATGCTTCATTCCTCATTTCCATTTTCCCAGCTCAACTTTGCAGTGGATCTTGTCTGCAAACAATTCTTTGGAATTTGGGTTTTGTATTTCGCCAAATCCTTAAGAAACAGCTGCACTTAAACTGAATTTACTTTTTTTACAATTTGCTTTAAAAAAAAAATATTA
>VXBU01003454.1:2359-39938 GCA_013400315.1 Bombycilla garrulus | reverse complement strand
GTTTATAGGGTCAGGTACAGTGCTTGGCTGTTAAGGATGCAAGCACATGACAGCAAACTGCAAAACAAGTTAGACTGGGGAAACTCTACTGTGAATTGGAAATAACCGAATTGCTATTATAAACTAGATGTTTCCATCTGTTCCCATCTGTCTTTATTGCAATAGCCACTTGGTTGGACATCAAACAAATTTCTGAGTTTTTATTTTCTTCTTTTGTTTAATATATCAAAGTGCCTTTGCCTATCTTACCCAGACTTTGTACTTCAGGACTTTTAAATAGAAAAATCTGTTCTGATAAATGAAGTCTTCTCTAACTTAGCTGGCAGATGGCATCCCTGTTTATGGCTTTACAGGGAATTTGAAAGCATATGTGTTTGATGAATTGCCATAAATGCATGGTGGCTCCTGCAGCAGGAATGGTTCAGAGGTGCAGATAGCAGGTAATAAATAATCAATGGGCACCAAAGTAATATCTTTATTTTCTTGCTGGAGCTGAGTGTAAGCCATCTCCATTCAGCTGTTGTTTTTGTACTGATTACCAGTCAGAGCAGCTGTGGCAATACAGGAATAAGGACCCCCATCTCAGTACTTCCTAAAGTGTCTGTAATTTTACTCAGCTGAATAGTCTTCTCACTTTAGACAAGAGGAATGCTTGGGTGCTCAAGAGAATCTTTCTACATGCAAGATTTTCAGTGTCGATGGAATGATTCTATTCCTTCTCCCCCTACTTCTAAATTATTTCAGTGTAGACAGCTTGAAAATTTTTCCTTTGCTTCTCTCGTCATTTCATTGTTTACATAGTGCCTATTTATGAGAAACTTTCAGAGACTTTTTGAGTAAGACTGTAGAAAACTCTGGACTCTGTGGCCCCCTGAGTTACTCCACATGAAACACCTACAGGTGGCATAAAGTCAGCTGAGCACTGTCTGGCAGTACTTGCTGCCAGATGCTCTTGCACATTCACTCAGCTAGGACGGTTAGATTCCATAGGCATATTAATAATAGGCACTTAATATTGTTTGCTGAAAATTACTGTTTAGTTTTTTTTCTCCCAAATTATGTATTTTCCTAAGCTCACTGCAAGATTCAGATCTAAAAAAAATTATTTTCCTCAGATGGGAGTCACAATAATAATACAGGGAGATCTTTGCTTTTTGAATTTTCAACTAGGTGTTTTTAAAGAGTCTGTGTTACCGAACGTAAATGTTATTATAGTACCAATTTGCTATTCTTACTGATGTCAACAAAGGCTACTCATGAATTAATGTACTGTGGTCTTACACAGCTGTAGGGAAAATATTTCCCTCTAAGGTCACCACCTCTTCTCAAGGAGTATTTTGTACATTTATGCTCCAGCCTGAACACAAGTTCCACCCTTTTGTTTCACTGTGACTTCACAACACCGTCCGTATCAGTTCTGAAGGTCAGGAAGTGGCAATAAAATTATATGCTCCAATGGGATGATAAATGTTGTTAAAAACTATTCATATGATTTTATGCATTGATATTTATGACGACATATGTTATGTGTTTTGACTTTAAAGGAAGGACCTGTGAGTCACTCTGAGAAACATTATGCTCTCCAGGCAGTAGTTTGAAGTGTGATTTCTCTGGGACCTTTGCTAACACTCTTTGGAGTATATCCTCTCAAAATGCCAGGTGGGGGTGGAGGACATAAGACAAATAGCTTAAATTGTGCAGTCTTCTGTCTGATAATGGAGGGACATTGGAGACATCCATAGACTGTTCTTATTTGAATACTTATTGAAAGTTTCACTTCACATGGAAAAAACATTAGTGATTGTTCTCTTTTTTTCTATCATTAAGTCCAAGTTCAATCACCAGTAATGACTGATAGCATGTGCGCCTCAAATTTCTGTTCATGTTTCCTTAGTTTGAGCTTTTCCTTTGTCCCTGGAAGGAATCCAGGCACAGTGGAGCTGTGCTGATAGCTGGGGCAGTCTAGTTTTTATGACTGACTGGGGTTTTTTATATCAGTGAAACCTGTGATATATCTGAGAAATAAAATTCTATCTATTAAATATAGTAGCAAAAAATATGTAGTCCTACTCATTTGTCAATAGTAATTTCTTTCCTTCTTTACAAAGAATCACCCACCATGCTCCACTTTTATAAAGGCAGGTGCAGGCTCCATCCTCAGCAGCCTCATTCCTGAACTGCACATAAGTTAGTGTCTCAGCAAAACAGATACTGCATTTTCTAACTTTTATTTATAAGTTCACAACCACTTTAATAGAAAAAATTGACAGCATCTTACAGCGTTCCTCAGCACAGGCATTATCCAGACATGTGTTTTATGAAGAGCTTTGCAAGTACAAACCCTATGCAATGTGAATAATCATTCATCAAGGTTTTAACTGGAAAGCAGTTAAAAAACAGTTTTCCTTTCTACTCCATGCTAGCGTGCTTTTCATGTTGACACAGACTAGTTATCAAAAATTCCACATGAGAAAATCTTTCATCTGCTGCAAGAACAGAGCAGAAGAATAATACAGAAGTTTAAGACAGCCAGGAGGATTAGTTTTTTTGGCATTTTGGGATGTTATGAAGTAGTGAGCATTGTGGTTCCTGATGGCCACACTGTGTCAGAAGCAAAATATACCTTTAATCTACTTGGATAAGTACTATGCAGCAGCTGGTAAGGGTGCTTTTTCCCAGATGACATCACTTCCTTACTTCAGGCCAAAATCTGTAAAAGCATAGAGTTACTGTGGAACCTTCATCAGAATTTTCGCAAGATACACACCATTTCACTTTTTTAGCTGATCAAACTAGCTAACAATAATTGAAACATCTTAATATTTTTAGTCTTTCTTAAAAAAGCTAATTTTATTTATTTTATTTATTTTTAATCAGTTTCTAACTGATTAGAAACTCAGTTCCACAAACACAGAAAATCTTAGAGGAATGATGGCAGTAATGTAATCAGAGAAAGGGACATCCTGCCTTGATACCTTCTAGGGCTATCACAGGTGAGATATTAGTTGCATGGATTTCAGGGGATAAACTAATGGCAGAAGAAGGAAAGATGAATGGTGTTCTGGAGAGAAACAAGTACAGAGAAATAGAGGCATACCACCAATCACACTGTCAGTCTGGCCATACTGTGCATCTATTTAACAGTTTGTCTTGCTATTAAATGCCAATTCTAATTATTTCTGCATGCATGGAGCCCCTCCATTCTGCATGAATGTGTGAACATGGGGGTCTAAGTATCAGCAGCTGGAAATCAAATCCCAGATCATACTGGCCATGGTGCCAGCAGCTAGAGAGACAGGAGTGCACATGGTGTGTGAATATTAGTGCACAGTCATTAGTAAGCATCAAGCATAACACACTAGTGAGTAGGATAGGTGACTTTGGACCCACATAGTGGTGCAGCCATCAGTCAGGACTGGACATCGGAGAGGACAAAGTGGTTTTCAGATTGGCAGCTGGAGAGACTTGCAAGGTCCACACCAGCAACTGGAGACACTGTGGTGCCTGGGAGTCAACTATTCTAAGGTCATGATTCTTGGACATACTATTACACATATTTACATATGTGTCTCTGTGTGCAAGCTAATTGGGTGTCCAGGGGATCCCAAGGACTGAACTGGATATCTAAGTACACTTAATGGTGGTATCCAGGGTGCATTTGTAGGTTTGAGCTCCAAAAATTGAGTGATGCAAAGCACCACAGGGGCTCGTGTGCCCAGATACCTGCAGCTGGGGCACTCAGATCCAGGGGCAGCAATGGGATTTATGTGGGCCTAAACCCAGCTGCCAGAGGGATCCACAGTGTGCATGAGTGTATATAATTCAAAACAAGGAAACTATATACATATATATTTCTCACTGTCAAGCCTTCATCCAAGTGAGCCAGAGAGGGGAATTGGATGAGTTTACATGAGTATGAGTTTTTTCCTGTATTAATGTGGCTAACTGTGAGTATATGTACATGTGTACTCTATGTGTGTGTACATGCATGCCATTAAGACCTATTCTTAAAATTATTAGAGATGCCTTTGCCCAAACTAAAGTGCAAACAAGACCATATGCCAAAAACAATAGCACTGATTTTTATTACACAATAAATGTGAGGTAGAAAGAGATGGAAATAAATAGAAAGTGAAGCAATAGGAGTGTTGGAACCCAGGGGGTTCCTATGATGCCTTTGGCCGACCCAAAACCTGGTCAGGAGGCTTTTCAGCCTTGCCAGAGGTGTCAGGGACCCTGGAATGATACTAAAAATACCTGTAGCTCCGATTCTAACCCATGGAACAGGTTGTCAACTTTGTGTGAGGAATTTCAGGTCACAAAAACTTAGATAGTAAAATTGTAGTAGTTATAAATAAAAAGAAGAAAATTTGAAGGTATGTACAGGGGGGTTTAGGGCCCTGTACAGGGGGGTCTGAGATACAAGATGGAGGATTTTTACACGTGGCATGTTATCTTATGTTCTTCTTCATAACCTCCATCTTCTTGGTGATGCTGGCACTTTTGGATTGGTTTGACACAGATCTGGACATGGTGATGTGAGTGGCATAGACTGGTACTTAATTGTAAACATTTAATACGTAGTTTTTAGTATAAAAGATTACAGCTCACCCGGGGCGGGCACAGTGTGTCTCTGGACGTGTTCTGTGTCAACCCTGGCAGGGCAGGAAAATCTACCTTTGATAAGGAATTAATAAACTGCCTTGAGAACACGAACAAACGACTCCAGACTACTCCTTCAACAGCATGGGCCGGAAACCTGGACTTTTCTACATATTGCGGGGTCTCCTGGGGTTAAGGAGATCCCCGCATAGGAGTAGAAAACTATATAGTGAGCCCACATGGGATCCCACAACAAGGCTTGATTTTTTCATTTTTATATCTGTTGATCAATGTGATGGTCACTGTCTTGGTCCATCAGGAGTAGAGAAATCTCACAAAACAGAAAAATTCTGTGGATTATAAACTCTCTGGTTCAGTTGGGAGCACCCATGTGCCTCTCCTGGAGGTGGAGACTTTCATGTTAAATGATGTAATTCTGTGGACCACAGGATGATTCAGGAGTCTCTGATGGTCCATGACATGGTGCCAAGATGTCACAGCTTCCTCTTATATCAGGGTAGTTGAGTCAATTATGGCCCATCAGGAGGGGTAAATACCATCAGACCATGTATTAATGTCCCTGGGCAATGGTTGGAGTCATTAACCAGCCCAGTCTCTCACACAGGATTACTGGGAACTTCAGCTCCGCCTCACTACCTGCTAAGCCAGTGGACACAGAGCTTCAGCAACCTCTATTGAGCTATGAGATTTGACAGCTCCAAAATTAGTATTGTCTTTCTTTTTATAGCACATTCTGACAATATGGCTATGCATGCTCACATCCTCCATACTCTGAGAAATTGGAAATATGCTGTAAGTATTGCTAATGATGTATAAGTACCTGACCAAAGCTGTTAGTATCTGCCACGGGGTAACTACCTCATATGCTATTTCATGGTCCTTCAGCTAATTGCAGTAATACTAGACTCCTGATTGAATTCAAAAGAGAAGAAAAAGAGCTGGGTAAAGGGAGATAAGAAAAGAGATGAACGGTTAGCAACTTTATGCTAAGCATGAAGAAGATGGGCAGGAAATAAATCAGGGGATAATACTACATGACATCACATCACATTGCTTTTTAATGATTACTGACAAATCCCTGATTAGCACTGTGAGCTTTTATAGCAGTCAGGAGTGTCAATTCCCAAATCCCGTTGTATTTCCTGTAGTGATAGATATACTGTTAATTTTCACTTAGTAAATGATGTAAAATTCTAGAGACTTTTTAATTCTATTTTTAATGCTAATAGAGCCATTGGACAAGATGCAGTGTCAGTGCTGGTTTATTATAAACCCTATTGGTAAAAGGCTAACAGAAAACCTGTCCTGGGAAAGCTAAAAAATCTCAAGGGCGAGGAGTATCTGAAACACTCTACAGAAGAAAATATTGACGATGGCTGAGTTTTAAAACACAGGAGTAACAGAAAAAGATTTCAGCTTGAGAATGTAGCAGTTTAAAACAGGATCAGCTGCTGGAACTTGTGCCAGAGGTTCTGATGCGGTCATAACACACAGCATGAATTAGAGAGGCTAAGTTTCCTCTGTTGGCTGTTGAGGTGTCTGGAAGTCTAGAAGACCTGAACTTTTTTCCCTATATGTGCTCAAACACAAATATTTCTGAACTTGAAGGAATATAGGTTCAGAAACAATGTATAATAATTCCTAGGCCCCTTAAGTTCTGTAGCTGTGTTTCACACATAGACACACATACAAAAAAATTGGAATCTGTGCACTAAACCATTTTTCAAGGGTTCTGGGCATAAATGAATAATTCAAAATGCCTGAAAAATGTATTTTCTTTTTTGATATTCACAGTCTTTTTATTTTATTCACAGTCTTATTATTATTATTATTATTACTGCAGCTTGAAACACCACCCTATCCTGAATAAAATCCATATCAACAAGAAATGGAATATTAAAACCAGAGGGATAATTTGATTTGCAGCTTCCTTTTTATTTATTTGCTGTGGTTTTGGTTTTTGGTGGGTTTTTTTGGTGCATTGTAGTCTGAACAATGCAGTAAAGTCAGTTGAATGAACTGCTCCACTATTAAAGTTCATATCCAATATTGTGCTATGATGTCATGTAAATTTTTGGGTTTTGCTAGATATCAGGGAGCAAGAAAGGTTCGTGATACAGCTCTTAAAATATATTTGATTACATATTTGATTCATTTTCCTTTGGAAGTGACTATGTGAACATGTTTATATGTTTTCTGTAATCATGGTCTGAAAGACCACTCCTGAAAAGGAAATTTACAAAAGGAGGGAAACACATCCAAACAAAGAGAGTTTGATTCAGTGCTCATTAAAGCCAAGGGAAGAATCCCATCACCTCAAGGGAACTTTAGATAAATCCCAAGGATTCCTGTTTCTACAGTTCTATTTGATTCAAAATATTTAGTTTTTTTTTGTTTTGTTTGGGTTTTGTTTGTTTGTTTGTTTGTTTTTCCCAGAGGAGCCAGTGCCATCATGCTCATGGAATTCTCTGTCTGTGTTTGTCATGCATGAAGGACACCTCTAACATCTGAAAGGTTTTGGTGTTCATGCAGCATAGCTTCCACTGTCAGAGTCAGAACAGTAAATGTACTTCTGTGACATAAAGAGATATTGCATCAGCATCAATTAGTGAAACACTGCAGGAAATATTCTAATTCTTGCTGAAAGCAGTTTTGTTACCCAAAGCAGTAGCACTTTCAGGCAGATGATATGGAGCTTTTTCAGTTGAGAACGCTCTGAGTCCTACCAGTCTTTTCCATGTGTCCTCTGTGCACGACTCTGTGTATAACATATCTGCAATAGAAATGCAAAAAGTGTACTTAACTATTGAGAATTCAGCCTTCCCAAGTATTCCCGGGCTACTCTATGTGTCAGAGCATATTTTTTTTGGCTTTGGACTTTCACCATTTTGAAATATTTACCAGTACTAACACAATCAAAAATCCCACTGATAAAATAGTAGGACAACTGCTTGAAATTTTCTTCATCTGTGTAAATCCAGGGGTTTTGATGCACCAATAAAACCATTGTCAGCAACCTATTAGGCTGTGCTTAATTTTTTTATTTATACTGGTGTATTTACAATGTGACTCTCTTAAGTACTGCTGTTCATTCAGAACTGCTACTTCTGGAAGTAACAGAAATTTCTTGTTCAATTTTTATAGCTCACTTTTATCACAAGTAAGGCAACATGTAAATTTAGGGAAATAATTTTTATTGCTGCCACATCTATATGCAACAATTCAACTGATTCTCCAGCACCTGAAAATCTGTATGATGTTTTAAAAAATAAGTAAATATAAAGACAGCATATCATGAGCTCAAATAAAAATATTTTCCCTGGTATCTGTCGGGGGTTGAGGTATTATCCCTTTTGNACCGGGACAGAGCTTCCCCTGCAGGAGCTGCTTCTTCTCACTCGTGGCTCACAACGCACTGCCCTGCTGGGACGCCCTGCTGAGACCGTGGGAAGAATGGCTGACCCACCTCATCCATCCCTGCCCCAGGACTTCTGCGTTCCATCTCGGAGTTCTTCAGAGCCCTGCAGAGCCCTGCTGGAGCACCTACGATGGGCAGTCCGGGGGTTTGTGAAGCAAGGCTCCCCCCATCCCTCTTTCCGTCTTTGCTGCGGGGTTCCTGACTCTGTTTTTTGTTGTTGTTAATACCGCAGTTATTGTTCGTGTGTATCTTGTTATACTCACTAGTAAAGGACTGTTATTCCTCCCCATATCTTGCCTGAAGGCCGCTTAATTTTTAGTAATTCGGAGGGAGGGTGTTTCCAAGGGAGGCTCCTGCCTTCCCTAGCAGATACCTGTCCTCAACCCGAGACAGTATCTTACTCCTTTAGGAAACCAGCCATCTGTGTCCATTTCCATTTCTGACTTTACTTCAATCAGCCAGAAGCCTTTCTCTGTGCATTCATCCTGACACTTGTTCTAAGTGCCTTTTCCCCGTGTGAAACTTCCTCAGTCATAAAAACTTCCTCAGTCAAGTTTGAAGTCCACCAGGGTTGAAGATTCCCCAGCATTTCTGGGAAACCTGTTCCACAGTTTTATCCCTGTCATGGTGATAAATTTTTTCTTCTGTCTGGGATTTTGCTTTGGGCATACTTTCATACTTTCACTGCAAATCCTCACTCTGCATTCACTATAGTCTTGCATTAAGTATATAAATACATTAGCCTACTCTTGTTAAAGCTGAATAAGTCTTTATATATCCAAAATCTCATTTCAAGTTCATCAGTGCAATATGACACATACATGATTTGTTGTCAAATCTGCTGTTTGCTTCATAAGAGAGTCAACCTTGTTCAAAATAAAATGCAATATTACTTGGGATGTGTAAGAAACCACCCTGGTGCTGAAATCCCTGAGCAGCTATGCACATATGCAGTAGTATTTCCGGAAAAGTACATTAGCCTCACAGGAGCTGCCAGTTGTCTGGGTTTGATATAAAGTTTTTTGGTTTTTGCCATGAGTGGCCTTTTTGCAGACACGGAAAGCTGTCAGACGTACTTTGCTTCAGAGAAAGTGAATTGGATCCAAGTGATATCCAAGTTCTCAAAAGGAAGGTAAATGAATGTCAGGTAGAACATATGACAGAGTAGCAAATGACCATGGTAACTACAGGCATAGAGCTTCAAGTTGCCAGGCATAGCTTCATGCTGAACCAAATAACTGAATTCCAAACTGGATTCCGGATTGAGGCATGTATTTATTGTTGGAGGAAAAAAAATAAGAAGAGCATAGATTTAGTGATCTGAGCCTACACTCATAAAAGGATTCCTGAATCTCAACACAGAATAGTAGGTGACTATTTTGACCTCTACCTTTACATTAATGGCTTCCTGGTGAATGTTTCTTTGTGGGTCATGCTGAGTATTGCTTAGTCCTGTACTATCCATGGTTTGCTTGAAGAAGTGCAGCTGTTCAAACTGCATGCTTCACTTCAAGAAAAAATAATTATATATATATATATATTGCATAATCTGAGCTGTACAGTTCATTACAACCCAAAGAAAAGTTCAGAATAACACATACAGCAGTGGCATTTTGAATGTGTATGAAGCTAATGTTAGCTGCTACTGATGTGGAAAGAAAAAAAGCTATGAACAATTTTTCTATGACAGACTGCCCAACGAATTTCAGAAAGTGTTTATTGTTTTTTGTTCATGGTTAAGGAATTTAGCATTGACATTTCTACTGTAAATAACCCATAATTTGCAGCTCTTGCATATCTAAAAAGTCTTTTTCAATGGACAAGCATTAGATATCACATTGTATATTTGATGGCCTATCTTATCCTGTATAATGCAGCATATAGACTATTTCTCTGGTTTCTGTTTGGATACATCTATTTACTTCTAAATGATTAACCTTTTCCTCCCCAGTTCCGTCATCTTTACACCTTTGTATTCTCGTGTGTAGAAGACCTGTTCTTTATTGTTATTTGTTTCTCCATTCGGTACAGAATTTCAAAAGCTTATTAACTCTTCAGTTAAGTACATACAAACTGTATCATGGATATAGAAGTGTGACATCTCCTAGAAAGTGATGAACATAACACATTTTAAAACTTAGATCTTGTATATATTAAAAATTAAACATATAACACATTCACTGAATTTACAAAGTGTGCTGATTTTATAAACCATGTTACATAACATGGAGTAAAAAAGTAGAAACAAGGACCTGCACTCAAGTTCAGAAATTGTAAGTCATCCAAGCAAATTAAATCTTAATTCCTTTGCTTAAGGTTGAATACAAGACGTGCTATCACTAACCAATTTATCTCATTCCTTAGTAACTTGCAGTTACATTGCAAATTTTCCAAACATATGCATATTCTAACATGAAAAGCCATTAAGATTGACTGGCTTATTATAAAGGAAGAACTTTGCTTTGTCATAAATAAAAATTTATCATGTGCACACATAGCTGAAACAGCACAAAAGAATCTAACATTACCTTAAATAAACTTCAGGTGGAAGTTTTTCCCTCGTGCTTTTGTCAGTTACCTGAATACCATAATGTATATTCCAGCTGCCCAGAAAGTAATAGATAAATAAATAGTAATTTATTTGTGTATATCAACAATTGGGAACATTCAAAGTAGTCTTGAGAAGGAGAAACAACAGATGCTGCTTTATAAAACATGTTGGTCTGTGTTGAGTATTTCTTTTAGAAATTAAATTGATCAGGAAGCGAATGACACTGGAATGCTTTCTGGTTTCAGGTTTTCAGAGAAAAAATATACACTGAATTTTAATAAATTGCTAGGTTCATATTTATTCAGATACAATTTATACTTTTCTTATTCATCCTTAAAGAGTGAAAAAATGTAAAAAGATTAAAAGATCTTAAACAGAGAAAACCAGTAAAAATATGTAGGCTTTAACTAGATTAATAATCACATGTAGTCATAAAAATGATAAGGATGAAATTCCACTGGCAGCGCAAAAATCCCATTTTCCATAAAGAATTTTAAGATAATAATTATGTTCTCTTCCCAAGGAACAGGTGATTTGGACTCCACAGACCTTGGAAACAAATTAAAAAGTTCTGGGACCTTGACACAAGGTGAGGACATTGGCACTGGGTAAACTACCACAGAAATTCATTCTTGGAGAGCACTTCCAGTCTCAGTAAGCTCCAGTCTAACACTGCCTTTCTCTTAGCACTTACAAGGAGATGAAATGTGGAAAATCAGGGCCTGAGTAAGGTAAAAGCAAGCTTAGCAAGACAGCCACAGCTGAGAAACCACAGCAACAGAAAAGCATTCCAGAAGAAAGGCATGTCTGATGGATGACAGAAGAGAGAGAAAAAGAAAAGAAAAAAGCAAGGAGATGACAACTGAAACAGAAAGCAGATAAAACAAGGAGACCTCAAAGTTCACAAAGAGACCTCAAAGTGCAATGAATTTTGTGGTGAATGGCAAAATTTTGTGGTGAATGGCAAACCTGATTTGTGGAAAAGAGGTCCATAGTTAATTTGTCCTTTTGCTTATGAGAATTGACAGGAAAAGGAATGCTTTAACAAAAGACAGTTTAAAAAAATCTCAGACTGCTGGAATGCACAGTAGGTCAAAGCAAGATGATTTACAAAATACATAGGGATAATAATGATTTACAAAACAGCAGGCTAAAGTAATTTATTACATTAAATTTAATTAGATTACTAGGCCATCCAAGATTCAGAGGGAATTGGGAAACACAAATGAAAACTGTGAGGATTTTCTAGCAGTGATTAAAATAAGCAAAAATAGACTTTAAATAAAAATTTGGCTTTATCAATTTTTGATAAATACATGGTACTCCTCCCCTTTGTGTGGCATATTAGCTCCTCAAATGACTTTCCTATATTTTCCATTGCTGCATAAGTACTTCATCTAAATTCAATAGATGCATTTACATGAACATCTGAGTTCAGATCAGGAGTGCACTTTTGGAAGCCTCACATACCTCTTTTTAGGACATGGCAAAGCTGTCCTGAAGCAGGCTCACTGAATTTCCTTTGGATGAAACCAAGCTGGAAAACTGACCCCATGGACTCACCTAATGAGCTCCAGCTGCTAACAGCATCCAGCCTGTGGGGTGATCTGTAGTGAAACCCTTTGAAGGGCATTTGACATGGCCACCAGCCCTTAGCTCCAATTGTTGTGCTGTAAAAACCTGCTCCCTCTGGCCTGCACTATTTGTTAATACAGATACAGCCTTAGGATGTACAGAAGTGAGCACAAATAGTGGATAAATGTTAGTATTTTTAGCTTTATATCATGGGGACTTAAAGCAAATTCAAGTTCTTTGCTGAGCTAGGAAAGAAAAATCAAATTAAGGCTATTTGGGGGTCCTGAAATCTCATTGTTTGATTGAAAATAAGTTGCATAGAGTGACAGAGAGGCATAGATAAATAACTAACATCAATAAAATATTTATTTTCTGTGAACATTTTAAATCTCATATGTTTATGTTAATTTTAACACTCAGGGATTCTTAGGTGATGTTTAACATCAGTATATTTCACACTATTTGTTTGAGCTTACTGTTGCCTATTGCATACCTAGATATTTTAAAAGGGATTGAGTGACATTAAGGCAATAGCTAAAAAAAGGGAAAAAAAATATATATGTTTAAATTAAAGGCTGTCTGGCTACTCTGTCCATGTGCTTGATTTTGCACTAGATTTTTTTCCTTCACACAGATGTTGAAACTATCAGTGCTTATTTTGACATATGACAGGATTTTCACTCTTTTAAGCACCAAGGCAATCTTTGCATCAGTTATTGTACCTCTTGTACTGTTTTGAGAAGCACTCGAAGCAGGCTTGTGCCTGGGCAAACAGGATAACAAAACTATATAGTATTTTCCATGTTTTTGATTCATTCTCCAATCAAGAAACATTCATTGCTGTTATAAAGGAGTGCTCAGTGTTTATTAGTTTTTGGACTTGTGTCAGATGAAAGGTTGGAAAAGACCTTAGAGTTTGAAATGTCAGCACTTCTGTTTTTCAGGGGGAAGACCTGACTTCCTATTTCAGGGAGGTGGAAGTGCTCTGTGCATCACATTAAGGGAGCATGAGTTTTCACACCTCCTAGGGCACATTCTTATATTTGTCTAGCCTGGCATATGCCTGCTATGGTGAAGAGGTTTTTGAAAGGACAGAGAAATTCTGCTATAAGAGCTCCACAATATCCTCTTGATACAGCACAGGGTCTATAACCAAGAAATAGAGCAATGACCATGAAATCAATATAATACAATAATGCCTAAATTGGGTACCAATAATCTGTGCTTCATGGACTTCAGTACTCCTAGGGAACACACATGCACATTAGTAAACTGGTTTGGATCAAAGCTATTTCTGTAGTGACTTTCTTGATCACTGCCATTTATTAAGCTTTGTTTGACATTATAGAGTTTATAGCCAAAACTGAGGCTATAAATCTGAAAAATAAAAGTGGACTAATCACAATAACAGGCATATTAGCTTTCCTTTAATCCACAGAGAACTGTATTAAAATAATAAAACAAAAAACAGAATACAAATATTTTGTAACACTATCTGGAACAACCAGACACAAAGTACAAAGGCTTTTACTTAAAGAGTGTGTGCAATGTGATCACCACAGATGTAAAACACAAAGTTGAAAGGTGGATTATTTTCATATCTTTACTTATATATTTATATAATCTATATCTATGCATATGCCTATACCTATTTCTGTTCCTGTATGTAAATAAAAATGCGTATTTGGTGCAGAAGTAATATGTATTTACATTTATAAGAGATGAACTATGCACAGCAGTTTGACATCAAATTCTCATTATTAGTATTTCTCAGCACAGCTCTTCTATTGATTGCCACTACCTCTTCTTGCCGATGCAGTCCTAATGAACTGTTTCTTTGCTCCAATAAAGTGATGAAAATACCAGAAGAACCTATTAAGTTTTGCATAACTACTTTTTCTCAGCATGTTTTTTGGTAACCAAAGTTCCATCATTTCTTCTTCAGAAAATATTACAGAAAATATAAGAAAAAAAAAGAGAAGAAAATGAATTAAAGAAGAAAAAAAATTTAAAAAAAGGAAAAAAATGGACAAACCCTAAATGATCACATTGAGAAAAACAGACTACAGCAAGCATTTTTAAAATTAATATTAGTTTTATCAGGAATTTTTCTTCAAAGTCATGTGAAGGCCAGGAAGGTGAATTTTACTTCATTGTTAGAATTAGCTACATTGTGAAAGCTAATAGCAAGTAAAACCTTTTACAGTTGTTTGTCAAGAATTCCCGGGTCTGCATTAATAGAAAACCTGGGCAGAGATAAAGTGAAAACATAAACATGCCTAGATAAAATCCCTCAGGGAGAGAATTAAGGAAGTAAATATCTTCTAATAGGGATATTAATTATTTCATAGTGGTACCACCAGTGAGGAGGTTTAGTTAAATGAGGGTTGCACAGTGGGATGAGGGGAAATGACATTAACTAAGTATACAGCAATTTGAGTGTTTAGGTTGATACTTATGAAGAGTTGTTTTTATAATTAATTCCAGGTCTGAAAATGAGTTGTGCAGTGCTGAACTGCTGTCCCTTATATTCTGAGTGCCTTGCATGGGGAAGAGGCTGGATGTTAGTAGTATCCAATGCCTGATTCCAGGATACTTCAGTTCACCACTATGACAAATTTTTTTTGTTTGTTCTTAAAATAAGTATTTTTTAAAATTGTATACATAAAAAAGGTAATTCTTATTCAATATGTTGTTTCTTTAAACATCTTCAGAACAGTGATTCCATTTTCTTCAGTTCAATAAAGAAATTGCTTTGACATTGTTAAAAAAATTCACATAATTTCTCAGTTAATTTATGTTTAACTTAATTTCTCATATAGTAATAATCAGTTTGTATTGACAATTATTGTATTTTAATGATCTTTGATTCCTTATATATCTATCCACTGTCAGATACCCTTAATGGGAGCCACTAACCCTGGATGTGCTCAGGATACTGTTGTAGTAATTTATCATACTTTGTGTAAAATATTTATGGATGACATTTGCAAGCATTGTCCTCTTAGAGAGTATAGGATAAAATGGAACCAGAGGTCTGCGAATAAAAATGTTCCTGTTTTCTCTCTTTTGAGAATTTTAATGGCTTGAAGAGCAGTTGCTGCCCCTTTGCTTATCTGAAGCCTGGGACGTCTGTCTGTGTGTCTGTCTGGTTGCCACTGAGATATTGTTGCTCAGAATTTGTGTGGTTTTTTGCTGTCTCCACAAAACAGTTTTTTTTGCTTACTCACTGAACCCAGTATCAGCTTTCCAGCCCATCACTGTGATGAGCTGGGAAATGAGCCATAACCAAAATACAGTCATTTGGCTGTGGCTTAAAGTTCAGTAAAGCTTTTTTTGTGCTTATCAAATAAGTTTTCATATTAATATATTTAGAAATTTGAGTACATGGATGCTTGTAGTAAGTGTGTGTATAAAACTGTTATATTGTGTTAACAAGAAGGAGAAGAAAGGGGTCTTGCAGTCTTAAACAAACATTATTGCATATTATACTGCTTTCCTGGGATTCTAGGAAAAACTACTCAACACAGGCTAAGCAGAAAGAAATTACATTACTTTGTAACTAACTTACTTTTAATCACACACTTACAAGGAATGCAAACTACGAAGACTTAATTCATGATTCTTTACTATAATTTATCAAAAACTGGGTGCAAAGTAAAATCACTGTCTGCTAACACTCAGATGTGCCCTCCCAAGAACATATAAAAAACATCAGATATAATCATAAAGATAAATGCAGGTTTTTAGAGCTATGTTCCTGAGAGGACAAGATTGAGGCCCAAGAATGATATTTACTATGGCTAGGGTTGTTGGGGAAAATGAAAGTTTCCTAACAGTATATTTAATCGAAAAAAAATAGTTCATTTTAAGGAATCAGTAAACAAAATTGTAGGATATGATCCACTACCCTCCAAGCACTAAACCAAAAATAACATGCAATTTTAATTGAAAATAAAGCAAATTGGATTTTTACATATTTGTTTGCACTTTCATCCTTCTCTGGAAAACATTCTTGTCTATGTATACAACTCACAAACAAAACGGGATCTGTGGTGAAATCAACAATATTCTGCTAAAATTCCCATTTCAATCACATATTTCCTAGAGAAACTCAGTGTCTGCATAATAGAGATTAATTACAGAGAAAGATGCATCTGAAGCAAGATACCAGCTCTCTAGTATCACTTCAGAATAAAATTTTGTTACTGAGGAGTCAACTGCTAAGGAATGGTTCCTGCTGAAATCTGACCAAGCATTGTGGCATGAAATTCATCATGTTCAAGGTATTAGTCCCCAAAAGATCAGGACTTGAAAATAGATTCAATAGATTCAAATAGATTTTTAAAGTCATCACTGTTCCCTCAAGAATGTTCTTATTGTCTATATACATTACTTAGACCATTTTTCTGCTCTAGGTAGGTTTTTTAATAATAGGTGCTTATTGCAATGAATTAAAAAATTCTATTTTTCAGTCCTGTCTGGTTATTTGCTATTCTATTTTTTCCTAAGGATGAATGCTTCTACTTAAATCTATTTAAGTGACTATTTTTGCTATTTACATCTTTCTGCCAAGACTTGATATTGGTTATGCTTACTGAGTGTGGTCATTGGCATTTGTATTTTTTTCCTGGTTCTTCTGGCAGTTGAGGGCTCCTGCTGTATATTTTACACATCTTAGTACTGATAACTAGACACATGCAGCAATCCTTCTCGCTCTTTGTAAGAAAAACATCATTCAGTAAAATAGGAAAGCTGGAGGGCATTTTTTTTTACTATAATATCCATTCATAAATCTCTCTTTCCTGAGTACCTTCACTGCCATATGATATTGGAGAGCAGCAACTTGCACAATTAGGGTACAGATGAACTTCCCATGTTTTTCTCCAGCACTCAGGTAATTAATATATTCTCCCTGGCTTTATACCCTTCTCTGCCCTCAGCATACCAGCCTGTATGTCTGTGTATAAGTACACACGCAATCTCCCATACTCTGAACAGCATTCCTATATATTAGGCTTGTGAAGATGTGTTTTTTGATTTCTTCTAGGCTTGGTGTCTCCCTCTTCAGTAGATGAAAATACAGCACATGTGCAGAGATCTTTAAGGTTCCCATCTGTGTGCATGTACTCAAGAGGGGCTACATTTTCTCCCATGCTTCAGGTCAAATGTGGGTCCCTGGTATGTGTATATGATCTGCCCAAAAATTAAAGCATTTATTACTTATGAGAAAGAGAATCTCTAAAATATGTTGTTCATACAGATCATAGTATCCTATTTATCTGATAGCTGACGTAGGTGACTAAAGCTAGGTGAGATGAACTGCTCTACCTCAAGGGGTTGCTGATTTTGATATTCATTTAATTGTATCTCACATAGGAAATGTTCTAACAAGACATGTATTATAAAGACAACAGCACCCAGAGGTCACTAAGCTATTCATCTAGTTTGGAACTGGACTTGTAAATGTACAAAATCATTTGGCGTATGAGTTGTGACCTTTTCAAACAATAGAAGCAAGTGATTCCTAAAAGAACATTAGTGAATGAAACAGATGCGAGCATAATGTAGTGGAAGAACAGTCCAACACTTTTGTTTTGCTCTTAATAAGATTTATTAAGTGCTCATCTAACTAAATGAGTTTTATATATTTGCATTTTTTTGGGGGAAGATGACATTGAAAGGAAATTTCTATGTAACCCACAACTACTCTATTGAATTATCTGCTTCTTACATTTATTGTGTTCAAGCCATTTTATACCAGAAACAACTTGGCAACATTTCTCTCTCAAGTACGAGTGAGTCTTGGAGTCTTGAGAAGTGTAATATTTATGTATAAGTACTGAATGCCTCGTTCAGAAGGTAGAAAGGCAGTCTTATATACAAGCTCACTTTCGCTTTTTTGATTTTTTTTCCATGGGAGGCCCCACAGAATGACTTTTTGTAAGCATTTAGAGAGCTTAAACCCATTTTGAAGGTGTCAGATTGCATTTTTCATTCACCCACGAGTGTTTTGAGGGTATTTCTGTGTACTTTCTCAGATGAGCTATTTCAGACTACTCATGTCTATTTATAAGGCACCTCTCACAGTTCTCATCTGATTCATTTGTACTCAGTAAATTGGTACTTGGAAGCAACAGTATATCTCTCCTCTACCTCCACAAGTTTGCAGTGTGATAGATGAAGGAAGAAAGGATGAGCAAACAGCAAGAGAGGTTAAGCCTTGTCCCACTCCTGTAGCCCAGCTTGTCCCACCATGCCTGGGAAGCCATCTGAGCTGGCTCTACTGTTCATGCTCAGAGTCCAGCCCTCTGATCCAATCAGTCCTTGCCTAAATCTCATGAATGCAGCTGTTCCATCATTAATGTCATGCAATGCCTCTGCACAGACCGTGCCTCCTTTCTGGAATGGCCTCATCCTGTGATCTTTTCTTCAAGGGATTTTCAAAGAGGAGAAACTCATGAAAACAGGATTTTAGAGAGAGCCCCAGGTGCAGTGACAGATGCTAGGCCAGCTGCAGCTCCTGCCCTGTCCCTCTCTCTGGAGCACGTTTATTTTTAGAAGGTCATACTTCTCCCCCTTTCCCTTCAATCATACAAAGATATAATTATGTAATTCAACTTAAATACACAGTCTAAGCTCTTGGGATAATCCACTTAAGATGTGGATAGTGCAGATCCTGAGCTCTTGCAGTGTCATAGGCAGGAAATACTTTCTTTGCTGATGGTTTCAAAAGACTTCCAGATTCCCATGAAAGCTTTTTGCCAGCTGTAGTCCTCTACTGCTCTTATTGTAGAGCATGTCACATTCACACTAGCCAACTTAGAGTCAATGAAAAGAAATTGACAGCAAAGTGATTCATCGGGGTCCTGATTACATCCCAGAAATGCGTGTTTCTTTCTACAGACCTAATGGTATTTGAAAAAACAGCTCTGATGTAGACACCTTTCCATAAATGTTCTGATATTCAGCGGTCAAAGGAAATTTACCCAAGATTTTAAACAAATGTAGGTATCTGCTATTTCTATGTGCCAAATCAGAATCAACATCTGAAATTTCTGTGTGCCAAAATAAGTCTTATTTTCACAGAGAAAAGCACTTAAGCCTCGCCTTTTATAGTAAACAACATTTTATTGCAAATCAGCTGATAAATTTTTTCTGTATAATTTCTGGAAAAACATACAATTCTTTCCCTGCTTTTTAGCAAAGATCAGTTATTTGGATATTCCCATGAATGATAGTGAAGAGAATGCATATTAGGTGTTCTGGCAAATTACAGAAAATACTAAATTTGTTGATTAAACCTACAGTCTCATCAAGAAAAATGAAAGTAAAAAGCACTCTTATCAGCAGATTTGTGCATTTAATAATGTGTGAATTTCTTTCTTTTTCTGATTGTTCATCAAAGGATGAATTTTTAAATTCATTATTCTGCAGTGGTTGTTGTCTCTGCCAGGATAAAGAAGAATGAGTCAGAGAAGTCAGAATAACAGCAAAGTCTAATCCTGAAAAATGAAGAGGATCTTGAGAAGAACTTTACGCTGGGCACAAATGAGAGGTGAATTGCAGAATGAATTAATTTAGAATAATATTTATGAAGATTCATGAATTAAGATACTTTTACTGTTCACACATTTTGAGAATAAAATATTGATACACAGTTTTCACTGGAACTCTCCCTACATTGTTCAGGCTTTCAAACATTCATTTCTTCGGAATTGTTCCATGTTATTTATGTTGTGAAAGAAGCCTTTACTAATTCTTTTTCCTGATGAAGACTGAATACGTTTATGTCTTCACATATAGAACCATTGATAGTCCCTTGGCAATCAGTTCTTCAGTGCAACATCTATTAATTAGGGTCAAGTTGAGCTCTGGCATGCGATCCAAGACCCAGGCAGGACAAAGAGGTTCCTGCAAAGTGAGCAGGGCTTGCCATGCATCTCTGCAGAGCAATTTCCAAAGTGCTACTTTGTTAGAGAAAATAGCAGCTCTTATGTCCTGGGGTCTTCCTGACTTCTAGATGAATTCTCTACACCTAATAGAATACAAAGTCCAGATAAAATGTTCTTACGGGTCGAGGCTTCCATTATTGTTCTTGTTTACTGATACTCTGTGGAGACATGGGTCGGTAGTTTTTTCCTCAGCTTGTCACGTAAACCAATATCCTGTTTTCAGGACACTCGTGGGAATGCAATTTCTCCACCATCTGTTTTGCTGTTAGATTTAGAACTGGAAATCAGTAAGTGCCCAGGATGGGAGAGGGGCTGGTTTGATTTGGCTTTATTTTTATTTTTTTAGTGAGAGATTGAGAGTTTGGAAACTGTGTACTGACTTGTTTGTATGCATATAAATTGCATATAAATGAAGATATATAAGCATATACTTAACATAAAATGCATGGGTGGCCTCAGAAGCCACATTCCTTAGGTTGTCAAGCTAAAACTGCAAGCTGAGAAGGAGTACAGGCCTCAAATGCAGGGGTTTGTGTGAAATTCTCTGTCTCTCCAGACCATGGGCACCTGAGTCATGGCTACTACTGCAGACCTGAACCCAACCACAGCTGACGTTGTGCACTCCATTTCCTGAGAGAACTGAGCAGGATTTCTCTCTCATGCTGCAGCAATGAGGCCTCTCATCTGATACCAATAGGCTAAGGCTTGAGGTCTGGATCTGTCTCACAGATGGAGTTCAAATCTGTCACTTTTCTTCTGTGGGTAGCTGAGAAATACCAAAGAGCAACCCACATTTGTGTGGGCAGACAGGGCAGAATGGGGGAGAGACATCACCACTCCTTCTGTGGCACTCCCTCTGTGGTGCTGGGGTTTTTCAGATGATTTCTCTTGCTGGGAAGGATGTTGACAGCCTACAGCATAGTTCCTCAGCCAAGGAGAAGACCTATGACCTGTTTTCTCTCTCCTTGAAACATCTGCTTTTGAGAGGTTTGGGAGCTCCTTCTTAAAGAGCATTTGCTTTCCAAAATAAACCGAGGTACATGTGAAATCAATAAATACTTTGAAGGATATGTAGTTAAATATGATTTGAAGGTGAGGAGTTTATCAGGGTTGGTATCCTTCTGTCTTGGTTTCTGTTTGACCAGGAAGGGCCTCCAGGTGAAGCCTCTGAAAAATACAGTCTCCCCAACCAACTCAATCACAGCTAACTAACATATGGCTCCATGCCTCCTCATGTAGCCTTGTAGAATCATAGAATCAGAATAACTTTGGTTGGAAAAGACCTCTGAGATCATCAAGTCCAACCATTAATCCAGCACTACCAAGTCCACCATCAAATCATGTCCTTAAGTGCCACATCTACACATCTATTAAGGACATTCAGGGATGGCTACTCAAGAACTTTCCTGGGCAGCTCTAGTGCTTTTCCTCAGAAGGGTGACCTTCTAAGACACAGACACTCCTGCTCTCTGGTGCCAATGCATTCTCTGGTCCTGACAATGCCTTGCTGTGGGGTTCAGCCCTGTCACCTCCTCTTATTACTGCCTGCTTCAGCAAAGCTGCTGTCTCAGTCCCTCTCAGGCTAGGTGTTAGGAGTTGGGGACTATGTCCCCAGTGGGCTAGAATAGCTTGTCTACAGCCACTTAGTACCCAAATAAGTTCCCTTTAATTAGATGGTGGAAGAAATTTCCTTCATGACTAAACTAGTGGTTTGGTGAAAGCCTCCTGTTGTCATCTGTCCTTTGGCAGTTTGTACTGTGCCAGTGATGTTATAGCAAATAAAATGTGGTTTTCATATTTTCTTCTTAGATCTAGTATCAGCAGAACTAAATGAAAAAATAATTGTCTTGGAAAATTTAATAATTTTCAAGGAAAAATACACAAAAATGTCAGTGTTAGTTTTTCGCTGTGCAACCACATTGTCTCATTTGCTGAAAGTGCTCTAAATATTTTTCAGTGTGTCTTAAGAGTGCATTAAATGCTACAGTTCACTGGAGGTAAACAACACACTTTGTGGGTTCTTTCCCTAAAGTTTTGAAATCTTTTTTTCCCATTTTCTAACTGATTTGCATTTATTTTTAGTACCTTTAAAATGTCATTCTGATGCCTCTAAAAAAAAACCAAACAAACTCCTCTAGTCCTTGAAAGCTTTCAGAAGACCGAATTTCTGAGGTCTGCATAAGGGTGTTGACAAAGCACTTGTTAATATTCCATGCTTGGTTCCTTGGTTCAACTTTCTTGAAAACCCTGGAATTTCTTATCTAAGTGAAGGACTTATGTAATCTGAAAAACACCATAATGTTTTCCTGTCTTTCCTTTTGATCTTTGATTCTTGATTCTGCTGTTTTTAATCTAGCTAGAGGGATTAGGTCCTGCTAATATTTCCTGCTAATATTTACTCAAAAGAAGAGTGAAACCTCCTCATAGGAGATTTCACCTCTGACACTACATCACAACTCATAGGAGTTTTTGAGCCAGCTCAAGAGACATACCCGCCTCAAATTTGTGATTACAGCACCACAGCACATTATATGGTGGATGCAGACAAACCAGAGATGCAGAAAAATTGAAAAGCAATCAAAAAACCCTGTCTTCCCCTCCCCCAAAATATCCCATCAGGCAAAATGGTCACAGAAAAATATATATCAAACTGATAGTATAGGGTTAAAAGTTTCTAAAAATCATGGGATATTTGGAAGTTAGGCCTCACAGCAGGCCTTGGAAATGTTAGGCTTGGTAGGTCAAGGTGAAACTGCACCTGTTTAATCATATGGTTGTTACCTGAACCTGTGTAACCGTTTAGTGGGTATGATAAATGAAATCATTGTTAAATGACTACAATCCGTGGCGAGAATCACATTCGGGGGGGATTAGATGAAAATCACAGGAATCCATGGTCAAATGGAACGAATAGATATAATAGAACAATCTAAGTTTAATAGTTAACATGTAGGTATGTAACATTAGAGGATAAAATAGCTCATCCCCAAACCCAATGCTGGAGTTCGATTTGGGCAAGCTGTGCCCCTGACACCCAGAGCTCTCAATATAAGCATCTGCATATAATAATTTCTGTGATTATGTGTTCCCGAACGCTAACAAAACCATAGAAAAGAACTACGCATATGTCCCAGTCAGGTTCACTAGAAGGAAGGACTTTTTCTTTGAATTTGCTTCAATAGATTTATCCCTAATTTAGGAAGGGTTTTGCCATTAGATGATGGTTTGGGAGTTTTTTAATGCAGGCTGGATCCAGGGGTTCAAGCAGACCCCCTGCTGCCTCAGAGGTTATGGATAGCGAGGTCCCAGGAGGGACTGCTTTGTCCTGGAGATCTCCAGCAGATACCCTAGCCACCAGGCTATCCTAGCAAGCTCAGCCTGAGGTAATCAGGCGGTTCAGCTCTTAGTGACTTCAGCTCTCAGTGATTTCAGCTCTTAGCCTGCTAGGATTTGCCGTGGCTTGCTCAGGGAAGAAGAGACGAGAAGGCCGTGTAGAGGTTCCACAGAATGGTTTAATGCAGGTTCCATGAAGGGGTGTCCAGTGACAGCTTCTTCCACCAAACTGGGCAGAAGTAGGGTTTTTATANTTGCAGCAGGCTCTGTGACTGCAACTTTTTTTTCTTTTTTTTTTTTTTTGTTAATGTGTTTCCTTTTCATCAGCGAAGTTAGTCATAAAGATCTCTTCAGGCCTAACAGGGTATAATTCGAGTGTTACGGTTACTAAAAGATGCCAGAAACCTAACTTTTCAATGGTAAGTTTCAGCAATAGCTGTAAAACAAGCATGATAATAGGGAGACATATGCAATACTGCATCCATTTTATTAAATATGGTAGTAAGTTTAGATGTATTACAGGTACACAAAGTGTGTTCAGAACCCTTGTGTGATCCATGCTTTTCTTTAAAAATTTTATTTCTAGGGCTGACAAATTTATTATCTTAGAAGCAAATCAGTATTTGTGGAGGTTTCCTAGGCTCCTGTTTCTTGTATACCTTAATCTGTTTTTCGGTAAACTCAAGCTTTCTCTTGGTGGAGTGGGACCTGGTTTCAGAAGGCCAAGGTCAGACTCCCATTCGTCTGTGGGATGCCAGAGGGAGGCTGCAGCCTAGAGAGTGGGGCATTGGCGCACTTTCCTTCTATACCTGCTGACCTAGGCCATGGGATGCTCCCCTGAAACTCTTTCTTCACTCGGTCTCCCATGACCCTGCACAAGCAGCAGCATGCTCTGCACCACTTTCTCTGACATTTTGGTGAGAAGAGGAAATGGAAGCAGAAAACACCCTACTACAAAGGAGAGTCCAGGTCAGGAAGCCCAAACAGAAATACAGCTGGGCAAGTCGGCTCAGAGCTTGGTGGAACAGGAACAGGGTGGTTATGTGTACACTGACATAGAAGTCTGGGGTAATTGAGGGTAAAAACAGTGCTAGTGCCTCTTGATTTGATTTGCTGTGGCATAGGCTTCTATAGGTACCAATGGATCAGTGAAGAGCTTGCTGACATTTGATCTTCATGCATAAAAAAAAAAGTAACATTTTCTTAGGAATATGGTTTTTGTGTGAGTCAGGTAGGAGGACAAACAGAACTTGAGGTCTGAGTGTTAATTCCAACACAATTCCAGTAGCCTAATGATAGTTTATTATCCCCACTGTAAGCAGAAGATTTTTGGAAAAAAGCCTTGAAGAAAGCAATAAATCTGCTCCAATTTCACTGTCTTCATTTATGTGCATAATTTACTTTGTGCTTGGAGGTGCAGCTGTCTTGAAGAACAGTTTGGTGGCTACTGTATCAAGTGATGAGAAACAGGATGAATTAGAGGAAGGAGATGGAAGATACATATCATCCATTCCAAAGACAAGAGCTAAAACAGAAACACTTGAAGGTGCTTGATGTTCCTCAGAAAAAAGGTATTGATGGGCCATCTGCCTGTTACAACACAATGACAGAAGTCTGATACTGCCTAATCCTTAAGACCTCTTTCCAAAGTGTCTTATAAATTAATTAATTCATGTGTCTCTTTTGGGGAAGATTATGCCTTTAATGTATCTTAAATGAGTAGAAGGCTTTCATCTCTCCATGTTTACAGAAATCCCACTTGCTCATAAAAGCAACTCTTCCTATCTGTGCAAGTCCCGAGTCTCGTTCATAAGAAGTCCATGTAGAGTAAGGAGATTTCTCTCTCTTATGCCAAAATCATAGGAAGAAAGTCTAAAGAAGATATTCCCTTCCTCTCAAAGAGAATTTCTAGGAAAATAACGAGAATTAAATCAGCTTTTCTTTAAATTAAATTCTCAAGCTCTGATTGTTCTTGCATGCTGAGATAGGGAGCTCTTTGCTGACTGTATGTTGAGGGAGACGAGTGTGACAACACAAAGGGCACAGAAAGAAGAGTGCCTAAATTTCTTTCCATCATTTAGAGGCCCTATGCCCCTAAATTGCACTGTAAACCTAGGAGATATCTCTTCTTAATATTCTTTCTGTCTGATTTATTGGCCTATGCAATGAAGTACATAACATCTTTCTGTGTATTTTTGTGGAAAAGTACCCCACATTCTAGGAAGTGACTCTCGGGACAAATGGATTTTTAAGGCTTGGATCCACAGTGCAAGATTGCTCAATTACACTCAGCATCATGCTAACTTATACAAAAGGCAAGGCACCACCTAAAATGTACTTTGGTCTCATTTTAATATTTTGCCATGTTAATTTCTATATATAAGACTAATTTATGCTCATTTTACTACTCAGGGGCCATCTGTTTTTAATTTAATCCTAGAAATTAGGCACAAAAGCTAAATTAGACACAGTTGGTAAAGTAATTCCTGGTTAATTGTTAAGCAGACATGAATGAGATACTTTCAGTATAATAGTTATCTAAGCTGTGAAAGCGCAAGTTAAATCTTAACTAAATGCAACTTTTTCTCACAAAAAATCAGAACATATAGAAAGAAATCAGAATTTAGTAGACAGCAGGCTTATACAGTAAATAGAGGTGTTTTCATTTAACTTAGGTTGAAAATTATAAACTTCATTGGAAAATAACTAAATTGAAGGAGAAGTGAATTTTAAAGTCTCTCACTGCTCTTTAATTATAAAATTGGAAGTACCATAATGTAAATTTATTTGGTATTACTTTACTTACAAGATAAAGTTGAGTTTCTATATCCACATTACTTGAGATTGTCACCCAAATGAACAGCAAGGGGAAAATTCCTAAGGAAGATTTAAAATCCTGAAGGACTGTGCATGTGTGGGAAAGTATTTTTGAACCCTTCCCATGTCTTACTAGAAAACAAGTTTAATAAAGTTCATGACCAGTAAAAATAACTTATTCCAATAAAAGTAATGAAACTGTAGTTTTGTGGGAAGAAATAGAGATGAACGTATACTATGTGGTTGGTTTAAGTGGAGCAAATAATTTTTATATAAATATAAATATGGCAGCAAATGGAAAAGATAATTTTAGCTTGAAGAATAACTATTTCTCTATTACTGACTTTACGTAAAATATTTCAGCAAGCTACATAAACTTAAATTTCAATATATTATTAATTTCCTTTGTTCTACATTTTTCTACAGGTAAGTTACTGAAGCAACTAGGAAATACAGTAAGCTTTGTTTTTACCAAAGGGGCATTTCGAACATTTTGATGACTTTGCAAAGTCTTCCTGAAACCTTTAGCTATTTTTGATTTACCATAAGTTGGTTTCCCTGGAGTAGTATTGCAGAAAAATCCTGTGAAGTAAATGTGACAGCTCTCAAAATACAGAATTATCTGCAAACTACAGAACAAATTTTCACCTTGCTTTAAAATTGTTTTTCCAAGGTGAAAATTTAATTTTTGTACTTCTCTATTGTTAAAGGTAATAAAAATGTAGCATTCTGTTTAAGTGGTACATACATAAATATTCACATTAGCTAAAGTTCCCTCCTGAGCCATTACTCTTTTTCAGGGAAGAAAAAGGGAAGTTCCGGGAAGTTCCGGGAAGTTCCGGGAAGGGAAGTTCCGGGAAGTTCCAGGAAGGGAAGGGAAGGGAAGTTCCGGGAAGGGAAGGGAAGGGAAGGGAAGGGAAGGGAAGGGAAGGGAATACTTCAAAGCTGTTGTGCATTTACAAATAATCTCCACCAGATGGCATAAGGAAACAAATTTAAGTCAACCTTGGAATGGCCCGTTTTGTGATCACACGGAATGCGGCTAGGGAGAACAAAAGGAAAACTTTAGGTAGTGGATGTTCAGAGCTCATAGGTATAGGAAACAATTATCATACCAAAAATTTGATGAAGGAAGACATCATAAACCATTTATTCACTTGGGAAAGGAGAAGAAAATCCTCAGAAACCTTTTTGATTGGTGGTGGTTTTGAGATAGAGTTTTCAGGTAGTCTCTATTGGTTAAATGTGTTAAATTTTTTCAATGTGTATACATCAATTGAAAGCAGTCCAGGTTTCACTAGGAGAAAGAGAATCAGTCATCTGGAGCTAAGGTATTAACACTGGATATCATAGAAAAATATAAAATACATGTAAAAATTCCTTTGAGAGGTCTTGTAGCTGTGCTTTAAATATAAAGCCAACTAACCTTTGCCCTGAAGTTGTGCTTGAAATACTGGATGCTTAGAGATCCCCCATCTGTCCAGAGATTCTCAAAATTATGTGTTTCATTTCTCTGTTTGATAGCTCAGAGATAGTTGGTTCCATAATGCAAAAAATTAGGACGTCTCTGGCTCTACCTATATCAGAATAATTATTATTCATTTAATTCTTTCATTCATTATCACTGGGCTTATAGTTCTTTACCACAGTCAAATAATTGATGGATGAAATCCTTCATGTATGTAGATGTTGCATTGTAGTGCCTCCTACAGGCAGAGTGCTGAGACCAAGAAGAAAGGTGAAGCTGTCTTTGTCCCCCTTAAAAGGTTAAGAGCCCAAACATTCTTTCCAAATTTGGAAATGTTCTGAACCAAGACACTTCACTGGACTCCCTAGACATCACACCACCCCTAGAGCTACCTGAATTGGATGACTGCCAAAGCCCAGCCTAAGCCATAAAAAGAACTGCCTAAGGAAACTTGTGTCACTTCGGGGGTGTTATATAGCAGAGACTTGGATCTCCAGTCTCTGGCACGGCTTTTTTTCTCTAGAGAGTTTGTTATTTTGGAAGTTAATAAACCTTTTTCTTTCCAACACCACCCGAGGTGTCTTTTCCCGCCCTTTTTAAGCCGTGGGTATTTGTAAGAGAAAAAACCCAAACGGAGATGGGACTTCTGAGAGCTCATAACACCTGGCTTGAGGAGAAATCCCATCATGTGGATTGCATAAATTTTGCCTATGTCCTTATCAAGAAATGAGGACATAATAGTAAAATTTTGTATACAACTCAGTCTCCAGCACTGAAAAACAGATTTTTTTTTTTTTTTTACTTCTCTTACATAACAAGCTCCTGCTGGTACATGGAGTGAGGGGAAAGGGATTTGAAACATCAGTGAATTACACGGAGAATTATTTAAAACAAATAAAGAGTAGATACATACACACAGACACACACAGTTTCTTCTGTAAAGTTTCCTGGGTTACTTGTTATTCTGCAAATGTCATGACACATGCTGTTTTCATGGACATGTCGAACTATCAGCTGGATGTGGCTGGAGCAGCAGTTGCAATTTCAAATGTATTGTTCCCCTCTGATTGCCTTAATTATTCAAGGAGAAGGGTGGAACTGCAGTAACTCCATCTGCACTTCAGTCCTCATGGAATGCCATCTCCCCCATGCAGCCAGGGCTGGTGTCCAGCTGCATCAGGGTATCACAGCCTGGCTCCCCAATGCCAGCCAGACGTGAAAGGCACTTCAGCAGTGCTGCCAGCTGGGCTTATTTAAACCCCATGCTTTCTTCTAAACTTAAGAACACTCATTTCAAAATATTCTTTTATAAACTCTTTTTACCTTATTTACATTGTACTGCCCTGGTATCAGTGAAAGCCAACAGGGCTATTTGGGGTGTTAAGGCAATGCTCAGACTCTTAGATACCACCATTTAAATACAAGATAGTATGACCTAGAACTCAATCAGTTAAAATACCTGGTTTGGTGTGTTGTTTTAGAAAGTTGTATCATGCAGCCTTACCTTGGGAGAGAGCTGAGGAAATAAACAGTTGCTTATTTAGTTGAAATTTGGAATTACAAATGTACATGGTTAGCAGGTACAAAATGTACTTGTCAAAACAAATCAACCATAAATGTGAAATTTTACGTATTTTTCTCGTCCCTGGATGCATGGCACAGACTATTCCACTCCATCTGGCAGCTGAAAAACAGTTAAGAGAATTAATTTGTTAGAAACCAGCGGAGTATTGTAATTAGTCTTACTTGGGACTCACAAATGTTGCATGCATTTTATCAATTCTCATTTAGTGAATAGAATTTCCTTGGCAATCTTAAACTATCTTAATCACAGAGCACATACACATACACAGACACATGCATATATGCATATGTGCACAGTTTATATACAGTCAAGATTAACTGACTTTAGGATTGTAAGGTTCCTATTTCAGAAATGCTAACTTTTGGCAGAAGTCTCATGCAAATATTACCACTTGGTTTGCAGGAGAATGAAATGGGAGCAGAAATCCTTCCTGGTTTTCATTTTGTAAAACAATTTGCACATTAGTGCTGTTAAGTCAGCATAGCAATTCATCTCTTTTTCTAACAAGTCTCTTTGTCATCCTTCTGGTGGTTCAATATGTGTTGGAAATCTTCAGAGACTGACAGTATTTTTTTTAATGTAGGGGAAGATCTTTTTTTGAACAATTTGGAGCTGCCATTTCCACCTTGTCTTTATCTGGCTGCCCTGTTGGAGAAAATACCTGAGCAATACAAAGGACTATATTGGATGTACAGAGAGCATTCCTGAAGTATTTTTTAATTATGAGTGTCAGTAATGGTTCTAATGTGTCTTCAGAAAACACTCTACATGATACAGGACAATGACCTGAGGCTACCATTTCAAAAATCACAAATGGAGACAGAGATATATCACTTCAGAATTTTGAAGTAATGAAAAAAATACATCAAAGAAGAAAATGTACAGTCAGTAACACTATTACTTGGAAAGAAAACCAAGAATGGACTACATTATTTTAGTATTCATGCATTTATATTTTCTAAGATTTCTTATTGTTTAGTGGAGAGAAATTGAGATACACCAGTTGCGTGTAATGAGAGGGGTAAAATGATGCTCAGCATTACTGGAAAAATTATGAAATCTTTTTTCCAGTAGTTCGAGAGCTCCTCAAGCCAAAGTCATAACATTTCAGATATTTTGTAATGGTGTGAGAAAATTGAGCAGTTACTTCACTGTTTTGAGAACAGCATGGACTGATGCAATTTCCATCATCTGCTGACTGTGAGTTGCTTAGCAATTCTGAAACTGTAATCCCCAAAATAAATTAAGGACACTAACTGCATACAAGAGGACAAGTCTGTTCTTAACAATATAGAACCATCAAGCACAATTTAGAGATGGGGCTAAAAATTATCCTGCATAAGTCTGAATTTATCTGTCCTCTCTTTTAACAACAGATAGTTCAGAGTCCCCATTTCTTATTCATGGGCTTCTTTATTCTCTCAGTGTCACCGCATTTCCTCAGTTCAGGAAATTTGTTTCTGAGGATTAGCAATACACTGAAGATAACACATTCATAGCTAAGGGAGATGATTATTATGGGGAAGAAAAGGAGAATTTGGGTGGCAAGTCCTTTGACTGGAATTCTGTGACAAATTTTCAGTTATCAGGCTGTAAGCCACAGAATGCATTTCCAGAAAGGACTGTACAATTTGCATTAATGTTATATGCTTAAGGGACCTATTGCCATTCTGGATTGCATCTAACTTAAGACATAAAGTACCTGTAATGACTTCTGTATATCATCAAAGTATGAAGACAAAGTTTCTGCATAGATTTTTACCTATGTGGCTACAAAATATTTTAGCTGGAAACCAAATGTTATTCTGAACAGCCAGTAGTCTCAGCTCTAGCTCATAAACCTGAAATATCTTCAATGACTGTATAGTAACAGGCCTTAGTCAGTGCTCTGTGGTTCTGAGAGAAGCATCACTTATAATTAGAGCTTTTAGTCTTCCCTGGCATCATTAAAATACACCTTTTTTTATTTTTTTTTTGCACATCTCTGAGTGAGTTTTCAAGTAGATATTAAAGATCTTCCTTTAATGGGGAATGCCTAAGAGATGAAGAACTCAGGAAATGTGTGCTTTTTTCCACTTCTACCAGTGTCCTTCTAAGTGTCCTTCGAATGTCTATGAAGAAACTGAGCAAATGCCAGACGACCTTCTTCATGAAGATTTTTGAGATGAGTTAAAAGTTCCACATATTACTGTCACTGATGCAGATTTAAAAGGTTAAACATTTGGTATATGACACTGCAGTTTTTGTAACCACAGTTACAAATAAGGAATCATCAATGACCCTGATAGGATCATGGGGTCCTCTGAGACTTTGAAGGAAACTTGAAACACAGCAGCTGGTACAAATATTTAGAAGACAGCCAAGTGGTGAAAATGACAGGTCTCCTCTGCAAGGTGATCTGTAGAGCAAGAAGGTTTAGTGCAAAGACAGGTGTGATTTAATTTGGCTGAGCACCAAATAACCCTCAGAGCTCAGCCAGTAGCTCAGCTTTAACAAGCAGGGGGCTACCATTCCCAAACTGGCAACTCAGGCTGATCTTACTGGCTAGTCAGCTCAAGATAGGTATATGGCTGTCATATCAAAACTCCTGCTCTCGTCATTTCTCAGCTCCAACATGCAGAAATACACATTCATTAAGTAGGTCAAGGCAGCTATACATTTCCCCTATCCTTAACAGATGATTTTAGAATATATCCTTCTTTTTCTGTTACGTAAGTATTTCTTGGGATGTTTTGTATATACTACCCCAAGCCAAACAAGCAGTTACACAATCTGTTGGGAGGGAGAAAAAAGCAATCTTGTATGAGTTTATTTATTACTCTCTTACAGTTCATTTCCAGAGCATGAGAGCATAAAGGTGATGTAAAAGGATGCTTCTCAAATTACCCTGAGAGGATTTTGTTAACAACAACCAACCAAACTGAAGAGATAAAAACAAATACTCAGTGATGTCTGCCTGATGATATTCTGCTTCTACTAGCAAGTGAAATGAGAGGTGGAAGGAATTAACCTAGATGAAGAGGAATGACAGCAGATGAAAAATGAAGCAAAGCTACAAGTACTCAGGCTTAGCTAGCAGCCTATGTTGGCTGAGAATTAAAAAGGGATGTGGGCATTTCCAAAAGCTTGGCAATATAAAATCTGAAGCTTTGTCACCCATCTCTTTCAGGAGTGGGTTTCAAAATGTGGGAGTAAGTGCTCATCTATCTTACATAGAGATAAGAGAAATTAAATGCCTGGATTTTAATACCCAACAGGAAGTCCCAGGTATATATAAAATCCTGTCTCAATGTGGACCAAGATACTTGTGTAAGATTCAGTATTTTTGTGAAGCTGGAATTAAAAAATAGGCCTAGGAAGCCAGAGTCTATTTCTGTTAAACTGTCCGCGATAATGGAGGGATTTTGTCTATATCTGTACTACTTAATAAAACAGCCAGGAACAGCCATCTGACCAGAAAAGCATGAAACACGTCACNTTTTTTTTTTTTTTCCCTGGCTTATCTCTTTTATTATATTTATTTTCTTGAAAAAAGAAAAATATATTTTAACTGTTGGAAAAAACACATCTGGAATATTTTAGACTTGAATGTGAGGAATCTTGGCTTGGTCAAAAGATATCAGGGAACATAATGGGTATAGATATTTAAGGCCAAATGCATACGAGATCCATTCTGTTTATTATTGTAAATACATCTAAAATACTTGGCAAGGGAAGAGGAGATCTGTTTTTGGGAAATACTCAGAAAGCAGGGCTTTAAACTCTGTTCAGCACTCAATGAGGGGGTAATAACTAAAAGGTACTCAGGCTTTCTTGTGTTTGATGCTTGATGTTGCATACAAAGCAGTGTGAAATATATGGTTACAGAGAGACAAAAGGATATCATGGGAAAGAAGATCAGACTCTGTAGTTAGAACACCTAACTGGAAAGTAACTACTCCACTCTAAGCACTGTTCAGCTTTTTTAATTTAGACATTAGCTGGTGAAAAACACTCTAGAAATTAGGATTTCAGGAGCTAGGACCTCAGATTTCCCCATTGCTCTGGATACATTTCAATTCATTCTTGCATGTCCACCTTTATAAGAGGACCCTGCCCCTGAAGGGTGTATTCCATTTTATGTCTCATTGCATTCTGTCATTCCCCTCTTAGAAAGTATAGCAAGAGTAGGTAGTTAACACAGTACAGAGCATCTTCAGATATAAATATATGATCATGACAAATACAGACATTAAACCTTTAGTGTCCTGGAAAGAATAAATTGTTTTTACAAAATCTTATACATATAGATATATATATGTGTGTGTGTGTGCGTGTGTGTGTGTGTACACATTTTGAATGAGAATTTATATAATTTCTCCTAACAGCCCACTTTTCCATTTAGTGCTCAGTCCAAATCTCACTAATCTTTATAGAAAGTATTTCCATTAATTTCTCTTGTGTTTCACATGGGCAGGTTTCAACCTGGCTCACTTAAAATGGCAAAAATTTCTGCTTTCATATTCTGCATTTTGGAGACTGGCTGTTTTTGTTGTTGTTTCTGATGAGTTTAGGTCAGCCACATCTGCTCCTGCATTTAAATTAAAGTTTAAGGTGTTTGATAAAATCCTCTTTTCATAATTTATGTGGGCTTCACTCTTCTCAAAATAATTGTTTAATATAGTTAGTTCTATCTGTCACTGATATTTTTATATGTTTTGTTTAACAAAACAGTCCTTTATGATGTGGTATGCATGAAAATAGTTTTGTAAATGAAGACTGAGTGCTCAATAGTTTTCATTAGATAGGATACGGTCTTCAAAAGAGGTTTAACAAAAATATAAATACAAATATAAATATAAACAATAATGGTAATATCACATATCTGTTTTAATTTAGTAGATCCAGTAACTGTTGTTCTTTTCCAGTCCTTTGTACAAATAAGATGAATTTTGGGTTCATCAGATATATGTAGGCAAACATTTAGTTCTAAAATATCAGTTTTCTTCCTAAAAGGACAAAGGTTTAAATGTTAAGGGAAAACTCAGTTTTCAAGGAGGTTCTCTTTTTAAAATTATTTTGTGTTTCTTTTTAATTACTTCTGTTGCTGCTGTTACTAATCAGCTTGTTTTGCATGATGCTAAACAGCACAGCTGGAGAATTTGCTCACTGATTCAAAATATCATGTGAGCATAGAGAGTGGGCACCAGTGGGACTGCAATGGAAATGACTGCAAAGAGATTTCAAATGTATTATAAGAAGGCAACAATTTTTTGGCATTCGGGAATGCCTGAGGAAGTGAAGACAGGAAAAAAAAAACAATGTGGGAAGATTAGAGAAGAAAAAATGTATCTGAAGAATAAGAGCAAGAAAGGGAAGGTATTTGTTTATGCCTGGACAGTCAACTTAGCAAATGTAGCTCAATGGCTGTGGAAGCAGCAAATCCTTTATTAAAGGTGGAAAGCTTCCATAATACACCAAAAAAAAAAAAAAAAAAAAAAAGGNAAAAAAAAAAAAAGGTAGGAATGGATTATAAAACAGTCATTTGAATTTATTCCTGTTGTAAGCTGTTATAAAACACACAACAGAATTAAATTTCCTACTCTTGTAGAAATAACACCTGTGTTTAACAGGCAATGAATTGTACTGTGGGTTTGTAGGCAGTGAGCCTGGGTGGAGCAAGGAGTGACTCAGTCTTAAAGCAGCAGCACAACATGCACAGAGAAAACAGAAAGATAGTATTTAACTTGCCTTCTTTTAGACCTGTACAGCTGTTTTTTCTATATTTCTACTGTATCCAAGAGTTAGTGTTACTTTATAGCTTCAGCTCCTGCCCAAGTCCATTCTTACAGTCCCTCTTTCTTGACAGAATTGTACTGACAGCTGTACAAAGTGAGTTTTTACTGTATCTAAAGTGTTTGGGGCAAAATGAAAAGAAACTAAAAAAATAACATGAAGCAAAACTGAGAAGAAATCTAGGGAAATTGATGTTACTTTTGTACTGGAGACATCAGTAGGACTGCCTGTAATTCACATTTCTTGACATTTCCTTTTGCAGGTCTCTGTTTTCAATTTCTTCTAATTTTTCCAAACTTAAATTGTGAAGGCTGAACTTTCCTTACCAGCTTCTGGGGATGGAATGCCTTATATTGTTCATAAAATTTTTACATTATTGAGGTTTTTCAGCTTCTGAGAATGGAAGAAAGGGGAGAGGGAGATATTTTCTGTGGCAAGGAACTTTGATGCTTGACACATAAACTGAAAAACTGGTCAGGTCCAGTTCTGTCAAGGATGAATATTGCACTGTGCCTGAGAGAAACAGCTCACATTTGGCAAATTATCAGGGCTGTGAAAAAAATCTCCCCTTTTATGTTCTCAGCAGTGGCTGTGGTGGATACGGATGCTGCAGCTCCCATCTGTGTGTCCCCACCACAGCTGCCTGGGCTGAACCCAACCCATATGTTGCTGCTGCTTCAATCTCCTGGGAGTCTGTGGGGGCCTCCCCTCCATGAATGTAATGTGCTTCTCCTGCTGCTGCCCCCTAAGTAGGAAGGATAGGGAGATTTGATTTAAAAAAAAATGCTGGAAGTGTCTGGGATATCAGAGAGAGTATATTAGGATAAGCAGCTTGGGAAGAGTAGCCCATGTAAGGGACCGTAAGAAGGTTCAGGAGACTCAAGGATGAACAGACTAGGAGCAAGGGATGCAAGTGAAAAGTGGAACTGGGAGGTAGGAGACATAAATCCAATTAAGGACTAGAGAAACAGTAGGATACCATGTACTGAGGTGTGCTGGTTTAAAAGCAAAACCAGTGAGACTCCAAGTCAGAAATATAATTTAATAGGAAAAAGTAAAATACATGCAAGTAATACAAAAGAAAACAAAAACATTTACGGAGTCAGAATACAACCTGATACCCTGCTAGTTAGGGTGGTGGTAGCAGTCCAGATGAGGTGGTCTTGCTGAATTGGCAATTCTGTAGACAGGTCTGGTAGCTCTTGTCCTCTGGAAACCAGTGGGTAAGGGCTGCTTGTTCTGTTCCAATTCCCACATTATATCCAGGTGGAAATGCTTGGCTCCTCCCCCTGGGCGGAGCATCTCACAGTGGGCTGATGTCATTGTATGAGTTATATGGTGGGTCCTTGATGGCCCATTAAACACAAATGGGTCCTGGAGGGAGTTATCTATGACTCATGGGGCAAGGCGTTGATGGCCCATTAACAAGACATAGTCCAGGGGAGGAGGCAAAGAAAAACACTGCCCCTTCTGGTTTCAACAGTTAATGAAGATGGAGATAGAATACAGACCCTCTGGCACATTTTTACATTGTAACCTAGGACATGAGGGAAAAAAAGACTTCAGACAGAGGAAGGGATAAAACTCCCCCTCCACAGTCTCAAATGAATTGTGTAAACATGGAAATATCAGGTCGGGACTCTGAGGAGAGACTAAAAAGAAAAGTTTGAATAAAAGGAAGTTGGTGCTGCTTTGAGGATACCCAAAAAACAGATTTGGAGTTGTAATGCAAACAATCGGGTATTGATTGGTATGAAAGCCTTGGACACCCTCACTGGGACAACCCAAAAAGAAGGGGTCAGATTAAGGAGTATATAATCTCCTACTGCAACCACTACCAAGAAAAAGAAGACAGGTTAGAGTTGTAGGCAATTCCCTTCTAAGGGGAACAGAGGGACTAATACACTGACCAGGCCTGGGTCAAGGACATCACCAGAAAACTTCCTAGCCTGGCACATCCCTCAGACTCCTACCCATGACTGATCTTCCACATAAAGAAAAAGTACAGAACAGATTTGTTGAGCAAAAGGTGAGAAATCCCATCTGAATAATCCACTTTCATATCAATTTTCACAATAAGATTTTAAATTTTTTAATGGCTTCTTTTTATTGTAGGTATTATTTAACCATATGTCCTACTAGTGAAGCAAATCACTTGTTGGGTTTGGGAGCCAGAGGTTTATTTGCCAGAAGAAATAAATCTAAAAAACTACAGAGCAAGGATTGTGTATAAACACACTGATGGATTGAAGGAAAACAACTTTTTTTTCATATATACAAACACAGTTATTTTAATATCTGTCTTGCAGTTCGTATACTGGCAGGAGCATTCCCAATAATGTAGGATAATAAGCAACAATTTCTCTCTCAGTCCAAATGCTCACCAGCTTTTGGGGGTATGGTTTCGACCTAGCCAAAAGATCACCATTTAATTTTTGCTCTTGAAATCATGGAAAATATAAAGAAAACAAACAAAATA
>VXBU01003445.1:14789-44036 GCA_013400315.1 Bombycilla garrulus | reverse complement strand
AGGAAACTGGGCCAGGGCACGGGGCATCACTCTTCCTTTCCATCCTCCCCACCACCTGCCGGGATATCTCCCTCAGGAGGGGCTCTTGGCACGGCCCGGCCCAGCCTTTCCCCTCCCACAGGCCTCCGTGGCCATGGGGGGGGAAAGCCGGGCCGAGGGCACAGCACGCGTTTGTACCTGTTCAAGCCCGGAAACAAAAGAGAGCGATTCCCAGGCAGTCCTGTGCAAATGTATATCCTACTGAGACGAATTTCACTTTTGATTGGCTCATTTCCCTGTCTGTCTTTAAAAATGGCCACAATTGGTGTTGCACTGGGCTCATGGGAAATCCACAGGTACACCTCACTTCTAGGGGTGGCTATTTTCCTGCCCACCAAAATGTCAATCAACCTCAAACCAGCACAACCCCGAAATGAGTTTGAACTTTGGGTGGCTTGTTCTGTAAGTATTTCTGCAAATATATGACCATTTAAGATACTGAAATTAGTGTCAGTAATCTACTTTTGCATTTAATGATGGCTGCACTTCTTTCTATATTTGAATGCCTTTGAATGTCTGCAAATTTATCCCATTTCTTTCTTAAACTAAAAACTTAAATTACTCTTCCAGGTGCATGAACTCTACTGGCTATTCCTTCACACCTGCAAACCAAGGGCCAGTATTACTTCTGGAGGAAACAGGCCATGTCAAAGTTACAGCGGTGTGCTATAGCTCTAAGATGTAATTATAATATCTTATGGATTTCTTTCAACATTGAGCAAACACAGATGTTGTTTTCTTAGCAGAAAATTAAGCACATATCTCATATGACAAAGTGTGTTGTTCAGGGGTGCCAGGATGACTAGAAGGGTACTGGAGGGGTTTTTGGGTTTTTTTCAACTAAAAACCTGTTCTTTAACTTAAATATGTAGTCTGGGGTTAAATTAACACTCATAGAGTATGAATAATAAGGTTATCTGGGGATGGAGATCTAACGTGTTTGGTGGCACAAATAGATCTTTGGATTTGAGTTCTTTGCCATAAGCAACTATTTGTTGCATTAGTTAGGAACTAAACCTTTTAATAAATAGATCCTAAATGTTAAAAGGCATCAGGAAATATATGATCTCATTCAACCCATCTCAGACACTATTATATACAAAGTCTGTCTACTTTGAATATTGGCCAAAGAACCCCTCTTATTTGATTTTCAATTTGTAATGAATTAAGGCTTCCTATAAACCAGTAAAATGTCCTTATAATTTTGCAGTGCAAAAAAAAAATCTAATACTGTGACCTTGGCTCTGCTCCAGTCATTTAATTGAATTTTCATATCATTGGAAAGGGTCTAGGAAAGCAACCAATTCTGTAGCTTTTTGTTAGAGCTCTCCGTCATGTGCTGGGAAAAAGGTTCATGTCTTCATCCAGCTGGTGCTCAGCTGGTCATTAACTGTAGAACAAGTTCAACAAGAATACATAGAGATAGAGAGAGAGACCTGCCTAAGAAAAAAGATGAGCCTGTTCCTGGATGATATTCTTGAACAGCATGTGCAAAGCTTGTTCAGTTTCATATTCTAAACCAAGACAGATATAGGGTAATGCACAGATAAACCTGACACTTCAGCTGCTTGCCATTCAGTTATAACAAAATAAATAGGTTTTTTAAATGTTTTGAGGTTTCTTTGCTTTAAAAACTACCTTAGAATTACAGTTGTTGAAAATAGATGAGATTTTTATTAGAAAAGAGAAAGATTTAACTGCGAAAAGATACCTCCTTTCCAGGGTCAATTTTCTGGTGTCTTCTTGGGAAGACAAATTGGGGAAATTTGTGTAGAGAGTATGTCTTCTTAAAATAATAGCAGGCTGTTTTCTTCATTATGATCTGTGTCAAAAAAATCTAGCAGAGAGTTTCTTGTAAAGCAATATGATATTATTGACTTGCACAAGGGAAAACAGTCTACGTGCTCTGTCAGAATTAATTGTCTAAACAACAAAATTATTTCTATTCCTTTGCATTGCTGAAATGTTACTGTCTTTCAACTTCCCCTAGAGTTCCTTTTCTTTCAAAATAATTAGATTTCTCTCCAATTTTTTTCATCTAAGCTTGACTTTACTATTAATAAATAAAGACATGAGATGCGAATTCTGCTGAAAAAAAGCTGAATATATCAGCAAAAATGGGCATCTGCACATTAAAATTGGATATGTGATTGCCCAGACACATGAGGAAGTAAACAAGTCTGCAAGGACTGGTATAAAAATAGACATAGATCTTGTTATATACAAGTACATAAGTCCACCATTAATAGTCAAAAAAACGTAAGTTTTGTGAAAGCACTCAAGGCTTTCCTGTACTTGCCTCGGCCTAATTTGGCAGCTGATATCAGCGTTTATAATAATATAAGAGTATTATTATTATTATTATTAATTTCTATATTGATTAGGACCCTGAAGCATAGTGTAGTTGTAACAGGATTTATTATAATTGCTGCATTTTTTGTAATTCTATTAAAATATTAGGCTGTCAGTAAATTCTTAGGTCCACATAAATAATGTGTTCTTTTTCCCCAAAAATTGATTTTGAGGTAACTACAATATATACTTATAGACTATTTAAAAAAAACAAACAACTCTTTTTGTGGACTTTCATTGAAGTTAACATTCAAAGAGACTTAGGTTCAGCCGTGACATTGTGCTTGGAGGATTTCTTTGTACTGTATTACATCTTCTCATCTAGAATTGACATTGCACCTCATTCAACATCATTCAGCATTGTCAGAAGTTTTACTGCACCCTCTCTTAAAAAAATGAAAGTAAGAAATGCCACCAGCCCTTTAACAATCACAAATCATGACAGCTTCTTATATTTCAAATATATAATATATTCCATCTAAATTCCTAATAATGCTGTACTCTATATCAGAAAAACATATTATCAGTTATTTTATATTAGTGTACTTGATGACCTAGAAGCTAAAGATATTTTATTATATCTCTTTTACAGATGGGTAATTAATGTGCTGAAACAGTAGAGTGGGCTGACAGGGTCAAGTGTGTGAAATGAGATTAACTTCCTATTCATCTGCATTCCATTGTCTTTTCAGTGGGTCATCAAATATATATGCAGAAATCAAAAACACATACTTGTTAAAACTGCATGCTATTGCTATCACTCATGGTAATACTTGTTCAATTAAATACTTGATTAAAAACTGTTCATAAAATATTTGTTTTAATTTTAATGTTTTCCAGATCTCTTGCATTCAGGAAGCTTCCTTGAGTGCATGTATCACTTTAAATGAGAGGAAACATCATTGAAACAAAAACCTCCCCAGAATACACACTTTAATATTTGACTCTTAAGAGAGTAGGAAGAAATTTAGCAGAAATTAAATGCCAGAAACTTGAATTTTGTGCATGGTGCTGAAAGGTCACAGAACAAGATCAATCTTCTAAAATAATTTGAGTGGTTAAAAAATGATGTTTCTTTTGAGCAAAGGTCTGTTGGTTTTTTTGTTGGGTTTATTTTTTTTTTCTTCAGTTGTTGATTCACTAGATATGGAAAGAGTCCTACAGAAAAAGACATCTGATCCAGAGCTGTACTGTACATTTTTGATTTAAATTAAAGTAACTAAGTACTGTTATTATATTCAGCTAAATTTTTTTACTTAATCTTTTTTTGTATGCCAGTGCATGTATTTTGAATGCCAAAATACCTTCACACTATTATATAAGGAAACAAATTAAAACCTGTAGTAAACATACAAAAGAATTCCTACGGACTCATTCTTATGTTGAAGTAAATAGCCACAGAACACAGCCAAGCTATCATATACTATTAGACAANATTTTGGTTTTAGACATTAGTACTACTGAAATGCAAATTTCTATATTCTGTGTGCATACATTTTTATCAAGCAAATAATTCATCACTAGAATTTATTTCTATAAAAATATTACAGAATCTCAGAATGGCTTGAAAGATACCTTAAAAATCATCTATTAACAATCCTCCTGCCATGTACAGGGATGCCAGTCACTGGAACTGTTTTCTCATCTAACATGTCCTTGAACTTCCAAGGATGGGGCATCCATAACTTCTCTAAGCTATTTGTTTCAGTGCTTTACCCCCCACTGAGTAAAGAATTTCTTCTGAATATCTAATCTAAACCTGCTGTCTTTCAGTTTCAAACCATTGCCCCCAGTCCTGTCACTATGCATACCATTCTACTACAAAGTAGTAAAACATTCTAATTGAGAATATGGCAAACCACAGATTCAACCACATTTCAATGATTATCATCAGCAGATCATGCACAGTCAGGAGCCCTGAATACCTGACATATTTTGCAGGCACTGGAGGTTCAAAATAATCTAATAGTTTCCTACTACATTTTGAGAAAGCTGCTAAGATAGTGTCAGCAAACTCTTCTTGGTGGTGGCAGATGATATAATGACAGATAACACCTACAGATTCCAGCTTGGGACGTGTGGACAAAAGAAAGAGAATTTTGCACTAAGAGTTTGGATGAAATCTGAGCATGTTGCCCAAAGAAGTTGCAGAACATTGATCCTCTGAGCTTTTCAGGAGCCAACTAGACAGAGCTAAAGCTGAACTGGTCCTGTGATGGCAGTAGTTCCTATATAAGAGAGAAGTTGTTCTACATTACCTATATTTCTATTATTCTTTATGAATAAAACAAAGCAAACAAAAAATCAAAACAAACCCTGCAAACAAAAAGAAACAAAAATCCCCCCAAACCAACCAACCAACCAAAAACAACAACAGCAACAAAGAAACAGACTCAGACGCCTACCAGTTTCCTTTATTTTTCATTGACAGAATCACAAATAGTAAGCAGATGCCTGAAAACAGTCTGAAGTTAATAGTCTTAACATTTCTTAGAACAGAAGTTTGTTATTCTGGATTTCATTATGTGGTCAGATTTATTAATTCATTGTTCATAGACGAACAAGAATAGCAATTGAATCATTAAGCAGAGAGACATGAGCAGAACTGGGCATCAGTACTGTTTCACTTTTTTAGTGAAACTTTTTCCACTTTCAGACACACAAATGAGGGACATTTCTACTTTTCTGACAGGCTCACTGGTTTTGCTAACAGAAAATTTACATTAGGGCAACCATTCATCCCCAAATCTAGCATTAAGAGCTACAAATCTTGAGAAACAGAGGAGTTAACAGCTTGACTATAAGCCTGCAAGTCCTGATCTTTATAAAACCATTGATGCGAGCAATGAGGTTGTATTAAAAGTCTTGAGGAAGATACTGTATTTGAGGAGTTACTGACCTTGAGTGACCCATATCTGGTCTATTGGCGCTTGTACTTAGGGCTTGAAAAGCCTGTATAACAGTGTATGACCAGAGTGCATAGACCAGATCCATATATAAAAAAGTAAGGGAATGTGCTGGGACACCCTGGATAATTGCTGTTCCTGTGTATAGTTTTTATACATGTGTAGCTACACATGTTCTAAAAGGCATGGAAAAAACCAAATTTCTTCCTGTCAAGACAACATACATAATATTTTCTTGCATCAGTTGTAAGGAGTCATGGCAGGGGTGAACTAAATATCTTCATGGATAGGATAAGCACAGTGGATTGATCCGGTGTTCATCAGATGCTGCACAAAATCAAGTTCTTAGAATCTGAAGGGAGGTAAAATTTACTTGTTCTCTATATTTTTCTTCCTCTTCCTGGTTTTTTTTTTTTTGTTTGTTTGTTTGTTTTTTTTTTTAATGTGCTGTTCAATCCTGTATCTTCCTTGCTGAGATCCAGCAAGGACACTGCTCCTTCTCCATAACAGACAGAAAAGTGAATAACAGGCATGGACTAATATATAACTTCTGAAACACATTTAGAGGCCCATATCTTTGAAAAAAAAAAAACAGGCCTACATCTGTTACACCTCAGCAAATATGGTCTCTCTATAACTTAGTCAAACCACCCTAGTTTTTACATAAATACAAAGTCAGAAAATCACTTCCCCTCTTTCTTTTCCACAGACTTCTTTTTCTGTGTCAGACACAGAAATTATTTCAGAATGAAAAGGTACATACATAAGCTAGAGGTCTGGATATTTTACTTACATGGAGAAATGATTCCTGGTCACATATTACTATATGCAGCAGCAGCAGTAGGAAGAGTATTTGAATGATAATAATATCATTCAAATTACAGTTTAAACCTTAAAAATAACAAATCATTTAAATTCTTTTAATAGTATGTTTTCACTTAAAGTTTTTACAGGGATTTTTTTTTTTTAATATCTTGGACTTTTCTTTAAAGTTGTCAATTATAATATGTTAAGTGTCCTTTTGAGAAAGATTGAATATTATAATAATTTCCTCTGAACTGAAAAAGCAAAATTGTAATGCATTATTCCAAAATTCACAGTTTATTATATCCCTCTGCAAAGGTGTTGATCAAGGTGAAAATATTAAAACACCTTTACCTAGAGCCTGAGGTACACATATTTTATTTTAATTACCACTGGTCAGAAGAATTCTGCTTTATTCCAATGCTGTATGTGGCTCTAAAAACTATTGGAAATAGATAAATAGGTAAATTTAAAAAGTGCTTGTGATGTGGTTAGGAGAATGCAGCACAATGGTAGGGAATGATGACTCTATACTATCTTTTCAGTACTTGGAACAATATCTGATGGTATCTGATCCCAGGACTTTCTTTATCTAAGCAAAATTTGTCAGTAGTCTTTATAGGACCTATAATTTTAAAACATTGTTTATGAATTTAAAATGTTTGGAAGGCTGCCTCTCTTTAGGATAAGTCTAGGGTTACTTGCCCTTAAAAAGAAGTGAGCAATATAAGTGCTATTCTTTCCATCACAAACTGATGGAGAGCAAAGTCACAAAGGTCTAGCTGTGTCCAAATATATTAATCAATGGATCTCAGCATGAGCTGTCACAATCTACTATTTTATATCATGAATGACTTGAAGGAATGTCAATTATTTCTATGGCTATGAAAAATAGCCAGTCTGGAATCATAGAAGCACTACAACTCATCCTGATTTCAGCCTTGAAGGTAGTCACTGTTGCACTCAGATAAAAGGAAATATTCTTACCTCATTTATTCAATTAATGTTTATTTTAAAAAGAAAATAGTATACTTGCAAATATTCTGAAATATTCCTGAACTGAGGGTGATTATAAAAATATTATCTTGGAAAATTCATAAAACAGCAGAGAGGATTTGGTGGGTGGGAGTTGCTTGTTTCTCTTGCATAAGTTACTCTTTTATTGTTCAGCTAATTTAGTTTTATTTTTCATTTGACTTTTTTTTACAGGATTGATGAACAAAATAATTTCCCTCTGTTATTCACTCTGATTTAGCACTGCAGCAAGGACATGAAGAAACTCTTCAGCTTGTCATTCTGCAATCAATGCCACGGTTGTGAATTTGATCTTCATATGGACCATTCACTTTAAACAGGGCCTCATGATCCTTGTGGGTCCCTTCCAACGCAGACTAGTTTGTCACTGTGAAACGCAAAACTCTTAGCCAAATATATCTGTACAAGCTCCTCCAGTTAAACATCTTCAAAAAAGTCATTTTCAGGAAGCCATTCAATTTAATATTCAGGTTGTAGCTTGACCTCTGCTCTTTCTTTCATTTTAGTATTTATAGGCTTTATTAGAGGTTACCCACTTAGAGAGCAAAAATCTTCTTACTATTTACTAGTTAATGAATCGGATCTTCTAAGTTTAAAGAGTTCCTTGATTGTGAATCTTCAGAAAGAACTCTTAAGTACTTCAGTTCTGGTGTGAAAATTAAGGATATCTAAGTTGGCAGTTCATTAACTTCCTTGAGGCTTTTGTTCTCATAAAACCACTTTTGTTATGAACTTCAATGCTCATGTTTTCCTGACAGTGAATAGATGGGGAATTTTCAGCAGAATGTGTGTACTCCAAGTTAGATATTCAGAACTGCAAACAAGAAGGCTAGCTGTCTTGCTCAGCACCCTCTCATTCACCCTCAGAAACAAACTAACAACAGCAACAACAACAACAAAAAAAAATTCATATAATTTATTAATTTAGGAGTAATCTGATTTAAATGCCTGAATGTCTACCTTGTTTATGCATAAACCCTGTTTAGATGTCTGGCTTACATGCAGGAACTGCTGTAATGCACCCAGATGTCTAAGTATTTTTGTCCCTGGCTGCAAAATCATCAATTCCAGCTGAGACCAGACCACTCAAGTCCAGAGAGAGGTTCCATGGAGTCCCTGACACAATGCAATTGTGAAAGTCTGCTGTAAACATGGAAATGTGGCAATATGATACTAAATCTCTGCTACTGAACAAACAAGATGATAAAGAACTTTTGCATTTCCTTATCATTACAGTATTGGCCAAAAGATAGGGCATTCATTTCCCTCAGTTAAAATGTTATTTTCTGCTGTAATGGTAACCTGCTAAGGGGTATACAGCTTGAAAAAAATTGAGACCACAGATCTGTCTTACAGAACAAGGAATTTTTCATGTGGTCAGGAACAGTTCAAGGAATAGTTCTATTAGAATTCTTGCCTTTTTCTTATACAAGCAAAAATAGTAAGAAAATAATAAGAAAAATAGTAAAGAAATAATAAAGAAATAGTAGATAAAATAGTAAGAAAATAATTTTAAGATACCTGCATTATAGTCTAAAAGGTGTCATTTAAGATGGTAACCATGGCTGCTGCTCTAAATTGTCTTCTTTAGAAATTAGGTTGTGATCAGCAGACATGTCATTCTGATTTTGTATTTTTGTGTGCTTTAAATTTCTCATCTGAATGTTTTAGCAGTTTAATTCCTTAAAAGGAAACTCCCTGAAAACCCCCTTTTTATCATCATTGCTCAGTCTTAAATCATTAGACTGCATTTAAACATTGCAGCAAAGCCCTACTACAGACTTTGATCTTGTTCATTCAAATGACTGTACTTTCCACAAAAGAAAGAACCAAGAGGCAAGAACTGTGTTTTGGTAAGAAATACACCACTGCTGTGTTTTCCATTTATTTGTATTTATGTAGTATTTATGTAGTATTTATTTTCTCATCTGTTTTCTGTCTTCTGTCTCTAGAACAAAAAAAAGCTCATTTACTGCTGCTTGCTATGTACATATGCAACCCTTATACACTGCTGAAACATAAATAGAAACTACTTATATATATATATATATATATATTAGTCTTCACTATCAAAAATAAAAAATAGCAACATCATATAAAAATTATTTGCTTAATTTCTTCAGCTTCTTGAGTGATAAATATTTTATTACACTTTAGAGATAAATTTTGAAAATACAGTACAACAGAGGAATTGTACATTCAGGATGTGAGTCAGCTAAAGAGGTTTCTAATGGAATTCACTTAGCTGCAATCCTAACCAGGTTCAGTATCTGTCCTTTTTGTTATTTCAATAGTTCCCTGGAACTATACAAAGTGGATTGCACAATGTGGGTGTGGTAATGAAAGTACTCATTTTACCTTTGAGACTTGCAGTACATAGAAAAACGAGTTTGCCTAGCTATGCGTTTGCTGTATTGGCTATAGCAGTACGGAAAGGTATCACTCAGTCATACATCACAAGAGCAGAGAGATTTATGAAAACAGGAATTAATTCTGTAGGCATACATACTTCTCATGTCCAGAGCAGGAAATAAGGAGTTCTGAAACACAAGGTGTAAGTGACTCATGAAATTTATTATGGCAAAACAGAGCAGAGTTTTAAGTATATATTATTTACTCTGTTTCTAATTTTTACAATTTCTGGCACCGTTTTTCATACTGATTAAAAATTTTGCATTCTGCTGTTTACTTATGATAAAAACTGAGGCAGCAATTGTAACACAAGGGTATATCAGATGTAAATATATATTTCCAGTCCAGCTCCAAATATTATCAATGTCAATCATAAACTCTTCTTTCTTTTTTTTTTCCTCCATCATGATTATATTTTCTGTCACTTTATTATATTCAGTTAACACAAAACTGTAAAGATGTGTCCTTCAGTCACAAACTCAAAAGTTTTCTGTAGCAAACAGGTTTAATCACTAGTAAGTTATATTACTTAATGAAGTCATCTGAATTGTAATGCAAAGAGTACAGGTCAAGAAGGCTGTCATCTGAAATATTGAAATTTTAAGTTATTTGAATTTGATCCAATTTTGTGTTTGTTTTTTCTTAAATTTAATTTTCACCAATTATTTAATCCCAATGATAGCTCTTGGATGAATCTCTCTAGTACACTTTTTACACTTTTACTGCTTATTTCTGCCATTATCTATAGAGAAATAAAACTAATTGACTTCTACGAATTCTAGGTACAGAGTTATAGTTCATTCTGGCTATCTTTTGAATTGAATTTCATATAATTTGAGGATGTTATGCTGCAAAGAATATGTGTATATATAATTGTTATATTTATTGCATAGATTAAGCCTTCACTCACAAGGTAAGGATAAACTTCTGGAATTTTGGAAGTGAATTTATACATTTTTATCCTCTCTATATTTTTTGTTGTAATATGCTGAACCAGATGTTCAACTTTAAAGCCTCAGCCTTGCCCTACTTCTTATTTCAGGAGTTTAATCTTTCTCAACTAAATCTTTCTTTTGCAAAATTTTTGGGGGTTAGATTTCCCCATACATTGATAACCCTGATACTTTTGTTTGTTTGTTTTGTTTTGTTGTTTTTTTGGGGGGAGCATTGTTTGTTTGTTTGTTTGGTGGTTTTCTTTGGGTTTGGTTATTTGTTTGTTTGGGGTTTTTTGCCTTCCCCAACATTTTAAACTGATTTTAAACTTTCCTTAAAGTAAGGAAAAGCAAAATTTGGCATGTTTATTTCTTGGAAAACCACTGTGCTGTTCATGATGAGATAAGAACCTAGTAAACATTTTGTTCTCAGTCTGGATTATGTCTAAAGTGAAATATATAAAAGGATTCATTACCCTGAGTNTTTTTTTGGGGGAGCATTGTTTGTTTGTTTGTTTGGTGGTTTTCTTTGGTTTTGGTTATTTGTTTGTTTGGGGTTTTTTGCCTTCCCCAACATTTTAAACTGATTTTAAACTTTCCTTAAAGTAAGGAAAAGCAAAATTTGGCATGTTTATTTCTTGGAAAACCACTGTGCTGTTCATGATGAGATAAGAACCTAGTAAACATTTTGTTCTCAGTCTGGATTATGTCTAAAGTGAAATATATAAAAGGATTCATTACCCTGAGTAATTCAGGTAAAAGAAGTAATTCTTTTTCTCTACTATTTTTTCCAGAAAATAGAATATCATGGATACAGTATGGGAGTGTCTTAGCCATTTGGGAATCTTAGAATTGTAGTTCAAGATACATAATGTATATTAGGAAACTGAGACGAACTGACTGCTGAATAGCCAGCTTATCTCTGTTTGTTCATATAACTCTAATACAGGGCTTCAAGAAGGGTGTTAATGTCATCTGTAATGTTTTGGGACACTGAGTTGAATGAAGCTAGGGGAGAAATATTGGTTCAACTTTTCTCAGGAGTTGTAAGTGTTGGAAAACTTTCCAGACAGAGAATGACATAACTGAAGTGTTGACTCCAATTTTAGACCTTGGGATGAATGAAGAAGATATTTTCAAGGCCCATATAAGGAAGCGAAGCTGATACACCAAATTTTCATATTAATAGTAATTTCAGGTGAAAAAGAGATCATCAAAAAAAGGTAGATTCATATGTTATGGGAAAACATTCTCAGATAACATAATCCTGAATTATTTTGATGACAGGAGCAGATTTTGAGGGAGATCAGCATATTTTATAATTTTGTTTGGTTGAGTGTATTTTTTATGGTCATTTAAGACCACTGAATTTAGTAAATTGTCAAAAGATTGATTGCAAATGCTGGCATTACCTTATGGTCTTGAAAAAAAAAAAAAAAAAAAAAAAAAGAGATATCTGAGACATGAGATCCTAAACATTGCAATTCTGAAAAACAGTGGTTGAAAAAGAACTTTCTGAGGTCCAACATTTTAGATGGTAAAGTGCCAGCTGTCATACATAATAGGTAACCATATCATATCTTTACCATTTATGTTTAATAGATTCCACCCTCCTAAAGAAACCTCCCCTATAGTACTAAATAGCAATGCTGTCAGCTAAAGGAGGAGGGACAGATTTATTGTATCGACAAAAAAGATCTTAGGGAAGGCAGTTCAGGGGAACATCTGTGAGGGGTAGACTAGTGTCTTGTATGACAGTAAGTCTGATTACAGCTCTGCCTTGAAAACATGAAAGAGACCTTTCCAGAAAATACAGGATGACAGACGTACAAGAATTTAATGCCAGGTTTGTCTTCAACCGCAGAATGCTCTGTCATGGTGTTCGTAGGCGTGCAGATGTGCACCTCTGGCTGGACAGATGTGCCTGATGTTTCTGTTTATCTCACGTTTCTCTGGGGATATGCATTACCTCCTTCTCAACAGCTCTACCTTAACATGAACTCCTCTGTCATAAGGATTTAGTTGACTTTGGAGCTGTATCTTAAAGTTGCTCAAATTTAAAAATAACTGTTTGAGTTTTTTCACAGTATTTTACAGCTTTAATGTCCCTATAATTATTAGTACAACTGATGGGATAATGCAATGAGCTGAGTCGGCATAGATCAACACTGTTATTAGAACGGTTTGTCAAATTATATGTTACCTAATGTGTTTATCACTAACTCCTTTTACTCTAGACCTACTTTGATACATAGCAAACATAAGACACATGATGATTAGATGATTTTATCTCTGCAAATGGATAGTGTCAGCATTTTGGGCTTCATACATATCTCAGACATGTTTCATCTGGCAGCCTTTTATGACATCTCAGTAGAGAAAATCCTGATATTAGTAAACCAGAAGTGCAAGACTGTGCTGAAATTCATATCAGGAGAGGTTTGTCAAAAGTCAGAATTATTTTATGCTTCTTAAAAATACTTATGGCAAATCAGACAATATCTAATAGCAATCACATGAGAAAAAGAAACAAATTTTGAGAGATGTCCAGAAGGAGCTCTATAATTTGAATTAAAGTTTGCAAACATTTCTTCAAATCAATATAAAAGATGTGATTTATCTCACTTTAAATAAGATTACTACTATAAATCAGAGAAAGCACATCATAACATGGTCATTTTTCTCTATGGATTTTGAAGGAGATCTAATATTCCCTGCTCAGACATAGATTTCTAAATTGTAGATATCTGGAACTAGCCAGTGAAAATAGATCACATATCAAGGCTCTTTATTTTAATGCCGTTAATCTTTGACTCATGTAATTATACAGTTAACAAAAAACAGTAGTGGAGAGCTAAAGGCCAAACTCCCACCCAGCTACTTGCTCACTCACTCTCTTTAATGGGACAGGAGGAGAGAATAGGATGAGAAAGCTAGTGGATTGAGATAAATTTTGTGAGATATCTTATCAGTCTCAGCTTGACAGTTCAATTTATTGTCAGTAAATATACATTTGGGTAGTGAGAAAGAAAGATTAAGATCAAACCCCCACCTTTCTTCCACCCTCTCCCAGATACTTCACTCTGCTATTGCCAAATTCTCACCCCACATCAAGCAGTGCAGGAAGGGACAGGGAGCAGTATGTTTGGAACAAAGCAGTTTAATTCTTCAGCTATCCTACTCTGGTGAGGGCTTTTCCCATTGAGTGAGTTTCCTCAGGAGAAAAGTCTGCTCCCATATCAGGTCTCCACAGGTATCATCTCCTTTGGGAAATATCCAACTGCTCCTGTGTGCAGTCCTCCACAGGCTGCAGTGATTGTCTCCTCCATGTGCTCTTCCAAGGGAATAGCAACTCTAACAGTCTCCTTCACAAGGTAAAGGGGAGTACCCCCTCCCTCAGAGATTTCACCACAGACTGCAGCTCCCACTCTTTATTTTATGACACTGGTGCTCACAGAACAGTTTCTTACTTTTGTGTTCCCTCCTCTTTCGTCTGTATGGAATTTTCTGACCTTTCTGAAAAATGCTTTCCCTGAGATGCCACGATATTGGTTGCGAGGCTCAGCCGTGCTCTGTGGTTGCTCAATTGGGGCCAGTTGGATCTGGCTCTCTCTGTCACAGACCAGGGACCATTCTCCTACCCCTGACAGCCTCAACACACATGCAAACCCAACACAGTAGGGTTTCTAATTCAGCTCATAATAGCCTTCACATAAAATGAACATGGAGCAGTAGTTCTGATATCTTATAGAATTTCAGATCTGTAGGTAACACTGAAACATTTGAGTAATATTAAATTATACCAAAGTGTGTCCCAAATTTTAAAAAAGGCAATAAAAATCTAGGCCCATAGAATGATTATTATCTACTTTTGTGTCTCAAGAAAGGGTCACCTCTTAAGGTTTGTGTCTGTTTTGTAAAACACAGGCACTTCCAGAAAAATAGATCTGTTTGAAGAGGCTTATAGAAAGTTAATTATATCAGCAGCCTAGGACTTCACATTCAGAGAAGCAATCAGGCATCAAATTGTTGAATGGTTTTCAAATAAATGACAAGTAAAAATGACATTGGTATGATGGAAAGTCTTAAAGAAATTTCATTAGCTACCTCCGGTGATGGTCCAAGGTGAGACGAGATGCACAGAGCAGTGGGGCTGAAGATAAAGCAGGACACCCTATAGTGAATTAATATTAAAATCTCAGAGTATGGCATACTGCCAGTTTTTCTGAGAGATTTAGCTAATCTAATTAGAAGACAGAAGTGCGAGGACAAATTCTGTGTCTGGCTGTCAATAGTGAAATAACAAGGAATACTGAGTAGTAAAATGGCTGTAAACAAATACACTCAACTCAAAAATGATAACCAAATGGCATGTAATATTCATTACTCTACCAGTACTAAAACTATCTTATATATATATATTAATTTACCACAATTCAGTCAATAATCTTGATATTTTTGCAATGGACATAATGAAAATATATTTTACATAAAATATACAAAGCAAAAATGAGACAAAACAGGCAGATGAGACAAAGAAAATCTTCTAAATAAATGCTTCTAAATAAATTCAGTGATGCTTTTTATACATTTGTTTCAAAAGTTTGGTGGGTTTTTTCCCTTGACATGAAAAAACAAGATTAGGATTAATTCTAAATTCATCATCCCTTTAGAAATAGAAGTACTTGTGTTGAAAATCTTCAGATAATTGCCTGAATAAGGCAGTGGGAAGCACTATCCTAAGGGGTCAGAATAGAGCCTATAATGAAAATATAATTTTACTGACTCATGCTTTAGGGGACAAGGCTAACTTTTGATGATTAGTATATAATGAGTTCTCAATTACACATTGCATATATGTATCCAGTTACAATATCAGTAATATCAGTAATAATATCAGTAATATTATTTTGGTTTTATTAATACTTTTTCTTATTTGGAACTTATGCAAAAAAATCCTATTGCATATAAAAAGAATTTTACCATCATAGACTGTGAATAAGCCATAAGTGAAGTTTTTTACATCTCAACACTTCAGAAACAATCAGCTTTTATAGTCTTATTGTAGCTATTTCTGATACATGCAAAGTGGACAGCTGTTTTGGTGGCAGAATTAGGAAGGTGACACATCTGCATTAGATGAAAAACAACTAATTTATTTCTCTGCAGTTGGTGCACATCTGTGCTCATTAAAATCAAACCCAAAATTTGTATTTCCTTCAGTGATGTGAGATGAAATAAAAGCATTTAAAGACTGAGCTATTCCCATCCTCAGAATTAAATATCTCGGTGATTGTTAGGTATTATGGAGGGGGAAAGAATCCAAGCTGAATGTCTGTTTTCTGTCATTTTTCTGTAAAGTTAACTTTTGTCAAAAATAATAATAACATTTCCATATGGTTCTTTTAGTGCTAAGTACACATTTAGCATTTTCTTAACATACTTTCTAGCAGTACAGTCAATTCCTTTGGTTAATGCTGTATTATGTATATCCAAAGATGCAATGTTTTTTCAGACCCATCTTAAGAGGGAAAATAAAATATGTCATTCACTGGCTGTCAGCTGGCACTGAGTAAGACTAAATCCTGGAAGAAATCCTAGATTTTCACCAAAGTATCCATTTAAAAAACAAATATGACAAAACTGAAGTACTCTAGACATGAGCGGTACAGAGACTGGAGAATCCTTGATACTCTCTTGGGCAATTGTGAATGAAGGCTTTAGGTCATTCAAAGAAGTTCCAGAAAAGTTTTTGGCAGAAGCAGGTTTAATATAAAAGTGAGAGTGTGACAAAGTTCATTGGCAAGATTCACTCTATTACTTACTAGATGGTAAAAGCAAAGAGAAAAAAAAATCAGACTATAATCTATAATTAAAATCAACATAAAATTATCTGTGTGGATGCTTGGGATAGAAAAAGGGTACAGATAGAAAAGGATAAATATAGAAAAGAATAAGGGAGACACTCTCTTGAGTCAGCAGGTTCAAAGCAGACCCAGTTGAAAAACCTAGCCCTAGACTTGATAAATGGTTTAGGCCTAAAGGTTTTAATAGTACTTAAATTTAACAGCATTTAATCCATAGCCTAAATTAAACAATTTAACAAAAGATTCTAAAGAATTTACTGTAGCACAGCAGTAACTCACTTATAGGCATAACTTACTTACAAAGCTAATGTACTTAAGAGTCTAAGACAGCAACATTCATAGTATACTCATGTTTAGACACACACAGACCCAAAGGAGCATATGCAAGGTATTTACTTGGAAAAATTCCCCTTGAGTTCACTGCAGCATTCACATCAGATGTCTTTTCATCTTCGTGATAGTTGAAGGACTGGGGATATCAACCTGGGCTCTATTGTCAGTTGTACTCCAAGTAGACCAAACTTGAGAATTTGCTCACTTGAGAGCAAACTTGAGACAGCCCACTCCAAGGCAGATCCTAGAATGATAGACTGTCCAGGGTCAGAAGAGACCTTAAAGATCCTCTAGTTCCAACTGCTCTCCTTGAGCACCTCCAGGGGTGCAACATCCACAACTTCTTTGGGTAACCTGTTCTAGTGCCTCCTTTCTGTGACAGCAAAGAACTTTTTAAGTTCTATTCTAAACCTAGTCTCTTTCAGTTTGTATCCATTCCCCTTGTCTGCTGTAGTTATACCACTACAGTAGGATGCAAATTTTGTATCTCTGCTTAAATATGTAAATTGGGGGGATAAAAATAATTGCAGTTTAGTGCTACACATTACAAAGTGTTGACTAGGGCAGGCAGCAAAATTTTGCAAAATTACATCTAGTTTTAAGAAACTTGCACAATATGTAATGTCTTTGAGATCTTTACTGAATTCACAAAGGTGGTCAATGTTTATTTTGCTTGTGAGGGGAATGATCACAAAGACATACTAACAGGTGGGCCATAAATTGTGTTTCTGTAGGAAATCAGATTAATAAAAAAATACTCCAAGCTTTTGATTTGCCTCTGATTGCAGCAACCTACCATTTTCAAAGAATGAATTTGCTGCATCTGCTAGGAGTAAACAATAAACAGAAAGATCAGGAATAACTCAGAGGAAGAAAACTCTTGAAGTCTCTTTACAGAAAGAGTGACTAATCTTGGTTCCAGACAGTTTACATTTTTTAATTGAGATGTTTTAGATCTTGGAGGAAGAGATGTTGTTCATGGAATTATTTACTTTTAATGTCTTCTCACTACGAAAGTCACTGTCCCTTGTATACTTATACTTTTATATAAGCAAAAATGTAACACACTTTGTAGGTGGACATGTAAATTATTGTTACCTCAGCTAAAATTTTAAAAAACAAATGGAACTAAAACAGTTGAGTCCAGTTACAAAAATATAACCTTATAATATAACTTTATAAAGAAAATTAATATGCTGAAACAAATTGTTACTCTGGAATAGGTGAAGCTAATATTTATCCTTCTCTTAGGTGCTGCACTCAGAATGTTTCCAGGGGTCCTAAAATGATGACAGCCATTTTCCTCAATTGAAAGTGGCCTTCTGTGAAAAACATTGATAATATTTCAAGTTATTCCCAGCAGGACTTGCAATATTTGTGATGGTGGTTCCTTTTTCATTGTCTTTTGGTTTGTTGGTATCTTTCTACTTATTTACAGTCTAATTCCTTTTCATTTGTTTCCAATTACCCCTTAAAAGTTGCACAACTGCTTCTTGCAATCTCAGTGGAAACAAAGTCCACTATATTTTAGACAATAACATATAAAGAAACTGCAGTATTTGTAAGCTTTTGGTATTTAATTTTATTTCATATTTTAGAAGATAGAATGAAATATTTCAGAAGTGACATCTGTTTAATGTATTTCTTCCCCTGCCATTGTTCCCATCCTGCCGGTCTAATATCCTTCTGGTTGTGATTTTAATTTTGTGGTAAAAAAACCAAAACAAATAGACATTACCATCACGCTGTATAAAATTCCACACAAAAGGGTGTCCTATGAGTTGCAATGTGTCCTCTTGAGTAAAATTCAGAGGTAATGCATACCATGTACTCCAAAACACATATGGTGTAGTTCAGAATTTAGAACCTTACAGGTATAACGTACAAAGAAAATGTCAATTCACTTTCCTCTGACAAAGATATAAATAATTCGGATTTTAAAAAATTCCTCTCTATGATCATGCCTCCACTGTACTTGGATAAGCAAGGACCAATTCAGGATCACAATCTTTTGTAGAACAGTTAAGAGAAAGTTTTAGCCTTACAGTCTATATATGTCATCTAATCAGACACTAAAAGTTTCTTCTCTATTGACAGATATAATTTCTAAATCATGTCTAATCATGCAGTAAGATCTAAATCATGTCTAATCATGCAGTAAAATAATGCAGAAAATATTTCCAGAGAAAGAAGAGACATAATCAGGTTTTTTAGGAACAAAGCCACATTTTCTTATGAAGTGAAGAGAAACTAATGCAATATCAGATTGTCTGTCTGGAGGAAATATTTAAATAACTGGACTAAGCTTTGGAAGATACTTAGATTTTGATAGAAGACTTTATGATATGAGCATGTCAATAATTAAATATTCATACCTTGACTAAAATAGAAACTAAAGGACATATCATGGGGTACAACAATAAACAGTTCAAATATGCAAAAGCGTACAGGAAACATTTTGTATCAGCCAAATTATTTTGATAACAATTGTCAGAAATTACATTATTAAAGTTTTAAGAGGAATGTAGAAAAATTAATTCAGCAAGAGATAGGTGAAGTAAAAAAACCCTCTGATTATTTGTTTGTTTTTATGATGATTATGATGGTATAGAACAGGGCTGGCTTCAGAAGTTTTCCTTGAATCGTGATCTGGGTCACTGACCTTTACTTCAGTAAACTAATGGAAAAAAATACGTGTAAGGCCTTGGTTTTATTTATTTTTATCATTGCTTTAGTGCTGCTTTTGCATTCTAAAATCTTGATTATGTTACACTTTTTTGAAAAAGCATGGAAAAAAAATCAGTCATGTCATAGTTTTCTTAGGAGATTTTTAACAGAGACATAAATCTGTAAAGATTTGTTATTATTACAATATTATGTTGTGGTATATATTCTCTAAATACTCAATACTACATGATAGCATATAATTTGGATTTGTCAAATCCACTGGAAATAAAATAAAATTAAAAACTTCAACAGATTTGATTATTTGAAACAGGGAAAATATTGCTTTATGATGAGAGAATAAACTTAGATTTCTTTGTTACTCACTCTTTTTTTTTTCCTTTTTTTTTCTTTTTTTTTTTAATATTCCATCAAGCTGAACATCTGAAAAAAACCCAAAAAACCACTAATTAATTCACTGTATACCCTTTTACATTCCACTGAAGTTTGTGTGGAAATATTAAGGCCAGGTAGAGGGTACAAATAGCAGTCACATGTCCATGCTTTGCTTCTTTTGACAAGTTTTCTTCCAGACCTAACAAAATGTTTTTATAGACCTGAAGATATTTTACAGAATGGAAAATAATTTTATATTTTTGGAGATCTTTCTGCTAAAAGCTTAATGAATTGAATTGTAAAATTAAGTTGTTATTATAACTCAAAGACACAATTTCACAGTTCACTGTTAATTTGTCATTGACATAAGTGACAGCAATACATGGATTTCCAAAATGTCTCATTTCGTTCTCTTACTCCTTAGGACCAGTGTTTGGACTAAAATCTGTCTGATGCTCTTTAAGCCAATACTGATGCAGTACAGCAGGGTAGGACTGGCTTAGAAAAGTAAAATGCCTCTTTTGTTTCAAAGACAGCAAAAAAAGTCTCTTTGTTTCAAAGAGGCTTTAAGTCTGTCTTAAAACAAACTTACATTGTTTTGGGCTGGAATAGATTTAATTTTCTTCTTAGTGGACACTTTCTGCTTCCCATCCTGCCAGTGAGCAGGGTGAGAGTGCAGAAGCTGGGAGGGGACACAGCTGGGACAGCTGACCCCAAAAGACCCAGCAATAAAAGCTGGGGGAAATAAGAAGAATGGGAGAATGTTCAGAGTCATGGTGTTTGTTTCTCCAAGTCACTGTTATACATGATGGAGCCCTGCTTTCCTGGAGATGGCTGAATGCCTACCAGCCCACAGGAAGCACTGGGTTAATTCTATTTTCTCTAGAATGTACCAGTAGTTGCTCTATCTGTTAAATTTTCTTGATGTCAGCCCATGAGTTTTCATACATTTGCGCCTCCTTCTACTGATGAATCTTACACTTTTTTGTATAGAGATGTTTATAGCTTTGCAAGCTGAAGTATTTTCTTTATTGTGGTTTTCATAGGCAACACAGGCAGTATGCTTCTGTAATCTATAGATTAACCACAAAGGGCTGGCCTGAAATGGATATGTGCTATGTACTGCAAGTCCTTTAAACTTGACATTGTACAAATAAAGAATGCAGTTATTGTTATTGGAAGAAAAAATAATAGGGAAAAGAGTGAAAAAAAATTAACATGGAAGCTAAGGAAAGAAAAATAAATGATGATAAATACATTTTTCACACGTAAGATTTCTTATGTTGGCTAGTAGTTAGTAACTGTAAAATACAAAATGGAATGGTATGTCTTGTAAGAGATAATTTTTCACTGAATTCCTATTTACATCAGATGGGTCTGTTCTAATTTATTCTTCTTAACTAATTCAGCCTTAAGTCATGTTATTTCTCTCTGCCTTTGTAACTCAACTAGGATTTTTCCACAAACCTAGTCATAAACCTGGTCGTAGTCTAATAATGTTGCCAGCAGCTGCTAAAAGCTTTGTTCAGAGTACTCTAGTTAAATTGACTTATTAGTAGCATTAAAAATGCAGGTCAGCCTTTTTCTTTTTCTTTTTTTTTTTTTTTTTTCTTTATTTATGTCTGTGTATATGCAGATTGTGAGTATTTATGTAGTGGAGAGAGATATAAAACAGATACAATACCCATGTCTCTTTTTCTGTGTAAACAATTCCAGGCAAACCCACATTCCCAGTTTATGTGTTTTCATTAGCACTTCCACTTGTGTCAAGAGAACTGCTTTATGTTTTACAAATTTAGACTAAGACTGTTCATACTCATCTTGGCATCTAGTTGAAGTGAAATGTGAAAAAGTGCTAAGAGATGTTATATTGGATTTACTGGACGGCTATAAAAGCCCAATGCTGTCTCTGTGTGTAAACTGTAGCTTCTGGAAGGGAAACACTCACATGAATATTTCTTTCCTCTTTGTGCTAGTGAAGAGAACATCCTCTGTATCTAAATGATGGGAGAGTTCATAACTAGTGGGATCTCAATTCTCACTGGTACAGAGTAGAAGTATTCCTTTCATTCCTACAAAATCTTCCATGGAATTGTCATTAATTAGTGTTTCTGTGCTCACACAAACACTCCATCTTGCTGTCTCTGACGTCAACTGTTGGGAGTTTTAGAGACTTAATAGCTATAGTGGTAAGTTTCCACGGTGTCTGAGATGAAGTTAGATAATGACTGAATATTAAAATCTACCTATAATTTATTTGCCTTACAGAATATCTAAGGGGATCGAATTTTCTTTACACAATTTTGCATATGTGTCATAAGACAGATATTGAAACAGGCTAAGACAGAAGTAAAGATATAAAGCTGTCGGATAGAGGGTGAGAAAAAACAAAACAAGATAAAAGACAGGAAATTTTGGACATTTTATACAGGAAGAATGTATAGTCTGGTGACTAAGATGGGAATCTAGAATTCATTGCTTCAGAGTCAATACCCAAATTCCTCACTATATCTGGCCTAGAGACAAGTCTTTCATACATCGTCATCCTTTCCTATATCCCTGAAGGGCTGCAAAATAACAAACCCCTTGGTGTACATCTGCAGTAGAAACTAATGCACAACCAGAAAAGAAGCTGACACTGGTCATCTCATCATCTTCACTGTTTCAGTGATAGCACATTTACTGTCTGTTACAGCCCCTCCGACTAACTTCTTTTACAAGTCAGGTATGTATACAGAACATACTGCTGAGACTTTCTCTAAGGAATATGAGAGAAAAAGTGTGAGACTGTGGTGTCATTTGACCACAGATTGGTCCCTCCTTTTTTTTTTTTTTTTGTTTTGGTTTTTTACATGGTAGACTACACAGAGGCTTAGTTTTGTACACATTAAAATATTAATTAAAAAGAAAAAAAAAGTCAGGCCTCAGGAGAAAGCCAGAAAATTAATGGTATTCATCATACATTTTCTTCAATGTGGAGGTGTAAATAAACATTTTAATGTTTTATTTTATTCCATATGTCATATCATTAAAGGCTATAGTGAGAAGGTTCATATAGTGCATATAAAGCATAGCACAGAGTATTCAAGTTGAAGGATCAACTTATGGTGATCATGCCATTTAATTGCCTGAACATTTCAGAGCTGACCAAAAGTTAAAGCATGTTATTAAGGGCATTATGCAAGTGCCTCTTAAATACTGAAAGACTTGGAGCATCGGCCACTTCTCTAGGAAGCCTGTTCCAGTGTTTAAGCACTGCCCTTGAGGTAAAAAAAAAATTTAATAATGTCTGGTACGATCAACCTATGACACATCCTTAAACTGTTCTCATGTCCTGACACCAGAAACCAGGGAGAAGCACCTCACTTTCCACTCCTTTTCCAGGAAGCTGCAGAGAGAAAGGTAGTCATCCCTTGGCCTGTTTTTCTCCAAATTAGACAATTCCGAAGTCCTCAAATGCTATTTGTGGGACATTCCTTCCAGCCTGTTCACCAGCTTTGTTGTCATCCTATGGATACATTTCAGAGCTTTAAGTTTCCCAGGTTGTGTGTCCCAGAACAGCACACAGCACTCAAGGGGAGGTTGCAGCAACATTGTAAACTGAAAGATAACCACCTTTTGACTGGCTAGCATTGTTTGATGCAGCCTGGTATAGATATATGCTACACATGCAGATAGATATTTCAGTGACAAGACTATATTTATATATAGAGAGATAAAGATTTATATTTAGATATAGATATTTATCCTATTTATACACTGCATACATACCATATCTATTATTAGCTATACTGTCCATACTGCCTCTATACTAGTAACACATTACTCCATGTACTATTATACAAGCCACTCTGGTTGAAGGACTGGCTTTTGGTCAGGGCTCAAAACGTAGGGAATGGGACTAAACGTGACTACCAGCTGGTCAGCAGCAGCTTTCCTCAGGGTTAAGTTCTAGGGCTAGATCTCTTCAGGATTTTTATGAATAGTCTAGGTGCAAGAGTTGGATGTACTGTTAAAAAGTTTGCTGCTGATATTGGGTATTGTCACTGCAGATGGTGGGGGGCATAGGACAGGATGGTATTTGGGGTCCCTTCCAAACCAAACCTTTCAATGATCCTTCGAGAGGTGGGACAAAGTGCCTTGCAGAGGGATTTAGATGTATTGGAGCATTGGAAAATTAATATTAATTTAACAACTTGAAATGCCATCCAACTTCACTAGAGATGGACTCATGACAGGCACAAGTAAAATATGGGAGAGGAATATCTGGAGAGCAGCATTGCAAAAAGGAATGCGATAGGTTCAGTGTGGGCCAGATGTGTGCCCTGGTAGCCATCCTGAGATGCAGCAAACACAGTGTAACCAGCCAGTTGATTTTAGTGGGTCCAGAGAACGGCCACCACAGTGATCAAAGGTCTTGAACACCTCTCCTATGAAGAAAAGCTGACAGGGTTGAGGCTGCTTAGCACAGAGAAGTGGAGGCTCTTGAAATATCTGATTCCTGCCTTTCAATAGGGAAGCTTACAAAAAAAGACAGAGAGATACTTTCTAAAATGATCTGTAGTATCAGTGGAAGGGACAATGCTTTTCAACTTTAGGAGGGTAGGTTTTCATTGGATGTAAGGAAGAAATTCTTTACAAGGAAGGCGGTGAGACGTTGGAAGATGTGGTCCAAAGAAATTGTGAATCTTCCATCACTGGAAATGTTCAGTCATATTGAATTGAGCAACCTGACCCAGTGAAAACCACCAGGGCAATGTGGTTGAACTAGATAACCTTTAATTGTCCCTTCCTGCCTAAACCACACTAAGCTTCTGAGATATCCTTAACAGTGATGTGAAAAAGTTGCTTGACATTTGTCTGAAGCTTTCACCTCTATTTCGTTTATACTTCACAGGAAAAAAAACATATAGATATAGATTATATAGATATTGATATTGAGAAACCATGACTAATATGAGGGAAATTTTACCATATGAACTGATAACGATGTTCTGACTTTATAGCATTTACATCAATAATTAGCTAGAATTGAGAACACTCAATGGAAGAAAGCATAGCTATGTGTATATATAATTCTCATTAGAAATTGGTCTCAGATAGGGACCATCGCTCATAAAAATCCATCATAGTGCTGTTATGAGGAAAAGGACTAGGAAAATTCTAATGCCTTCAGCATTCTGAGATTTCAAATGAGTTAAAGATGAAACCTGAATTTTTCAAGCTATGAAAAGACAGGTGTTAACCTCTCCTGAGTCCTTTTCCAACCACCTGCTAGTCTCAGTACAAAAACTAACACAAAAATGTAACACACTTTCATACCCATAGAAAGCCTTTGTAAAGATTAAAGCTTTGCATTATCTTTCCTCCATGAAAAAAAATCCTTTTTCCCTTAGCGAGATCTTTTATAACTGATTTCTATTGTCTGCTAGATTTTTTAAATGGCTGCGATTCAGCTTTTGGTTTCTTCCAATACTCCCCTCCCCCAAATAAGAAGCACAACTTGTTTAAATTGAATAGAGGTGGCTACAAGCTGACATCTGTGTCAATGTGAAGAACATATTCCAACGTTTCCATGCTCTCTTTTAAGAGCAGAAGGACCATTTTTTCCCCAAGAATTCTGAAAGTAATGTAAAGGCTTAAACATGTAGCCTTCCTTTCTAAAAAAAAAGATTAAACTACTGCAGAAAAAAAAAAATCAACATCTCGTAAATTAATAAATAAGTTCTTTGGGAAAATGTTCATGACAAAAGCTAGAAGTCTACCCACACCCTCTAAGATCATGTTTGATAGAATACTCCATATCATACAGGTATTTTTATACATAAATTGCTTACTTTTGAGAAGGAATTTTTGTCAGAAATTAAATACCTTTGTGCTAAGTGCTTGTACCTAAGTGCTGCAAGCATAAATGCTGCCTATAAATAGAAGCTGTTCTCAACTTTGTCATCTGAATAGAAAACTTTACAGTTGCACTTTAAAGGCACACCAACAAGTGCAGTACTCCATAGGAGTAACCACAATTGGATCATATCTTATTTTTCAGAATGGAACTACACAAGGTGCTATACAAGTCACAACGGGTGAAGTCGCAATTTAAAAAAAATATTTTTTAGTAACACATTACAGACATTTAAAAGATAAAGGCTTTTATATGGTAAGATATTGGAAAACAGCATTTTAGATGAGCCTTATTTTGCTGAAGTTTGAGGCTTAAGTTTACAATAAGGTTTATTTAATTAAATGTCAACTAAATACAGGCAGTCACACCTAAGATAAAACATAGAATAGATCATCTTTCAAATCTGTGCTAATCATAATCGTCTTTTCTTTAGTGAAAAGTACATATCTGCTATGATTTTTCCTAAATTGTCTTTCATCTATACTCTAATCTTTAAGAGTATGGAAATGAATCCTGAGAAAGGTTTTCACCAAGAGTGAAATTCAGAAATGGGACAGGCTCCCGAACCTGACAGAGTTCAAGAAGCATTGGACAACACTGTCAGGCACAAGGTGTCATTTTTGGGGTGTCCTGTGCAAGGCCAAGAGTTGGACTCAATGATCCTGATGGGTCTTTTCCAACTTGACGTGTTCTCTGATTCTATGATCACTCCTAACACATTAAAGATAAAAGACAACTCTCTTTGACAGGATGTTATAACAACACATCCCCTTTTCTAGCAGATATAACAGAGGGACTTTGAAAAAATTATTAGACAAAGAGAATTGTGGAAATAATTTTTATTCTCTTAAATGAAAAAAAAATCTTGAGGAAACAAAAAGAGAACTTTAAATAAGAATGTTTTTCTTCTTTATTAAAATATTAAAATTAGTTATTAGCTCCTCTCATTAGGCCATATCTACTTGTGCTCCCTAAGTTTTCTTAGGACAGATTCTCTAGACAGGTATGCCATTTTGATGTGACAACCACGAATCTCCTTAAGAATCACTGAAATATTTCATAGACCTAGGCCATAGCTGCACATGAAAGGAAAAGAGAGTTGAGATGACAAATTCCTTGCTGCTTCAGAGTTAAATTTGAAAACTGAAATCTAAGAAATCTTCCTCTCAATGAAAATCATATTTTTTCTGATATTTACATTTATTTCTAATAAATTTTCATTATTTTTACAAGAAAAGTAGCATTTGAAGAATAATTAAATCTTTGAGCACTTACATACTGATTTTGCCATGCAAATAAAATCTTGTCTTTGTATGCATTTACTAACACTTATTTTAACAGAAAAATAAACAAAACAAAACAAAACAAAACAAAACAAAACAAAAAAAACCAAAAAAAACACCACAACTATATTATTGAATTTCTTTGGCCATATTTGACAGAAAAAAGACTGGCACCAAATTTAGTCAAGTCATCTCTGGCCTTCATTACATTAATGTAAGAAGACAGAGTTCAATCATTCTGGTTACATTAGGCACCATTTTGTCATGACTAGAAAAATCTACCATCCACATGTCTTTCTCTTTTCATTGTCTGTGAAGAAGCCTCTGGCAATCATCCTAGAAGACATTCAACTTTTAGTTTTCTAAAATTCAGGTAGATGAAACCTTCCCTAAGCACCATTCTGAGGTCACCCTAGTAGATGTTGAATAGACTTAGTCCTGCCTGGCTTAGAAGTCAAACGGCATCAAACCTTCGGTTTATATCTTTACACAGTACATTAAACATTATTTCTGAATTTCATTACATGCCTGTATTTGCTTCAGATACGCTCTTTTTTTTCACTAAAGTTTTTACTTTGTGTGCTTAACTAGAAAAAAATAGTTAGCCAGTAAGTAGTGTCAGTTTATGTTAAAAAAAAATTCTAATAAAGTAAAATCAAACAAGAAAATACCAATTAAACAAAACAAAACAAACAAATAAACAAAAATAACTTAAACAAAAAAATTGTTTTGATAATATGATATTGTTCTAGACTATGTCTAATTAGCTAGGTATTTTGTTTTATTTTTAAATACAAGTCTTCTTTAGTTAAGAGTCTTTTGATGTATGAAAGATTTCTTTTAACAATATTTCTACTGAAGTGTCTCATAAAACAGAATTTTTTTAAAACAAGAATTTTTTTTAGGAACAACGTCAAATCAGCATTGTATACAAGAAAAGTGTAAACAGTATTACAAGCTATCTTGGCAAATTAGCATCTAATTATGGTAATTATTGGCACTTTTACCCTTATCACTCCACTGCATGGGCATCATGCCAGTTGTCTTTATGTACTGCAGGGCCCTCATTCTGCAAACTGGAAAGCATTCTAAACAGCATTTAGGCAATTGTTTCCCAGTCTCACTATCTTCAGTTAGTCATTACCAGACCCATTGGACTTGATATAAATCACATGTCAAGCTTAAAAATATTTAACATTTCAAAATATAATGCTCAAAAATATGTGCCATAATCAGTTTACAATTAGTTACTGTTTAACTCAGTCACAGTAACAAGCCACTCTTCCTTCTATGTATTCCTGGAGGAAATAAACTGGATACATACTTTGAGAATACCAGACTACAAACAGAAACAGAAGCCTGTTTTAGACTTCTGAGATGAGAGTCACTCATCTCAATACTTTGTACTCAAACTATTGTCAATAACAATAAGAATGTAATCCAAACTATACTAAAGTAACAGCAAAGAGAGAAAATATCCTATCTATAACTTCATGGATTATACAGGTTAAATATCCTCAGGCAAAAGATGGATTTCAACAGAACATGCAAAAAAATATGCACTTCAACCATTAAACTAGAAAGGACAAGGCCAAATCCATCACAACTTCTGAGAAATCAGTCTGTGTGTGATAAGGGCCCTTAATGCCAGGAGATGGATCATGAATCCCAAATGGAGAGAGAAGCTTTATTCCAGACCAAAGTGCCTCTCTTTAAGAAATGAAGCATAAAGCCTGCAGCTCTTCTCAGCACTCTCTTCCAGCAAATTTTTTCTGCTTAATTCAGCTGCCTGGCTTCATGGATTGCTTTAGTTCTGTGAGAGTCCTCAAGCAGTTCAAAGGGGCTTGGACACTGAAAACAGAGTATATATTCTACTCTGTGCCTAAATATATGGAAGAATGAGAAATTTCAACATCAGGAATTTTTAGACTTACCTCCAAACCCAAAGGTTTTATTGTCTAATGGCCAAGAGTTTCTTATCAGTTCTGTGTAACCTACTTGTTACCAAATTAGAGAAAACTTGGTAATGTGGAAACTCTGCCTGGCTCTTCTGCTGGTATTTTAGTGTGCATGTAGATAATTAATGAAAACTTGTGGGGTTTTTTTTCTGTTAGTAAATAGGAACTCAGAAATCTAATATTGTTTCAAAGTTGTAACAATTAAAAAAAAACTAGTGATCTGATGGGTTTTTTTGTTATTGGTATAGGTTTTGTATTTGTTGGTTGGCTTGCTGTGGGGTGTTGTATTTTTTTTTTTTTTTTTGTTTTTTTTTTTTTTTTTTGGGGGGGGGGTTTTTTTTTTTTTTTTTTTTTTTTTTTTTTT
>VXBU01003445.1:1723-14750 GCA_013400315.1 Bombycilla garrulus | reverse complement strand
AGTAGTAGTAGTAGTAGTAGTAGTAGTATCATCTGGAGTGGGGAATCATCATGGAATAAAATTGAACTTAGCTTCTGGATCTGCCAAAGCCAGTAGTTCCTGTGTTTTAAATGTGCTCATTCAGAGCAGACACTTCAGAATGGCAGATTAAAATCTGGTATATATCCCTATAACACCACTGTGTGATTTTTATTTTTGCCTATTTTGAAATTGAAAGTGCTGCACAGAGACACATGGAAAACATGATTCTTCACTCTGCTGTCACACATGCAGAATTTATGCAGAGATACATTAAAGTACAAGCTTTAATATAGCACTTCTTTAACTCGTAGTAATATCATTGGGATTTTTTTAGTTTTAAGATGTGGTCTGTGTGGTGGGCTGACCTTGGAGGGATGCCAGACCTTCACCCATACCCTCACACCCACTCAGCTTACTCCCCCTCTTCAATAGGAAAGGCAGAGCAAATAAGATGAAAAAGCTCAAGGTTCAAGATAAAGACACATCATGTATGATGCAGGGAGATGGGGAGTGGAGGTTGCAGTCATTCCATACAAGCTCCTCTCTGCTCATTCTGAAACTGGGAGGCGCAGTAACTGCACTAAAGGTATAATTAACTCTTTTTCATTAAACAATATCAGTATCACGGCCTTGGCCCAAAACACTTTTTTTTTTGTTTTCCTACTTCTAGGTAGTTTTACTAAATCTACATCATTTTATGTGAATTTTCAGGGTCTCTGTAGGTACATGCACAACAACAATTGCCACTTTTCCATTATATCCTTGCATTTTTGATTTAAAAAAAAGAGAAATTTTCTATAGTAAAATAAGCTAGGTAAAGTGTCCCTAGGTTTTGGATATGTTTGTATGAGTTTAATTTAATCACCTCTATTAATGACTTCTCATTAAAGCTTCTTTAGCAAAAAATTTCAACTTTTAAATTCAACATAACACTTAAGAGTTTTTTGAGCTAAATGCACTCAGCTTGAAAACTGGAAGCAGATCAACTCCAAGATCAGTGTGTAATTTGCCCTTCCTTTCTATCTATAACCACTCAGGGCAATAATGTCAACATAAATTAAACATTTCTGGGGTAAGGAATCTGGTTAACTTTAATTTGTTCACAGTCTGATTTATTGGTTTACTGCATCACAGACTATTCAAGAAACTGTTAGTATAAAAGAAACCAAGAAGGATTTGCACCTAACTTTAAGCAGGAACAATTTTCATAGTTGTACACAAAACATTTTTCTAAGGGCTTCAGATTTTCTGTGGCATTTATGTATAAAAATACTGCTTATTTTCACTTCATGTAGTCAATATTTTTTATTATTGTTACTTAAAAAAAACTATTTTAATATAGAACAGGAATTTTTTGTGTCCATTGTGGCAGTAATTGCATCATTAATATTCTATATAATTTACTCCTTTATTTTTCGTCTCTGTTGTGGCTACCAGAAGTAAGTTTCTGGACAAGGAATACCTCTCTTTCTAACCAGACACAGCTTTCACTGACACTGAACAGCTCAAGATTGAATCTTACCAGCTCAGCCAATGCCAAAAACATGGATATAACTTGAGTTCAGCAGGCTTTGGATCAGGCTCAAATGCCCATGGTTTTTCCATCTTCATTTTCCTTAGGCAAGCAAGTCCTTGCTTGCATGAAACCCATCTGGTTCTATTGTGTAGGATATGGCTGTGGGAGGTCAAAATGTGAGGAGCCCAGGCTGGAGCAGAAACGTCTTCTGATCCCCAGAAAGCCCTGGGGCAGCACAGCACAGCTCCACCAGTCTCTCGTGCAAAGAAGTTAAAGCAGCTCTGGGCAGTAGCTGAGCAGTGGTTAGAAAGAAGTACGATTGAATCTTCCCTGTTTCTCATGGATCAGAAAAAGAGATGTTCATATAGAGTATGTGCAGGAAAAAGGCTGTGCTGGATGTTATTTTAATGTACTTATGTCCCAATTGTATTTGCACATTTTGCAGCTCTATCTGAAATGAATTTTTTTTTTTAATGAGGATTTTGCTAATATTGACAAACCTTAGGAATTTGTACCATTATTAAGGATTTTATCAGTAGCAAAGGTAGGAATATAACAGCAATCTGACAGCAAATATTTTTATTTTGGTACAGTCACTAAATGCACTACTAAATTGCCAAAAATATCGCATAGGACTTGATGTTTAAGAGTCCTGCTAACAGATCAGGTTCAACCAAAGGTCAGTAAAGCTTTGAAGAGAACTTTACTACTGGTTTTGGGCAATTTCTGTGTTTTCTATATGTATTTTGAAATAATAGAAAGAAGAGAATATACCAAAGCACTTAAATTAAACAGGAAGTAGGTACCTAAATCTAAGCTTTTAATGTTTACTCATCTGTCACTGAAGTGAGAGGAGTTTATACCAAAACAGACTTTACAGCTAGTATTACTAAACATTTCCAAGTTAGAAACCCTGAACAGCACAGCATCTGCTTGATTTGTCCTGAAAATCCTACTTTGGGATATAATATGACACACAAAACCAAGCCTCCTGTATACTTCTACAGTGCTTTTGATGAAAGATTGTGAAATGCCTTTAAACAAACCTGACAGGCTGAAGTATCTTTTTGTACAATGAAAATCTGTGCTTCAGTTTCCCTACATGTGTGAAGGATTGCAAATATACATTTCTCATCCTTATGACAGTCACTTAAGCGCTGAAGAGGAGGCTGTCAGTAAGGTAAAAGAAACAGCAGTAACACTTTGATTGAAATATAGAATGGTTTGTAGTGAAAGGGCCTTAAAGATCATCCAGTTCCAACCCCTCTGTCATGGGCAGGGACACCTTTCTTAAGACCAGGTTGCTCAGAGCTCCACTCAATGTGGCCTTGAACACCTCCAGGGATGGGACATCACTTCTTTGGGCAACCTGTTCCAGGATCTCACCACCCTTACAATAAAAATTCTTCCCTAATGTCTAACCTAAATACATTTTCAGCTAGAATCCATTCACCCTTGTCAAATCACTGCAAGACATTGAAAAATATACTACTTCTTGTGCGCTTTGTAGGAGCCTTTGGTTTCTAATGCAGGGTCTGCAAGCCCCTTGCATGGATAACTCTGAGCAAAGAGGCACCCGTTCTCCTTTTTACGTCTAGTAGTTTGCATGTACTGTGCAAACACACATGATAGCCACAATGCTGGCTCAGGAGTTGGATATAGCTGCATAATGGGTCAAAAAATGTAAACTTCATTTTCCCAGATATAAGCCTTCAAAAGACGGGCATAATATTTAGGCATAACTCATTTCACTGTTAAAGAATGTGCTAGAGGGCTCATCACTCTTCATTGACTTTGAAAAATATCCAGCAAAGTTTATGTAGACTAAAACGCTCAGTCGTAAACTGTTAATCCATTTTGAATTACGCCTCCCTACCCACAAGATGATTAAACCTTACCATTTAAATCAGCCTTCAAAGTACTCAACCTTGTCACGGTTCGGCCTTTTAATCTTCTAAAACTGAGTCCAGAGCAGAAATTTTCTGAATACATTAATTCAATTTCACATACACAAATTCGATCCATAATTAGTCTTTTTTATTTAATCATCCAGTGATTGTTAAAGTAGAATGGCCTCTGGCTTTTTGAGGCCCCTTGGGCACATCACAACATGTAGCTATAAAATAGAAATGGTCTAGTCATGCCTACCACTAAAGAGATATTTGATATAATGTGTTATGCATTTTCTTCAAGCTCACCAGTGAAAAATACAACATGAAAGCCTGGAAATTATTCGAGTGAGACTCCTGTGAGGGAATTTTATTACATGTTGCATTAAACAAAAACACACAACACTGAAGTGAAAACTAAATGCTCATAATGACCACCATTAACTACCATGGTCCATATATATTTTACCTTTGTGCAGTCATTTGAACGCAAATTCAGGGTATTAAACAAATTCCAAAATTTAGCTTAAGTTTAGAGGGCTTTTTCTGAAATGCGTGTAATATAATTTTAGCCAATATGAAGAAAATCAGAAAAATTGCTCATTTAGCTACCTACTGCTACATTCTGTTTCCAGTTTTAACATTAACACTGATCAAAAAGGAAGCTTGTGCTAGTAACTTTGCTGAGGATTCAAGAACTATAAACACAGCTGCTTACAAAACTTATAACATTTAGAAGATTAATTTACACACATCATGGAGTACATGCTAATTCAATTTTATATTAAAAGCATGTTTGCAAAATTTAGACTTTAAGTTAACTGTATTGGGTGCAATGTCTACAGTAATTCCTAATGTCTATAGCAAAACTACTGGAAATGTCATAATTGTGCTGTGATGAATAGATTCTTTCCATAACAAAAATACAGTTTTTACTTCTAAACCAAAAACAGTATTCCAGTGAAACCTGGGGGAAAAATGTATCACTTCTCATCAGTTAATAAGGTGGGACATGGTTAAATTTTTTTGGATATTCCACAGAATAAGAAAGGCACTTACTTTTAATATGGGCATCTGTGGTTTAGCACAGAACTTGGTTGATGCTGACAGTTGTTCTGTAGGCTAGAATAATTCAGAAAATTTCAAGCATACATTTGACAGCAAATGCTTATATAGAACAATTTAAATAAGATGCCAAAACCTATTTAGCAATATGAATGTCTCTGAAATAATGGAATAACTGTTTCTAAGCTACATAATTCAAGAGACAGATTGTGTGCATACAGGCAAAGCAACTGCAACACATACAGCACGTGATGAACCAGAATACATCAATACAAGCAGGTGAGATCCTAGCATATATTCCCATATTCTGTGGAAAGCTATTTGCTCTGGCTGTATCTGGAACAATATTGACTAGAATATCCTGCCACACAGGTTATGAATATAGGAAGGATGAAATACACAGACAGAGAGAATGCAGCAGACTTAGTTTGTCATTTATACATATTTTAGTTAGTTGTTAAAGGTTAATGAAAATATAACATGGTTTCAAAAACATATTGTCATTAATACAAGTAAATATAATCAGTGAAAAGACTGAAACTCAACCCATCCAAAAAACAGAGGTGATTCAAAAGACGTGAAACACTAACCTTATTCAATCTATTCAAGCCACTAGCCAGAGTAATAATTAAAGCCGAACTGGTCATTCTTGCTCCACCTCACTTCTTTCCTACTCTCTTCACATTAGTTTGGAGGACAAAAGCTTTACTAAAATCCAGAAAAGCTGCATGAACTAACTTCCCTTCAGCCACTAGATGTGTGACTATATCATAAAAAGATACCAGATTTGGTTAAACAGGACTGTCCCTTGTGAATCCATGTGCTCACATTCCAAATAATTTAATCCATCAGTCCTCAGATTGTGGGGGAAATTGCCATCTAAACCTCCACTGCTAGAGTTAGCAGAGAATTTATTTGCTTTTCAACTCTAAAAATCTGAAAATTATAACACCCTTCAAACCTAGGACCAGTAGAGGAATGGGATCTAGGGTTTTTTTTCCACTATTCAGATTGGTAGAGCCGTAATGCTTCAAACTGCTGCATCAGGCACAACTTATTTTCCTCTATTTGTACTGAAAGGATGAGAGGCAAATGCAGTCTTAACATTGATATTATATTCATGTTTTGTGAGTACAGTTTAGAAAGATAGTAATTGAAAATTATTTGAGCAACTGATAAAAAATTTAGATAATCATTATGGAAATTAATTGATCAATTAATCAGGAAACCAATGACTTAATGACTAATCAGAGGTCAAAATAATTACAGGAGGGAAAGCATTAAATTAAAGTGACCATAAAATCATGGAAAGCCTTTTTACCTCCCAGTAATACACCTTCAGTAATTCCCCTCCAAACCCCATAAATGTTATATTTATAGACTGTCAGCACAATTCTTTTTTTGCAAGAAAGAATTTCTACAAATGAGACCCAAGGGACTTGCAGTGAATTGCCTTTGCAAGACATTTCCTGTGAACTTGGAAAAGTCCTGACAGCTCTCTATGATGATTCCGTCTCATACAGCTTTAGGGAGCTATGACAAAGGTATCTGTATCACCTGGTCACCGATAATACTTTTTTTTAGAACAGATTCTTCTGATTTACTTTAAATAGCTACATTGTGAAGAGACAATGTGTCTTTCTCTCAGCCAAAAAATAAAGATCCTGGGATGAATTCCCATTTTATATATCTTTTTTTTTTGAGAATTATAAAATGAAGAATGCAGTCCTGCCCTTCTCAGAAGAAGAATAACAATTGTGAATTGCACTGGGTTTAAATAAGATGAATATGAGTAACTGGATATAGAAATAGAATTGTTAGATCCAATTATTAACAAATAATTCTGATATATCAATCCACTAATGAATAAGCCATGACATGATAACTTATATAGCTTAAAGGACAGAGAAATGCCAGATTTATAGGACGATAAATAAAAGAAACTTGAAACTTAGTCTCAAAAATAAGTGTGTCCTGAGGTCAGACCTGTTCCTGTTCTACAAATAAATTTAAAGTAAATATACAAGATTAAGTAAAGTTCTCAAGATCACAGAGTCATAGAATACTTTAGGGTTGAAGGGGAGGGTCAAAGAACATCTAGTCCAACCTTTCTGTAATAATCAGGAACATCTTCAGTTAGATTAGGTTGCTCAGAACCCCATCCAACCTGACTGAATCTTTTCTGGTATGGGACTCTCTTTTGGTGTTCCACCACCTTCATTGTAAAAAATTGTCCCTTGTATCTAGTCTAAATTTATCCTCTTTTAATTAAAACTCATTACCCCTTGTCCTGTCTCAACGGATCCATGTAAGAAGTTTGTCCCCATGTTTCTTACAAGCTCCCTTTCTGTACTGCAAGGCCACAATGAGGTCTTCCTGGAGTCTTCTCCAGGCTCATCAACCCAAACCATCTCAGACTTTTCTCACCAAAGTCGAGTGACGCTCCAGGCCTCTGATCATTTCTGTCGCTCTCCTCCGGACTCACTCCAACAGGTCTACCTCTTTCCTGAGCTGAAGAACTCAGAGCTGGATGTGCTACAGGTAGAATCTCAAAAGAGCAAAGTAGAGGAGGAGAACTACCTCTGTTGACCTCCTGGCTACAGTTCTTGTGTGTTTATGTCCATTTCCATTCACCAGCATACCCAAGTCCTTCTAGGAAGGGCTGCTCCCAGCCCCTTCAACCCCAAGCTTGTTTTGACCCTGAGAGTTGTCCTGACCCAACACAGAACCTTTCAACATATGGTTCACTTGATCCCATCATATGGTTCACTTGATCCCACTTGTCCCCTCTTGAATGGCATCCTATCCTTCAGGTGTGTCATCTGAACCACTAAACATGGTGTCATTTGCAAGCTGGCTGAGGGTGCACTCCATCCAACTCTCTATGTCATTGATGAAGACATGAAAAAATACTGATCCAAATATAAACTCCTGAGGGACACCACCTGCCACTGATCTCCATCTGAACATTTAGCCATTGACTACTACCTTCTCGATCTAACTATCCAACCAATTCCTCATCCACCAAGCAGTCCAGCCATAATATACATCTCCAATTTAGAGGGAAGGGTGTTGTGGGGGACCATGTCAAAGGCCTGACAGAACTTCCAATAGATGACAACCCTAACCCTTCCCTCATCTACTGATGTATCATTCCATCATAGGACACTGCTTTGGTCAATCAGCACTTGCACTTGGTGAAGTAGTGCTGCCTGTTTTGAACCACTCCCCTGTCCATCATATACCTTAGCCCAGCTTCTAAGAGGATTTGTTCCATGAGCTTCCCAGGTCTTCTATTTTCTGCCCTTTTTAAACACAGATGCATTGTTTACCTTTTTATAGTCACCAGGAACCTTACCTGACTGCCATGACTTTTCAAGTATGATGGAGAGTGGCTTGGCAGCTACATCAGCTAATCCTCTCAGGACTCTGGGATGCATCTCATAAGGTCCCATAGATTTATGTATAGTCAGGTTCCACAGGTGGTCACAATCCTGAACTTCTCTATCCTCTGAATGCCTATTTTACTTTTTACTGAATGACTAGTTCTTTTTAAGGTGATGCCTCATCTATAAAGATTGTTGTCTGTGGTCTCAGGAACTGGAGTGGATGTAGGTATGTGAATGAAAATGTGAGCACTAGTGTGAGCATTTACTGAGTGTGAAAAACAAAGAGAGAGAGAAAGAACCTTGTTTGTCCACTGGCCGATATGTGGATCATCTTCTTTGGAAATGTTTAAATCCCAAAAAAGTGGGTTGTTTCTTCACCAAAAGCAGAAATAAAACCATTAAAATCTTTTTGAGGAATAATGGAAAATGGAATTTCAGATATGACCTGAAGAAGAGAGATGGGGACTGCATTATGTTGTTTTGGTTTGGCTTTTTTTTTCAAAAAGGCATGAGGGATGAACTAGTGGGTGGAAGTGTATAGATGTACACATGAATATTTCTGCATATTTTACACATCTTATGCACAAATAATTTATTTAAATGTGCTGTTCACTCATTTTCATTCAGAGGGAAAGTTTTTACAAAACTGAAAGGAGAAAGTTTGTTTGTTTGTTTGTTTGTTTGTTACACTTAACAATTTCTAAGCTAAATATGTGACATGCTATTAAACTTTATCTTCTTAACAGTATTGCAGTTCTGCAATCATTACAAAGAAATAGTGGTGTGGAACAATACATGGAGAACATCTGTAAAAAAAAGATGCATTTTAAATGGTTTTGTGAATACATGCCCTGTGGTTAGACATAACTCTAGAATTGTGTTTGGATGAAACCCAAGGTGACAGTTAAGGGAACACACTAATTTAATAACAGTTGATGAATTAAGAAACTGTATTACTTTTTAAAACCACTTAGGAAGTCTCCTTTCAAACCCCTTGGTATTCTGCTTGATTCTTCTGGACAGCGTGTCAAAAAGATTTGGAAACACACAGTCTGTACAAACCACCATGTCTGGTTCAGCTTCTTTTTTCACTTTCTAAAGAAACTTACATCAAAGCTTTATATTTCCATTCCAATAAATATGCTCTGTGCAAGGGTTTTCTTTTTGGGACAAAATAGTGCTGTTTATCACAAAATTTATTCTAATCTGAATACATAACCTGTAGCATCCACCACTTTTATATATATTTCCTTAAAAAACAGAAGAATATGTTAATAATATGAAGTCCAAGCATTCTTAATGATGATGAACCACTCCTTCATATTTATATGCAACAGAAACCAAACTATTTACATAAATGTAAATTTCCAGGAAAACTCTAGATATAATGGCAAAAGTATCTAATTGTTATAATGAAATATCACAAACTTTATAGACTCAGTATCACAAAAATACATATGGCACGATTTGAATTTGACAGTTGTGGTTTCTAAAAGAATTTCAAAACAGTCGGGAATTGACTATGACCGAAGTAAAAGAACTTACATACCCGAAGGATAAATCCCAGTACTCAAAAAGTTGTCAAAGACAATTCAGTTACTTTTTAAAATGAATTTAAATATTTTCATATTCCCTTTCTATAAAAATTTATTTCAATGAATTCTTTATGAATCACAAATTAACATGATGCCTGATCTGACAAGAAATTAATGAATGCTGCTCTGAGTAGAAGCGGAAAGGCAATGTCATCATGTACAAAAAGATTTACCCTTTTTTCCTGGTATTTTGTGTCTTATAATGCAGCAACGACTATAATTGTTACCTACACAAGACCAAAAATCTCATTATCAGTCTTAGAATCTTCAGTCTAAAGTTTGTGTTCGAAGATTAAATAATTGTACCCAAAATATTCTTCAGATTATATTCCAGCTTCATTTAAAAATACTCTTAACAGAGACTTGACAGCATCTGGGTGTATTTAATTCTCTGCTATATTTTTGATAAAGTTTCATGAGGTTTTTTTTTATCTTCATCTAATGTAATATAATTTTCCCCCATTAAATTGTAAGGACCATTGTTATTTTTGTAATCCTTTTATATTTATACCATAATTTTAGGTATTTAAAAGATTGTAATCTTTCTTCTTTCATGGTTTTCATTAGGATGACCAGTTCCAGTTCGTTCAGTATTTTCATAGAAACCATATTTCCTAAACAGCAATAATCATTCTGATGTCTTTTTCCAGCTGCTCCAAGTAGTTAGATCAGGATGGTACAAACCTGACAGTAGGTATTTAGCTGAACCCTTTGTGGTTTTGAATAAACAGGAAATAAACAGGAAATATTACTATTTGTTGCATATCTGATTTTTTTTTGTTTTGCAAATATCTTTAATCACAGTCAGTTCACCTCTAATATTTCACCAAGTGGCTTTAATTTTTTTTTGTTTGTTTAGATGTTCTGCATGTCTACATATGCATGCTTTAGACCATGGTTATTTTATATATACATATATGCATATTTTAGACTGTGATTTTGACCATGATATTTTATTTCTTTCAAACACTGGGTAATTTTACCCTTAATATCGGAAAAACTGTTTTCTTCATTGTTGCTAGAGAGTGCATGTGATCACACTCAAAAAAAATTGTTCAGCACTGTACAGCTGCTTTGTTCTACCTTAACCTACCTTCAACTAAGGTGAAAAAGATCTGTGGTTCATTGCCGAGGAATCCAAACTCTATCACAGAGAATGAACGTCTATCTCTTTCACATCTGCAAAGGATGTATTAACACAAATAATATTTTATACGCATATATATATGGACAAATAAAAACATAAACGTCTTTGCAATGAGAGTGAAGTTTTGGAATTCCTGATTTTTAGCTGAGATAAACAAATGAACATATCCTGGAGTTAAATTGTTTAATTTAATTTTCTCTCTGCAAGTATACCTTTATGTAATATAATGACATTACTTTGATAGACCATGAAGCTACAGTTTTTTTATGGAAACTACACAGGTGACACGTCTCTAAGAGACTGCATTAAATTCTTGTTATTAGAACTCTGAATTCAAACCTTACAATGGGATTTTTTCCATAAACCAGAGAAAATGTCATTTGCTGTTAGATCCCACAGTAAGCTAACGAGAATGACAGTTGAGCTATTTGCCATAAACTGTGAGGAAATGTCTCTGGAAACATTTAGAAAAATGAATGAACAGTGCATTTGCAGCTTTGGTAATTTAGGTAAGTTTTATCAAACGGCCTTGGCGAAATAAAGAACCCAATGTACGTTCACAGCGGCTTTTCCCTTGTGCTATTCAGCTCTGCAAGTCTAAAGGGACAAGCGCCAAAGATAAATACCTATTTTTATTTCTCACTAACATCCACTATACAGCGATGAAGGTAAACAAAGGGTTTATCCTATAAATTCAGGAATTTTTTATTCCATATATTTTAAAATGTCCATTTTAAATTAAGTCAATATTTGATAAAATATTTACTGGAGGGCTATCAAGTCTTTACAATGTCTTTGTCACTATGAAGATAACTAGTCTTAGAGCAAAATATTAATAATTATGGAAAATTATTAAATTTACTACTTAAACTCTCAATGACTACTTCAGAAATAGCAAACGTTTAATACTTCCTTTATTATTAAAAAATTATATGCCCTGGTGTTCTGCACTTTCTTAAGTTCTGTACCCTATTTAATTTCTAACGTTTCTTAAAACTGTTTAGAAGTTTGAATTTTCAGAACAGAGATTCCCTTAGGTAATTTCTTTTCTTGTGTTTTAACACTTGCACAGACTCCACTTAGAAGGATTAACTTTTTTCCACTATACTCCATCCCATATATATGGAAAAAAAGTAGCTCTTCATTTAATTAATGCACAGCACAGTCTTGTTTGGAAAATAGAGTTCTAGGAGCATATCTACATAAACAGTACAAACTATAGGGAAATACAGATCTTTTATTTCTTCAAAAAAAAAAATCTTGATAATTTTAAAAGCAGGGTGCTAATGGGGAAAATATTCTTGTTCTGGAATAAAAAAACCTGGAAACCATTAAATTTGGATTCACAAAGAAATAGTAAATCACCATTGTAAATCCATGTTTTAAACTAAATGAAAAAATAATTAAAAAGCAAAAAGAAAAAACTGTATGCCTTATGAACTAATGTTCTTTCAGAAAGATTATTGTAAATTGTGCTCTTTGGATTAGAATGGTGCGGAATCTGACATGTTCAACCCTCATTCCCTTCTGCTGATGAGAGATTGTTAAAGACATAATATAAAAGTCAGTCTACCTAAGTAGTGTCAGTGCTTAAGCCTTGGCTTTTATCAGCCTTGCTTTATATGTATCACTCAATCCTATTGATGCCATAACTGGCTGTCTACTTCATCAGAACTTTTTCTGAAACTGTATACTCAAATTTTGTTATAGGCAAGAGGGAGCACATCATAAGCACAAAGCCAAAAAATTATTGTTATTTCAATTAGCATTTTAGCTGTCCAAGTAAACTAAAACAGTTGCTAATAGCATGGGTTTATTTTCAAAGCATATAGAGGTCTCAGTATCAGTACCTGGACGGGCCATAGCTCTCAGGATTTAGTGAGGGTCCATTGGACCTTGTAATTTTTTTATGTGTCGGGATTTCATCTTTGATAATACACCTAATATAGTCACTACAAACTGTAAATGAAATACTTTATATGCCACGTTTCTTTCATACAAGCAATTCAAATCTTTTACCAAAGATGAAATTACTTATTGAACTTCCTGAATTTGAAGCTTAATCTGTTGATGGGCCAGCTGAGTTGTATGTTCCAATGCATGCTTAATAGGAATGATTGACAAACACATATAATGGCTTCTGGAGTGGAAAAACTCATCCATCACTACACCAACAGCTTAATAAAGATTAGTAGGTAAATGGGTAGAAAAACATACAAACTTCTGCCACANATCAAGAAAAAAGAAATACTATTTTTATGACTTAGATACTTGAGAAGAAGAATATTTAAAATCAAGGAACAAAAAAATCAAACCCATCCATACCTCAATACCTGAGGAAGTAGAACAAAATCTTACACAGAGGATGACTTTATATTTTCCTAAATATATTAACAAAAAAAAAA
>VXBU01003422.1:12708-25509 GCA_013400315.1 Bombycilla garrulus | reverse complement strand
GAAATATAAAATATATAAATATATTAAATATATAAATATAAATTAAAATATATCAATATATATAGATTGATATCAATATATAAAAAATAGAAAATATACATAAAAGAACTCCCTTACAGCAGCTATGATTTTAAAAATAGTGCTAAAAAAGTGACAAACACCTTTAAAATACAGCCCCATCCTCCCCCCAAAGAGCATAAAATTCAACCCAGCAAGAAAACCTTTGCTCTGAATTTGAATTTGTTGTTATTTATGGACCGCTCAGGGCTTTAATTCCTGCTTTTATTCACTTTTCTCCCGGATTATTCGGAGGATTTTCTGGTTTTCCTGGCACCCTCTCACCGCCCCAGCAGCTCCTGCCCCCTCGCCCAGGGGAGTTTATTGAAACCCCAAACACCACAAAGCCCTTGGGGTTCTTATTTCAGTAATTATTGAAGATATTTAAGGTGTTTGTTCAGCAAAAAATAAACACCGAGCGCACGTGGCTGGGGGAGGTGACAGCAAAAACAGGAGTGTGCTGCACGTAGCGCCAAGGCAGAACATGGGGACTCCTTGAGGGACAGAGACGGGTTTGGGATGGGGACAGGGATGGGGACACAGGGACAGGGACAGGGACAGGGACAGGGACAGGGACAGGGACAGGGACAGGGACAGGGACAGGGACAGGGACAGGGACAGGGACAGGGACAGGGACAGGGACAGGGACAGGGACAGGGACAGGGACAGGGACAGGGACAGGGACAGGGACAGGGACAGGGACAGGGACAGGGACAGGGACAGGGACAGGGACAGGGACAGGGACAGGGACAGGGACAGGGACAGGGACAGGGACAGGGACAGGGACAGGGACAGGGACAGGGACAGGGACAGGGACAGGGACAGGGACAGGGACAGGGACAGGGACAGGGACAGGGACAGGGACAGGGACAGGGACAGGGACAGGGACAGGGACAGGGACAGGGACAGGGACAGGGACAGGGACAGGGACAGGGACAGGGACAGGGACAGGGACAGGGACAGGGACAGGGACAGGGACAGGGACAGGGACAGGGACAGGGACAGGGACAGGGACAGGGACAGGGACAGGGACAGGGACAGGGACAGGGACACAGGGACAGGGATGGGACAGGAACAGGGACAGGGACGAGACAGGACAGGACAGGGACCAGAGCAGGACAGGGACAGGGTTGGGGGCACAGTTGGTGCTGAAATGATGCCACAAAATCCAGATGAGCTCCCCCACACCAGTGCCCAGCTAAAACAGCCTGAGAGCTGCACATCAGGTGCAGGAGGCTGAGCCTTGCCTCTTATTAAGAGATTTTGTGTAACTAATTCTCCATAAAACGCAGCCTGAAGTGGCTGTGGGACAAGAGGAGCTTTGCACTGAACCCTGGGCTGCTCTCCCCTGCTGCTGCTTTTCCTCTGGAAAAAGCGAGATAATTTTTTTCCTCTTACAAAGCCCAGCCAAAAAGGAAAAAAAACAAGAGAAAAGTGCTAAGAAGTTAAATAGGGACAGCAACAGCCCACCAGTGGCTGCACTATTTCTTGCAACATGTTATTTTCTTGTCTGATTTGTCAGAGAGTTTCCTGTTCAAGGCAGAAACATCAAATTTAAGTCTGGCTTCTGCCTCCCTTCCCAGGGAGAAGGGAGAGACAATGGGGAAATATCCAGCAGAGCCTCCACCAACCCTCATGGCCATCACCCCACTTCCCTCCACAGAAAAATTCCTTAAACACCAGGAAGAATCAGCCCCATCTTTACAGAGATGATGGGAATAAAATAAAAGACATAAAAATGTCCGGGTTTCCCCAAAGGGTGGCAAAAGCCAGAGCGGGACTCGGGGATTGCCCCAGCACAGCACAATTGTCTCATTCACACTTGTAAAAGTTCAAAAGGACACCAAAAATTAAATCACTTTTCTGTCTGTACTGACAGGAAACCGTTGGAGCTCGGATGACCCACACTGGGAAAGTTCATCCCAGGAAATGAAGTCAGGATTCTCAGTGTTTCGCTTTTCTCGTTGAAACAACCACAGCAAATATTTAACCGGGCTTCCTCATGGAGCTTTCCTCTCGGAGCAGAGCAGAGCAGAGCAAGCAGCATCCCAGGAACCGGGGCCAGGGAAGGCTGGAATCGAGCAGGGCAGCGGCAATGCATGAGGAGGAAGATTTTTAAATCTCAAATCCTTTGGGACCGGGATTATCCAGTGAAAGCCGAAACACACGAGCAGCAAACAAAGGAATTTGCAAACAGATTGGAGTGGATTGGTGCCGTTCCCATGGCCACCATAGGCTCAGACCCCGAATTTTGCCCAAGGTTTCAGCGAGATTTTTCTATAATTTTTCTATAAATATGCATTTTTTCCCACTCAAACACCGCCCTCTGCTGCAAGCCGGGCTCGATGCTCAGGAACAGATTTCCCAGCGTTGCCCGTGGCAACGCAGTTGTTGAAGGCGATAAAAATTGTGATGTCTCGGTGCTTTCAAAAATGCCAGAGCATCAAAATGCAAATGCTGCAGCCTCCTGCAAAGGGCATCTGAGGTAAGGGATATGTTTAACTCCGGGAGGAGCAGAGTGGTGAGAACTGAGCGCAGCTCCTTGTGACACCTCGGGCATCTGGTGTGTTGTCACCTCCTGCCCACTCCTGCAACACTTGGGAGCTCTTTTCTTCCAGAACCAGGACAAGCTCACCCCAAACCGGTATTTTTAATCCCTCTTTTCACTCTGTGCACATTCCCTCTTTTCCCCGGAGCTGAGCGCTGCTCCTGCTCAGGAAAAGGCTGTTTGTAATCAGATATAATTGCCCCAACCTGGCAGGGGAGAAGCGAAGCTGAGCCAGCTGCTGGAATTTGTATTTAGCCCTCGCCACTCTCTCCTCCAGGCTGGAGCTGCTCAGGCTTGGCCCAAGAATTTCACAACCAGCTGCAAAAATTCCTCCTGCCCACAGCAAAAATCCTGATTTCACCCTGCCAGCCTGGGGCTCCCAGTGAGTTCTGCCCACGCTTGAGCCACAGGGAAGCATTTTTATTGGGAGCATCCCTCCCCAAACCCTGATTAATGCAGGAGCAGTGATAATTTAACTTGCAATTCCCTGGGCAGATCTGGTGTCCCTGGGGTGGCCACTCCAGCTCAGTGCAAGGCTCTGAGAATTTATGGGATTGGTCTTTTCAAATTCCTGGAGGGAAATCATTGATTTCTGCTTGACTGGTTTTCCTCAAAATGGATTTAGAGGAAAGCACCTGAACTGGGCTAACATTAGGAATTTTGTGTTTTATTGAGGATGAGAAAAATGCAGAGTGATCTCCACAAAGAGTGCGAGCAGGCCCTGGGATTTCCATTTTTCAGATCATCTCCCAAAAATGAGTTCTAAAGAATTCTGGAACTCCTGCTGTGCTTTCCCTCAGGAATTCCAGGGGCTGCTGGATAAATGCAGATCCTTCTCTGGATGGGGAATTTGGGGGAACTCAGCAGCAGCGCCTTCCCTGCCAAGCTGTAGCTGCAGGAAGCAAAGCAGAGCCTTCCCAGCCAGAGAGCAGGGTCAATAAATTCACAGCAAATCAAAAATTCCCTCCTAGGAGAGGAACTAAGGAACATTTCAGCTCCAGGGTATCCAGACACAACAGATCCAGAGATTAAAAGCCATCACAGCAGGCAAGGGTTGAAATCTCACCAGAGAAAAGCGGCCTGGTCAGGAAAACATTAGGAAAACATTCCACATTTTCTTTGCTGTTGTTCTCATTTCCTGGTAAGGATTGGAATTCTTCAGGAAGAACAGCTCAGAGCTCCTGCTGCCCCATGGCAGTGCAACACCTCCATAACCAGGACTATCCACCCCACAGGAATACTGGAAAATAAGGAATCAGCTGGTTCAAGTCTGAAATTCCCTCTGAAATGACCAGTTTGAGGAAAGAGCCAAGTGGTCTTTAAAGTGAACAGATTTTTTTGTGAAAGTCCTGATTTGGTTTATATCCCAACAGGAAAAATGGAAGCCCAGCACTTGGGCAACATTTACTCCTTGGAATTTATCCCTCAGCAGTGGCCAGGCCTGGGGGCAAATACCTTTGTGTGTTAAAGGAGAACAGTTTTGCAAAGATAAAATTCAGTCATTTGTCATTAAATCTTCCCAGCAGCCCTGGACAGACAGGGCTCCAGCCAGGCTCTGCAATCCCACGGAGGAGGACAGGACAGAGGGGAAAACCAGGAGGAGTCCACAGATGTCAACTGGTTTGACTTTACAAGAGAGGAGCTGGGGCTGTGTTTAATCACACTCGAGTACAAAGCACAGATCAGGGGCAATGGCATTGGAAAGAGGCTCTGATCTGATTACAGAGCACAGAAAAGAGGGAATTTGGGGACAAAGCTCAATGGGGAGAAGGAAATTTCTTTTTAACAGCTATTTTTGGTTATGGGAGAGGCCAGGAAAGGCCGCAATCATTTCTTCTCAACAGGGGTTTGGGATGGGGCAGCATCCAGAGGAGGACATGAGGATGGGGAAGGGTCTGGAGGAGGAGGCGAGTGAGGAGAGGCTGAGGGTGCTTGGAATGTTCATCTGGAGCAGAGGAGGCCCACGCTCATCAGAGTCACAGCTTTAGTGACGGGAAGAGCAGGCACTGACCAGGGACAGCAGCCAGGGCACGGCTGGAGCAGGGCCAGGCCAGGCTCAGGCTGGAGAGCAGGGAAAGGTTCTTCCCCCAGAGGGTGCTGGCACTGCCCAGGCTCCCCAGGGAATGGGCACGGCCCCGAGGCTGCCAGAGCTCCAGGAGCCTTTGGACAGCGCTGCAGGGATGCCAGGGTGGGGCTGTTGGGGGGCTGGGCAGGGACAGGGTTGGAATCCATGATCCTGAGGGTCCCTTCAGCTCAGCTTTCTCTGTGATTCTGTGACCTTGCCAATCTCCATCATGGAATCACAGAATGGTTTGGGTGGAAAGGAACCTTAAATCCCATCCAGTGCTGCCCCTACCATGGGCAAGGACATCTCTCACTGTCCCAGGGTGCTCCCAGCCCCGTCCAGCCTAGATTTGAACATTTCCAGGGATTATCTGTCACCAAAGAGAATGAAAGTGGCCAAAGCTGCAGAGCAGAGGAAATGTCCAGCCCTGGGTGAGCCCAGCCCAACCCAGAATTTCTCCAAGCAGCTCAGTCCCCACTCCTGGGGACAGATGTGGCCAAGCAGCTGGGATATCCGCACTGCTGGGGGTGACCCCACACCCGCAGGGACCATCCCAGCAGGGTGGAGATGCCAATCCCAGAACCCCAGAACGCCCAGGTTGGAAGAGACTTTCAAGATCATCGAGTCCAAGCCGTGCCCAACTCCTCAACTAAACCCTGGCAAATCTGAAGATTCCAATCTGAGTGGATTAAGACTCAGGTGCCAGGAAGAAGATTGAATCACCCTCTGCAAGCAGGAGATCTTTGTAAAATGCATGAGTTTGTCTTTGTAATGTTTAATATGATGATTGTAACAACAGATTACTAACCATGGAATAGTGGATAAGCATTTTGGAAACCTCAGTAAAATCAAATTCTGATCCCAAATCAGTGTTCCCAACTCTCTAAATCACAAATATCCATGGACAGGGTGGAGCCTCTTTCCTCCAGGACCTTCCTCAGGCCTGAGAACCTTCAGCAGCTGCTTGAGGTTCATGTTAAACTTTGGACATTGGATATTCAAAATTTTCTCCTGTGCTTTTGGCAAAAAAGGGTCTTGGACCAGTGGGGAAGGGAACTCAGGATGAAAATTGGGCCAAAATTTAGGGAAATTTGGCCGAACAAGCCAAAAAGGATGGCAAGGAAGGAGAGCAAACACCACAGCAGAGTGCAGCACTCCAATTCTGGCTGATTTTCTACGTGTGAGAATCTCAACCCTAAACAGGCAGAGAAATCCTGTCCTCATACCCAGTCAAAATCCTCTCTGATTTTCCTGGGATTCCCAGGATGAAGCAGCACAGAAATCCCAGGATCAAGGTTTCAACAATTACATGGCTGTTCCATTTTCACAGCAGTTTTAATGAACAGGAAGCAATAAATGCAATTTAAGGGTGTTAATGAATAATTAAAGTCACATCTTAGGACAGACATGAGTCAAAAAGGGTAGAAGTCCAAGGTTTGATTCATTTTAAGTGTTTCATATGCAAATAACTCCTCTTTTTTTTCTTGTGATGTTTGCATTTGAGGGAATATCCAGAGTTAATTACCTGGGCAGAGTTCTGTGAGATTTAAAAATTAAAAACTAAAATTAAAAGAGAACAATTACTAGATCAAGACAGATTATTAGAAGTATTTAACACTCCATCAGCTGTCAAGGAGTCTTTAAACAATAGGAAGCAGAATAGTTTCAGTTTTGTTTATAATGTTCAAAAATCTCCCTATTTTCTTTTTCTTTTCACAAGACTTAAAATCTGAATCAAGTCAAGTTTATGTTTTCTTCCCTTTGGACCCTCATAAAAAGCATTTAAGCACCAGAGTCGAAATATAAAATTTCATTTTCTTCTCTTCTTCTGAGGAAGAGAAGGGGTTTATTTGGCAAAACAAACATAATTTAAAGCTGTCTGTGCTGCACCTCCTTCTGCCTCGTTTATCAGAGCATTTCTCAAGGAGAAATTCTCCTTATTAAAGTATTTGGCTGGCAGAAAACACTTTCTTGAGCTCCCAAAATTCCACAGGAACAGGAATTATCCCAAAGGTCCTTCACCAACAGCTCCACAGCAGCAAATCTGGGGAAAAACAACTTTCTATCTGTTTTTTCCAGCACTGACCCTGTGAATCGCAGAGTCCCAGAATGCCCAGGTTCAAGAGACCTTCAAGATCATCGAGTCCAAGCCGTGCCCAACTCCTCAACTAAACCCTGGCACCCAGTGTCACATCCAGGCTTTTGTTAAACACATCCAGGGACGGTGACTGCAGCACCTCCCCGGTCAGCCATTCCAGCACTTTATCACCTTTCTGGGAAGAACTTCTTCCCAAAATCCAACCTGGATTTCCCTTGGTGCAGCTCAGGCTGTGTCCCCTGGTTGTGTCAGTTCTGGAGAAAGAGCCCAAGCCCAGCTGAGCACAGCCACCCTGCAGGAGCTGTGGAGAGTGATGAGCTCAGCCCTGAGTCTCCTTTTCTCCAGGCTGAGCAGCCCCAGCTCCCTCAGCCGTTCCTCACAGGGTTTGTGTTCCCAGCCCCTCTCCAGCCTCGCTGCCTCCTCTGGACGCGCTCAAGGCTCTCAAGGTCCTTCCCAACCTGAGGGGCCAGAACTGGGCCCAGCACTCGAGGGGCTCCTCACCAGTGCCTGGCACAGGGGAACAATGAGCCCAAAGCTCTGCTCCACCTCTGCCCCATTTCAGTGCCCCAGCACAGAACCCTTGGAAGAGCTTCCCAACTCATCCCTGCCGGGGGCAATGGCTCCGAGAGCCACTGAGGGGAGGGGGAACAGAGAAAGGTTTACTTTCCTGGGAGTGTTACCTATAAAGGCTGAGCTGGAAACAGAGAGTAGGCAGAGGAAAAGAATAAAAAGGGATTTATTGAAAGGATCCAGCCTGGGCCGTGCAGGAACCCCTTGGGGCTGCACCCAAGCAATCCAGCAATGGGCCCAAAATGGATCCTGGGCACGAGGCCTCACACTTTTATAAACTCTGCTCCATTTGCACCTTGGAGTTAATTGTGCAATTCCAGCCTCAGGTTATGAAGCTCCATCCTCTTTGTTCTTTCTCTCTTCTTCACCGTTGTTTCCACTCTTGGGTCTAAAATTTGTCCTTGGTCCCAGCTGGAAAGGAATTGTTTTGTGTCCCTACCCTGTACAGAGAGCTCAGCAACCCATCATATGAAACCCAGAACTGCACATTAAACCAGCACAGAGTCTGAGAAAATACAAAAGCTAAAACTGAAGGCATCAGGAGAGGGGCTGTGGAACAGCCGTGCACTTTTTCCTGCTGAACTCTGAGCTCACACTTGGAGAGAGGCAGGATGGGCACAGAGCTCCCCCAGGGACGGGGAAGCTGCAAAAGCTTTGCCTTGGGACCCTCAGCCCTTCCTGGCCACCCCAAATCCCAACAACCCCGAGGCTTCCAGGACATCCAGGTGTGAACTGGGGCAGCTCCAGTGAGGGCTGGCAGGAAATGCTTCCCAAAGCTCCCAAAATTCCACCACAACAGGAGCCACCCTTAGGTACCTTCACCAGCAACCCTGAGTGTCCCAGGACATCCAGCAGCTCCACTGTGGACAGGATGGCTTTAAAGAGGGCAGGAACCACCCCTGGGCTGGTTTAACCACCTTCCCAGCTCCAAGGATGGGTCTCAATCCTGTTTCCATCAATTTCTTGGCATCTCTGAACCTTCAAAGCTGAGGGGCAGGAGCAGAGCTTGTCCTCTTCCCCATCAATCACTTTTCTCCAAGTTCTTCCATCTTCCAGTGTTTCCTCAATTCCTTCTATCTGAATAAAAATCACAGGGGGAAAGACCCTACCAGCCCTCAATCCATGGCTATATTTGTCCTGAAGTGATCAAATTCCTGCTAAAAATTTGATACAAATATCCCTCCAAAGCAAAGATATTCCCCCAAAGGAACAATTGTAACACGCTCTTCCCTCACAGTGGTGAAATCCTGGCTGTGCTTTACCCTCTGTGAGATTCCCTCCTCACTCCACAGGAATCTTGAACAGGAATTTCTGTAGGAATAATCACACTGAATTCCAGTGTTTAGTCTGGGACAGGGAAAAAATATTTCCCTCCCCAGTCCCTGTTCTTTAACACAGAGCATCTTCCCTTGGAATTACCAACCTCTTTTGGGGAAGGGAGAGACAGTGTATTTTGGCTGGAATTTTATCTACAACTCCCTATTTAAATTGGCCCAAAAAATGCCTCGAACTCTGAACAAGCTTTTAAAAAGGAAAAATAAAATAACCCTGATTGCCTGAGCCTCCAGCACAGCGAGATTTGAAATTCTTGTGGTCTGAAAGCCGCTCAAAGATGAAGATTCCGGACGGGTTTTACGATGTGAGGCTGCCCCATAAATTTGTGGTGGCTCAGCAAGTGCTCCAGGAACTTCTGGAAACTGAATGGGAAGAGAACAGTGAGAAATTCTCTTTTTATTGTCAGGAAGTGGATGCAGGGACAGCTCAGCATCAGCGAAACAGCTGCAGGGGATGGAACAAGCGGAGAGTCCTTTCCCAGTAAAACAGACTCACCGACTGGTTTGGGTTGGGAGGGATCCTAAATCCCATCCAGTGCCACCCCAGGGACGCTTCTCCCTGTCCCAGGGACACCTCCCCCAGTCCCAGGGACACCTCCCCCTGTCCCAGGGACACCTCCCCCTGTCCCAGCTGCTCCCAGCCCCAATGTCCAGCCTGGCCTTGGGCACTGCCAGGGATCCAGGGGCAGCCACAGCTGCTCTGGCAATTCCAGCCCAGCCCCTGCCCACCCTGCCAGGGAACAATTCCTGCCCAAGATCCCATCCAGCCCTGCCCTCTGGCACTGGGAAGCCATTCCCTGGCTCCTGGCCCTGCAGGCCTTGTCCCCAGTCCCTCTGCAGCTCTCCTGGAGCCCCTTCAGGCCCTGCCAGGGGCTCTGAGCTCTGCCTGCAGCTTCTCCTCTCCAGGGGAGCACCCCCAGCTCTCCCAGCCTGGCTCCAGAGCGGCTCCAGCCCTGCAGCAGCTCCGGGTCCTTTGGATGTTGGATCCCAGTTCTGCATTTGGGAATCACCTGAGCAGAGCAAATATCCTCAAGTAAAAGAATCAGGCATCACTTTTGGGACTTCACTTGTATCAGTGGCCCCAAGAAATTGCTGCAAAAATCCTTATTATTAATAATGAAAATCAAAGAAAAGCTGCTGCATTCTACAGAGACCTTGTAATTTTATGGACAGGGAAGGGAAAACACTTCTGGAAGCAGCTGAGATGGGAGTCACCCGGGCAGGGTTGCCTCATTCTTGTGCTCAAGACTGCAGCTGAAATAGGATTTTGCTCTGGGCTGCAGCCGGATTTCATCAGTTTGTGTTTGGGGTTTTTCACAACTCGAGCTTGCTGTGCTCGGAGGGCTGTGCCAAGATTTCCAGGAGGCGTCTTTGCCGGGTTTATGGGATCCATGGAACCTTACAAAGGTTTATGGAGCTGCTGTCAGGAATAAGATCTGCTCAGCAGCACACAGGGCAAAACCCCAAACCCATTAACTGGGCAGAAATCTGTGACAGCACTGAAACACCAGGGACAGCAGGGAGAGGCTCCCCCTGGGCTGCTGCAGGGCTCTGTCCTGGGCTGTCCTGGCACCCCTGGGCTGTCCTGGCACCCCTGGGTGTCCTGGCACCCCTGGTTGTCCTGGCACCCCTGGATTGTCCTGGCACCCCTGGGCTGTCCTAGCACTCCTGTCCTGGACTGTTCTGGCACCCCTGGGTGTCCCGGAACCCTGGTTTGTCCTGGCACCCCTGGGCGTCCTTGCACTCCTGTCCCTGTGCAGAGCTCTGCTCTGTGCTGTGCTGGGGATACGGGGACTCGGGGCTGGCTGGGGTGAGGATAACCCCGTTCCTCTCTCCCATGGGAATGTTTGGGGTAATCCTGTTCCTCTCTGCCATAGGAATGTTTGGGGTAATCCTGGTCCTCTCTGCCATAGGAATGTTTGGGGTAATCCTGGTCCTCTCTGCCATAGGAATGTTTGGGGTAATCCTGGTCCTCTCTGCCATAGGAATGTTTGGGGTAATCCTGGTCCTCTCTGCCATAGGAATGTTTGGGGTGATCCTGTTCCTCTCTCCCATAGANAATCCTGTTCCTCTCTCCCATAGGAGTGTTTGGGGTGATCCTGTTCCTCTCTCCCATAGAAATGTTTGGGGTGATCCTGTTCCTCTCTCCCATGGGAATGTTTGGGGTAATCCTGTTCCTCTCTCCCATGGGAATGTTGGGAGTTCTGCGCTCTCCTGCTCCCCTGAGGAAAGCTCCCTCCAGGGCTGAAAGCACTGAGATCCTTGAGGGAAAGAGCTCTGGGACCTGGATGCAGAGGAAACAGGGAAATCCCAAACTGATGGGGATTTTTTCTCCCCCACCTGTGGGTTTAGCAGTCCCTGGCCAGGCTGGTGCAGCGCCTTTGCTGCGGCAGGAGCTGTGGGGACAGCAGCAAGGAAATCCCACAGAGAATCACGGAATATCCCCAGGGATCATCAGTCCCAAGCCCTGGCCCTGCCCCGGCACCCCAACAATCCCACCCTGGCCCTGTGAGCATTTTCTGGAGCTCTGGCAGCCCCGGGGCTGTGCCCATTCCCTGGGAGCTGTTCCAGTGCCCAGCACCCAAATCCAGCTCATTTCCACCTCCTGACCCCAGCGTAGGGGTTCTCCAGTTTTTCCATCACACCCCAAGTGGGGAATTCCATGGGGCTTCTTCCATGAAAGCTCTCAGCTCTCTCCAGCTTCAGCTGATGTAAAAATCCCAGAGCAGCTCATCTGTGCTCACATCCACACATCAGGGTGAGGTGGGAAAATGTATGGGTTCTAGGAAACCTGAAAAATTATACTGCTTAATATTCAGCTTTATAATGACATTAACTGATTTTATAGATAGATAATCATTTCTGAAATATTAATCCAGATTCCAAATGGTTCAGGTTCCTCATTTCCATCCAAACAGGGCCCCAGTTATCTTGGAACTCTACAAAGGGACAAATTCCTGGCTGAGTGCTCCAGCTGCATCTTCACTTTCCTTCTTTTCACTTCTGCAGCCAAAATCTTCTGCAGGTTCATTTCTGCAGCCAAATCCATCCTCACCATTGTCCCAAAATCCCAGGGAACAGCCAGCATGCAGCAAACCCCATTCCCTGTAGGGGAAATCAGGGATGGCCCACGATGTAGGACTGAGAATGGAATCTCCCCTCAGAGCACAGCAAATTCCATTCATTCCCTGTGGGAGAAATCAGGGATGGCTCAGATTTTTGGGACTGAGGATGGAACTTCCCCATGGAGCACAGCAAACCTCGTTCCCCATGGGGGAAGCAGGAATGGCCCAGGATGTGGGACTGGAACTTCCCCTCAGAGCACAGCAAACCCCATTCTCTGTAGGGGAAATCAGGGATGGCCCAAGGTGTGGGATTGAGGATGGAATTTTCCCACGGAGCACAGCAAATTCCAGTCATTCCTCGTGGGGGAAATCAGGGATGGCCCAGGATGTGGGATTGAGGATGGAACTTCCCCACAGAGCAGGGTCTCTGCCAAAGCTGTCCCAGAGCCCAGGGCAGCTCTGCCCACACAAAACCTCAGGAATTGCGCTGATCCTCCTGAGCCCATGGGAGCCTCGGGCTGTGCTTCCTCCTCCCGGAGATGGGAACACCTAATCCATGGGTTGGGAAAGCTGGTGCTGGTACATTCAGATCCCACAAACCCTGGCTGTTGGACAATTGCAGGGTGGGGATGGGTGGGACAAACATTTCACCTGGAATTCTCCTCTGTGCCGCCATGCTGGAGTGCCCGTGCAGAGCCCCTGGATGCAGCCCTGGGAGAGCCCCATTCCACTGGCACTGCTGCGTGGAAATCTCTTCCAGCTCTGCAGGATGAACAGATATTTTTATTTTCCAAGGCAATATTTATTTCCAAGAACAGGCATTGTTATTATTCCTTGGATCAGGGGAGGCTGAGCAAGGCACACACCCAGGAGCTGCGGCACTTCAGATCTCATCCTGCAGGGAGTTCACCTTCCACACCTCCGTCCATCCATCATCCATCATCCATGGATCCATCCATCCATCCATCCATCCATCCATCATCCATCCATCCATCCATCCATCCATCCATCCATCCATCATCCATCCATCCAGCCATCCATCATCCATCCATCCATCATCCATC
>VXBU01003422.1:756-12141 GCA_013400315.1 Bombycilla garrulus | reverse complement strand
CATCCATCATCCATCATCCATCCATCCATCCATCCATCCATCCATCCATCATCCATCCATCATCCATCATCCATCCATCCATCCATCCATCCATCCATCATCCATCATCCATCATCCATCCATCCATCCATCCATCCATCCATCCATCATCCATCCATCATCCATCATCCATCCATCCATCCATCCATCCATCCATCATCCATCATCCATCCATCCATCATCCATCATCCATCCATCCATCCATCCACCCATCCATCCAAACAAAATCACCAACATTAAAAAAAAAATCCAAACCAAACAAAAAACCCCCAAACTGCAACAACAAAAACCCAACTAAAAACCCCCAAAAATCCAGGATAAAGGAGGCAAAGTCAATTCCCCAGTCCCAAATTCCCTTTGCTCAAAGCCCTGCACATCTCAAAACTGCAGAACCATTGGTGGGGCTGATCGGTGCCATTCGCACCAGGGATTCCAAACCCAAACCACAACGAGATTCCATGGCCCTAAAAACCTCCCGGCCCCAAAACGCGTCTCCAGAGTGAGGGGAGGGTTCTGAGGATGCAGATCCCAAATATATGGGAAGAAAATAGTTCAAATGTAGAGGAAATAGGATTCTTTTTGTGTCTCCTCTCCTCAGGATCTGCACAAAATTGAATTGTGGGAGCTTCACAAATTTGCAAAGAGTTGCAAATGTTGTGTTTCTGAAAAATGGCCCCATTCCCAAGGCCCTGCTATCATTTTAAAGCGTAAATAAAAATAGCGGCGTTTCCTCACGCTGGAGAGCCCTAAACCTGCAGCTGAGGAAGGATGAAATCCTCCTCTGCAGCCCTGAAATGATGATTCACAGGGCTCTTTTCACCCTCTGTAGCAGAAAATGGGAATCTGAGCAGGTTTTTTTCATTTAAAAGGTCTCATTAAACCCAAACCCAAGTTGCTCCAGCTCCATAACAGCCCTAATACATCAATCCTAATGTCAATCCTAATAGACCCTCCCCACCGCGGGGTGCCTTTGGAGGACACCAGAAGGATCCTGCTGCTTTCCAAGCCCAACATCCTTCTTTTCTCCCAGGAACATCATCCCAAGGCCAGGTTTAGCCGAGGAATTAAGGCTGAGCTCACATCCCTTTATCTGCTGCGGACACTCCGACATGTGCTAATGTCCCACTGGAGTGACAGCATTGAAATCCAGGAAAATTAAAGATTTCTTGGCTCATTGCTGCTGCAGGATCAGCACCATCAGCCCCATCCCCTGTCCTTAATTAAAAGTTTCTTTCCTTTAATAGATGCTGCGTCAGTGGGGCGTGCTGGGCTGGATTTTGATTTGGGGGTCGTTTTGTTGGCTAACGGCACTTTGGAGATCTCTGATGTGGCTTTTCCTGTGGATGCAGCCCATAACAGTTCATCAAAGGTGTGCTGACACCAATTTATCCAGGACAGAGCTGGTGGCATCCCCATGGCCAGAACTGCAAAGCTCTGCCTGTTACAGCTGTACCTAAACACTGCTGTTCTGCAAGGAATTCCAAACGGGAATTCTGCTGGGAGATAGAGTGGATTTATTTAAGAAAATGGCTGATTAAACAGAATTATCAGCAAATGAGGGGCTGTGAGAGGGGACATGGAGGGGACTGCTGGGGTCCCCTGACAGGGAAACCCCCACAGCTCTGTGCTGGGATTAAATGAGGCAGACGGGGCTGCCAGGATTCGCTCTTCAGATTCGCTGTTTGTTATTTCTTATCTACCCTGCCNAACAGGTAAAATTAAGGACTCACTTCCACAGTAATATTACATTAAAATTGTGAGTGTGGGATGAGTACACAGGAACATTTTAAACAGAACATACAGATGGGTAACCCCAGGGAAGAGGTCAATGCATAGATTTCTTTTGTGAACTTCATAAAAACATGAAGCATATATGATCTTAGAACTGGTGTTTTTAAATAACATCTGGGGATTTTCCTCTTTCAACCCAGTTCACAGAGTTAGTTTTAATACTAATGCTAGAAAAACAATTAAATCACTGACAGGCTGTGAGTTGGGTTTGTTTATTTTTTTTTTTTTCTTTTCATATTAGTGCCACCTTACATATCTTTGTGAGAAAAAAAAAGTTTTCCTCAAATTCATTCTACTTTTCCTTGATCATCACAATTATTAAATATTGGCCAAACACACTAATTGGCTAAACTTCTTGAGTCAGAGAGCTTTCCTAATTGCAAGAAGTTAGTACAGGAAAGGTCATAAGTATTTGTTCTGCATGTACAAATCACATCCACTCGTGGGTCTCGCAACAGCTTAACCCTAACTACCCTTGTTCACTCTCCCAGCTGCCACCTGAGATGGAGGAGCCTTTTGACATTCAGTACAACATTTGACAGGGCCGGCACTTGATCGTATCTAAGTCTATGTCAAGAAACACAACCAGAGAAAGCTTCAAAAAAAAAAAAAACCAAACAACCAAAACAACAACAACGACAAAAAAATCCAGGATAAAGGAGCAGGGAGGTGACACCAGTGACCCCATGGGCTCCTCCCAGCCTGACCCATTCCATGATGACAAACTGTGGAGGAACAGCAAATTCTCATTTTAATGAGCCTCAGTCTGTGGAAAGACACATTTAATGAAAAACCCCTTGGGAAAAAGCTGGTCTGGAAAGCAAAACCAGGAATTTTTGGCTTTGTTTTGCCCCTGCCCCAACACCACTGAGCTGTTTTAAAGGAGCGAGTGCTGAGGGGTGTTTTTGGTCCGGGGAGCAGCAAACACGATCCCTGTTTTCAGCTGCAAAGCTTCTGCACGTTCCTGCAGTTGGAAATATTTCATTTTTCCCTTTCCTGGCCTGTCTTCCCACAGCAGCTCCTGCTTGGAATTCCCATTTGTCAACTGTGCGTTCTTGGCTGTGGAATCTCTGAGGTTTCAAGCTGAGGATGGGAAACTTTGGTGGTTTGGGGTGTTTGGATGTGAAAACCAGGGGATTTTCACTCTTTCCCGCAGCATTCCAGCTCTCCTGAGCAGGATTTATGTTGGAATTAAGCCACCAAATACCAGGATAACGCCTCCTTTTTTGCTTTTATTTTTACTTTTCTGGCTGTTCCTGCTGCCCACCAGATCCTGCAGGATAAGAGCTGAAGACAGCAATGCCTGAGAGCAAATCCGGGGTAATTACACAGCAACTCAGCCCTCACACCACTTGTAAACTTCATGATCTGGTACTTTTATAACGTATTTATAACCCAGGGAAAATGCCTGACTGGAGAGAAAAACCCAACAATTCCGCATTGGGCAATTATGGAATGAGGGAAATGAGAGATTTCCAAGAAATGCTTCCTGTTTTCCTCCTCCTGAAGCGATTTCACTCGGGGAGTTCCACTTCTTGCCCTTCTTTTGGCAGTTCCGTGGAAGGAAAAGGTCATTTTTTGACAAGAGGGTATAAAGTAGGAGCTGGTGGAGCCTGATCCAAACGCCCCGCTCGGAATTCAGCACCTTGCCCCTTTTTCCATGGAATTCCTCCTTTCCAAGGCACCCAGGGCATCATTACACTGTTCCTCCGAAAGCCTGGCATTTGGAATCCGTGAGGGTGATTCAGGCAGGATATGGGTGAAGTTATTTTCCAGAAGCTGCTCAGGCTGTTTCCCATCCCAAAGAGGCGCTAATGAGGGGCTTGGTGACAGCGCTAATTGCTCCTAATTGCTCCCGTCTCCCAGATGGGATCTTGGAAGTGAGGAAGGAAAGAAGGGACAGATCGAAAGGGGCAGAGCCTGGGACACTTTTCTGAGAGGAGAAATCCCACACACAAACAGGGTGATTTTAATAAAAATAAAGCTCCCCAAAAAATAAAAAGAAAAATTAAAATAAAAAAATTTTAAAAAATTTAAATCCACAAAAATATACCAACCAGTGTATACCAAATATACCATCACAGAATAGAACAGGCTGGGAGCACCCCATGGGGTCACTGGAGTCACCTCCCTGCTCCTTCATCCTTTTGAGGTTTTTGGTTGGGTTTTTGTTGTTTTGTTTTGGGGGTTTTTTGTTACATTTCTTTGTGGGTTTTAATGTCGGTGGTTTTGTTTCTTTGTTCATGGTTTTTTTTTGGGGTGGTTGGGGGATTTTTATTTTGCATTTTTTGTTGTTGGTTGGTATCAGGGATGATGTTTTAAGGGCTCTCGTGGTGGGAACAGAGATTCATGTCTGACCAAATTCTCCTCCTCTAGTCATCTCCCACTGCTGGTGCTGCCTGGAGTCACCTCCAAGGTGGAATTTTCCTGTAGCCTGAGCTTCTGGGAGCTCAGATTTTGGTAGTGGAGGTTCTGGTTGTGATATCCACTCTTGATGAGGGGTTTGGGAAAGACTGAGAGAATTTGCATTGTTCTGCCTGGAGAGGAGAAGATTTGGGGCAAAATAATTGTGGCCTTGAGTGCTTGAAGGGCCTCCGGGAGAGCTGCAGAGGGACTGGGGACAAGGCCTGCAGGGCCAGGAGCCAGGGAATGGCTTCCCAGTGCCAGAGGGCAGGGCTGGATGGGATCTTGGGCAGGAATTGTTCCCTGGCAGGGTGGGCAGGGGCTGGGCTGGAATTGCCAGAGCAGCTGTGGCTGCCCCTGGATCCCTGGCAGTGCCCAAGGCCAGGCTGGACATTGGGGCTGGGAGCAGCTGGGACAGGGGGAGGTGTCCCTGGGACAGGGGGAGGTGTCCCTGGGACAGGGGAAGGTGTCCCTGGGGGGGCACTGGATGGGATTTAGGGTCCATTTCATGACTTCAGAAAAACACCCAGCAATGAAATGAGGTGAGGTTTGAGCTTCTCTGAGTCTGGGATTAATTTCTCTGGCACATTTGGTCTCCAGCCACGTCTGGGTCAAGGCTGCATCCCTCAGGTCAGGGTCTGACCGTGGCGCTGCAGGGAAGGGCTCCAGTCCCAGGTTTAAAATCCCCACTGGTGCCAGGCTGCTCTGCCTCTCCCAGGAAGCTCTGGCACCTCCCAGGGTTTGTGTTCCAGGCCAGAGCTCCGGGCTGGAGCTCAGAGCTGCTGCTCTCAGGGTTTTGGACCATCTGCCTCTTCCCAACTGCAGACACTTCCTGCTGCAGGAACCAGAGCCCAGCCTGGGCTGGTTTCAAGGTTTCCAGATGCTTCTTTGCATTTCCATGGCAATAAAAGCTTTCTCTGCACTCCTGAGCTCTGTCAGGTGCATCCTGTGTTGGTTCAGCCTTGACCCAGCGCATGGATGACACCAAAATCCTTGAAGTCAGCCTTCAAGAGGAGCATCCTGGAGCTCAAAGGGTGGGAGCCTGGCCGAGCCCAGATGGAAAACGGGCAGGAGGATACCTGGCAACATTCCTGTCCAATTAAAGCTAATTTATTGTCCATTTTTTCACTCGTTGCTGCTCTGTTATTAATTGTTAATGCAGTGGTGCAGTCGCTGCTGTGCGAGGAGGGGCAGCTGGGGATGGCTGAGGGAAAGAAAATGGGAATGAGAAAGGAACAGGGAGAAGCTGGGTCTGGAAAGGCAGAATCTGTGCAAAAACACGGAGGGCTCGTGGCTGGCTCGGCTCTGCAGGCGCTGGCAGGTAATTCCTCTTGGAACAAGAGGGCAAAAGGATGGCAAAGAAAATAAAATGTGTGGGGTCACCAAGTTCCTGAATTATAGGGTTGTGTCCATGTGAAATAATGCCAGGCAAGGAGAAATCCCAGGAATGTGAAATTGCCAAACCCCATTTAGGACTCGTGCACTGATTTCCCTATAAATAGAAGCAATTCCCTGCTTTACATTGAAATCCAAAAATGCTTTGCCTTTGGGCAATCACTGGATGCTTTTCCATCCTCAGTCTGGTCATATCAACCCCCCAGGAATTTTTTAATAAAACCCAGCACTGAGTACATGGAATTAAAGAGTTGGAACTATCAGGAGATGGACAGAACTGAACAAAGAGAAATGAAGGAAAAATAAAAGATGGTGAATATTTGAACCGGAACTTTGAGGTGCTTCTCCTCCAGTGGATCAGCCTCTCTTGCCTGTTTTCCAGAGGGTTAAACTGTTAAAATCCCAGTGGGTTGGGAAGGGGAGCCCAGGCTCTCCCAGCCCAGCCAGCGCTGCCTGTGTGCTCACACTCACGAGAGGGTTCTGCGCTGGCATTTCAGGGGCAGTGAGAGGAACTGAACTCCTCATCTCCTCCTGAGCATTCCCACAGCTCCCAAAAACCTCCCAGGCCATGGAGCCCAGACCTTTGCAGACTGGGGCTTGACAGGGAAGTAAATGCCAATATCCAGAGCTGGAGCCTGATTGAAATCCTATGGTTTGGTAACTTGGGCTCAGTTTACGGAGCTCTCAGAGCTCCCTCAGACTCCTGGAACCAGCCCTGAGCTCAGCCCTGCAGCCCCAGCTCCCTCAGACATGGGGAACCAGCCCTGAGCTAATTTCTGCAGCCCCAGCTCCCTCAGACTCCTGGAACCAACCCCGAGCTCTGCCCTGCAGCCCCGAGCTCAGCCACACATCCCTTCTGCAGCCCCTGCAGCCCCGAGCTCAGCCACACATCCCCGAGCTCAGCCCTGCAGCCCCGAGCTCAGCCACACATCCCTGAGCTCAGCCACACATCCCCGAGCTCAGCCCTGCAGCCCCAGCTCCCTCAGGGCTCTCACTGCAGCTCCAGGGTGAGGGAAAAGCTTCAGGGAAGGAGTGGAAGAGGTTCCAAACCCAGCAGAGCTGAGCAGAGGCGGCCCTGGCGGGTCCATCACAAAATCTGGGGCTCCAAAGACTCTCCTGAAAGCTAAAATATTTTCTAATTCAGAATGGAAGCAGAATTCATCCAGCCATGTGCTGCACACCAGAGCAAAGCCAGAGCTGCCCTGACAACATCTGGCCTCCTGCCACAGCCTCACAAAACCACTGCTGAGCCTTGGAGAGGTGACTCTGGATGCCTTTTTATTTAGGGGCTGCCCCGGGCCATGCTGTACATTAAGGTTCCATTTATAGACATTTTACAGAGTGTTAATAAATTTACAAAGTGTTAATAAGCAGGGGGGAATTGTTTGTTGGTGTTTCTGATGGAATCCAACTGGGCCAAACCTCCCCATAAAGGATCTGGAGGCCGTGCTCAGGTGAGCTCATCAAACACGGCCAAAGCAGACACGCCTGTGAGGGGGCAGGACATCTTTGAGCCATTAACTCTTTATAACTCTGAAAAACAGGGCTTAAATATAAAATTCCTCTTCAACATCAGCAGCCTGGTGTTTGAAGATTGAGGTTTTCCCACCCAGCACAGCAAGAGGGGCTGCAGGAATCACTGGGGAGCACTGGGAATTTGGTAGAAGGTGTCCAAGGAAGGCATTTGAATAAATCAATTCCAATAAATTACTTTATTTAGAGCACAGCCACACCCAGGGCAGCTTCCCACACCACGGCCCCATGTCACTGCCCAGGACAGGCTGTTCCAGCAGCTCCATGGCGCCTCTCTCATTATTCCAGTCCAAAATTGAAAAAACAGCCAAAGAAATCAGAGGTTCATGTGGTGTGGCACTCCAAGGGGACAGCAGGTGACAGGTCCTGTGCATGAAGGTGACCAAGGTGACCAAGGTGACACTGGGGCTGCAGGACACCTCCTGTCACTGGGACTTTGGTAGAAAGGGCCCAAGGAAGGGACGTGAATAAATAAACTCCAATAAATGACTTTATTTGGAGCACGGCCACATCCAGCACCATTTCCCAGTTTGTGTTGTCACCCCAAGCTGTGCCCCCACCTAATGCGGGACAGCTCCAGGGGTTCAGTCAGAGCTCCTGCTGCCGCAGGTGTTCCTGGATAGCGGGTCCCATGAGGAACTGCTTGTCCTGGAGATCTCCAGCAGGCTCCCAGCCGCAGGCTGTGCCAGCAACTTCAACCTGAGTGAATCAGGGGTTCAGCTCTTCAGGGGTGATTCCAGCTCCCAGCCCCAGGCTGTCCTGGCAAGCTCAGAGTCAATCAGGGCTTCAGCTCTTCAGGTGATTCCAGCTCTTTTATGATTCCAGCTCTTTGCTTGCTCGGATTTGCCTTGGCCGACTCAGGGAAGAAGAGACGAGAAGCGCCGTGTGGAGGTTCCAGAGAATGGTTCAATGCCGGTTCCACAAAGGGGTGTCCAGTGACGGCTCCTTCTGCTGAACCGGGCAGGAGCAGGGGTTTTTATAGGGTTAGTGAGGATTGGGAAACTATCCAATGGTTTTAGGGTGGAGGTGAAATGACCTGTAGTGTTAGGATATCTGGAATGTAGCCAACAGTGTACAGAGAGATAAGAGAGGGTCCCAGGCAGGAAGCAGGGCCTGGTCCATGATCGGGCATTTCCCATCTCCAAGGAGGCCGAGCAGAGGGCTCTGTGACTGCTACAAAGCCCTGACTCCAACCTCCTGCTGGCTGCAAGGGGAGATCCAGGGATGGTGACGGGATCCTTTTCCCCTTCAGCTGCTCCATGCAGGCAGCGTCAGTGGGATCAAAGCACCTCCAGGAATAATCCCAAGGGATTTGTCACCCCTATGGCCCCGTGTCACTGTCCAGGACAGGCAGTTCCAGCGTTTCCATGGCACCTCTCCTGTTATTCCAGTCCAAAACTGAAAAAACAGCCAAAGAAATCAGAGTTTCATGAGTGCCACTCCAACACGACAGGAGGTGACAGGTCCTGTGCATGAAGGTGACCAAGGTGACCAAGGTGACACTGGGGCTGCAGGACATTTCCTGTCACAGGGACTTTGGTAGAAGGTTTCCAAGGAAGGGATTTGAATAAATGACTTTATTTAGAGCATGGCCACACCAGAGCAGTTTCCCACTCCAGGGCCCCGTGTCACTGCCCAGGGCAGGCAGGTCCAGCAGCTCCATGGCTGCTCCTGTTATTCCAATCTGAAATGGAAAAACCAGCCAAAGAAACCAGAGGCTCGTGGGTGGCACTCCAAGGGGACAGGAGGTGGCCAAGGGGAGGTGACACTGGGCTGCAGGACATCTGCCACATGTCCCAGCAGTGTCCCCACCTCAGGACAGGTCAGGGGGACATCAAGGCTCTCTCACAGGTCAGTAAATGACAGGAAAATCCTTTCCTGCCTTTCCTTCACTCTGTGCCCCCAGGGAAATGAGTTTGTCCCTCTGCATTCCCACTCTGGATTCCAGAACCCCACTGTCCATGGGTTACAGCTGGGAATTCCTGCACAGGGACAGAGATGAGGATGCTGGGAAGCAGAAAAAGAAAGGGAAGCAGCCCTTCCAAGTCATCCATGGCAGAGCTGGGCTGCTCCATCCTGCCGTTCCCACAGCCTCTGCTTTCCTGAAGCTCTTTTCCTATCCGATAATTCCATTTCCTTCTGACTCCGCTCACGTGGAGCAGGAGCCCTTCCCTGGGGGAAGCTGCCCTTCCTCTCAGCTTTCCAAGAAGCGTGGTTTTCTAATTTTGTGCTCTGTGCATCTGGGAAGAATTTGGGTTTTAAGGAATTTTGTTCCATTTCTTTAACTCTGGGAGATGGATGGTCCTGTCTGCCCAACAGAGACCGATCCGTGCCAGAGCCATGGAATGCCTCCCACAAAAACAAGGCACCTCGTGGATTAGGATGATCCCATTGGAATGGGACAGATTTGGGGTTAAATCCACCCTCCAGTGCCAGGCAGGACTCGGTGGGAAGAGGATTTACGTTTTCATGTGTGGAATCCTCATGGATCTGCACAAGGCCACCGGGCAGAGTTTCTCGGTGATGGATGGGGCCCTGGGAATTCTTCAGGAATTTCACAGCCAGGAGCTGAGGGTGTCTGAAGGGCTGGGTGTTGGATTCTTCTCCCACAGGAAGCAAACACTGCTGGGAGAGGACAGAAAATATTACTCAGGTATCCCACTGGATACCTGAGACCCAGGCAATCTTATTCTTGAGACCCAGGCAATCTTATTCTTGAGACCCAGGCAATCTTATTCCCACCTAGGAATTCTCTCTCATTTAAAAATCCACCCTGCCCAAGGTTTCTGAGGCCCCTGTCTGGCAGCTGAGAGTGTAATTAATGATTTAAACAGGGCACCGTGGTTAACGAGATTGAAGAACCAGAGCTGGCAGGCTCAGGTCTGCAGCCCTGCCTGGAGAGCACCGATTTTACACAGCAGAGGATCTGGGAGAGCAGCTCTTCTCCTGCTCCAAGAAAAGGGTGGATTTCTGCCTCAGGAGCAAAAATAGAGTGGATTTCTGCCCCTAGGAACAAGAAAATAGTAGATTTCTGATTCTGGGAGTAAGAAAAGGCTGAATTTCTTCTCCTAGGAGAAAGAAAAGGTGGATTTCTGTCCCTGGGAGTAAGAGAAGCATGGATTTATACCCCTGGAAGCAAAAAAACCAGGTGGATTTCTGCCCCTGGAAGCAAAAAAACAAGGTGGATTTTTGCCCCCAGGAGCAGGAAAAGGGTGGATTTCTGCCCCTGGAAGCGAAAAAGGGGGTGGAATTCTGCCCCCTGGCCCAGGAAAAGGCTACATTTCTGCCCTGGGAGCAAGGAAAGGCTGGATTTCTGCCCCTGGGAGTAAGAAAAGATGGATTTCTGTCTCTGGGGGTAAGAAAAAGGTGGATTTCTGTCTCTGGGAGCAAGAAAAGAACTGGAATTCTGCCCCTAGGATCACAAAGACCAGCAGAGCCCTGGAAATCTAGAGCCTGCACCTTCCTGGGCCAAGAGGGGTGGGAAGAGTTTGCTTTCTACCTGGAAAAAGCTGCAAATCTCCCCCTGATGGAAAATCAGAGCAGGAATATCTGCATCCCCATCAGGGGAGTAACTGCATCACTCCTTGGGGTGGAATTCATGGAAACCAGGGGAAAATCCCCGGGATTTATGTGGGGCTTGGCTTGCTGCCCTCAGCCCTGAGTTCTGCTGGATTGTAGAATTTCCATCGTTNGGAACTGGAGCAGGGCTGGGGTGATGCCAGTGAGGGACCTGACTGAGCAGGAGGAGCTGTGAAAGAGAGCAGATACTGCAGTTGGTCAGAACCATGCAGAGCAGGACTTCTGGGGAGGGAGGAAGGGAGGGAGGGAGGAAGGGTGGGAGGGAGGGAAGGGAGGAAGGGAAGGAAGGAAGGAAGGAAGGAAGGAAGGAAGGAAGGAAGGAAGACTGATGGTGAATCCAAGCACATTTGTGAAAAATAACAAGTATGAGGGGGTTGGAAATGTGCTGTTACCAACCCCTGCACAATCAGAAATCTCCTCCAGGGCCTGGAGTTTTCCTGGTCATCCTGTCAGGCTCTAACAACTGCATGGCTGTAACTCTTTCCATAGCTGTAATTCCATGCCTGTAACTCCATGGCTGTAACTCACTCCTGGGCTCTAATTCTGTGGCTGTGACTCAATATTTTTAACCCATGCCATGGCTGCAATTCCATGGCTCCAACCCCATGGCTGTCATTTCATGGCTGTAACTCATTTCATGGCTGT
>VXBU01003413.1:36593-50928 GCA_013400315.1 Bombycilla garrulus | reverse complement strand
CAAAGATAATTGGAAAAACTAAAATGTGTATGACAAGTACTGAGTACTTTGAACACACTTTGAGGGGGATAAAAATGACTTCACTTTAAATATTGTAAGTTGCTAAGACTTAGTTGCATTTTATTATAAGAATGATTCTTCAGTAAGTACTGTTTATAGAATCTAAGGCATATTCATATAGTTAATACATAAACATTGTTACATCAGTTTATAAACTATTACTTTAAAGGAAGGATTATATGTCAATCTGTCAAGACAGTTTCATTTGAACATCACAAATTTTTGGATATACTGTCTTTTACTAGGAGAACTGAATTCATTTCATGTTCTACTCAGTTGAACATTATCATAAATGTTGGAAAGCTACTAATATGGGGATTATCTGAATTGTCTTGTAGCTGGTGATCAAAACATCTTACTGATTTGTTCACTGTAGTAGCCAAATATACTTATTATTCAACGTGTCTATGGATATACTTTATATTGGTAGCCTGTGCTATTTGTGAAGTAGGGCTAGGAGGATTATGGAATCTTTTAATTCAATAGCCAAAATCTTAGTACTCAAATAAAATGTAAAAAAAAAATTGATTTAATGATTTAAGCTTAAATTTCGCCTACCATGATTGTACTGTGCTGTACTTTCTTCCATTTCTATTATCTATTGAAATACATGTCTAGAAAGAGTTTGTGTCATCTTGGTTTTTTTTATTATTATTATGGCTTGTTTTTATCAGCTCAAAGTTACTCCAAAGTTTTTTGTCTGGAAACAGGCAAAAAAAACCCCCATGTGACATTCTCTGAGCTTCTGAAAGTGGGGCAGGGAGTGGTGATGGCTCCACTCTGTGTAGAATTACCCAGTATGTTGTTTCCCAATGTTAATCAAAGGAATTTGCTATTTGTAAGTTGCATTTGTACTGCATGAGTTTATTAAGGAAGTGGTGCATGCAACAGACCTGGAAAAGAGGAATTAAATATATTTAGATTAATGTTACCATTAATGGTTTTGTTTTCTACAACACCAAAAAAAAGAAGCTTGCAGTATTTGCTTTTTATTTGATCTGATCTGTGGAATTTTCAAATACTCAAAACTTTGAGGCAGATTTTAATAGCCTCCCTGTTGTGCAATTCCAAGAGAGTAAGCTTTGTTACCTGAACACTTTAATTTTACTGACATTCATAGTGCATTTTAAGTGCTAAAGGAATGTAAACTTTAGGTTGCATATGAGTTGCAAATGTTTTGAGCTTTTATTTGCTTTTAAAAACTTGATGTAATTTGTATTTTATCTATTCACTATTTAATCCCTGTAGCAGTTACCTCTCATGGCAGCTAGAAAGCAGATCTCTGAAAGTATTGGGATGACATGAGATTTAAATTGCAACCTCTGAATCTTAGATGCTTGATCCTAGAATCATCAGAGTCCAGTTCCCAGCTCGCTGACAATACATGTGGAGAGATGCTTTATCACAAGATCCTAAACAGCTGCAATGCTGATCAGGAACCACCCATCTTTTTGGTGGGAAATGCAGTCCATCAGTGACTCAAAGTCTCAAGTTCAACCAGCTCTGGCCTATATGTATGCCCTTGGCCTCCAGTGTTAGGGGGGGCTTTCCTTAAGGATAGAGACCTATTGCTGTTTTTTTCAAATAGCAGGAAAGGATTTGCCAGTTTTGTTTTCTACTTTTATATATATATATATGTATATATATACACATACATAAAATTATTTATTATCTAAGTACTGATGAAGGAAGCGGGACAGTTTGGTACTTTGAGGCCTTCTTGAAACCTGCACATTCAAATGTGTTTGGGAAATGCAGGCCTTATGAGGGAAAGGCTGTAATAGCCAGTCTTTAGTGAAAACTGGATAATAGTACCCTCTGCTTCTGCAAAGAAGCAGGCATTACTCTGTAGCCTTGCAGATGATTTCTGTGCTGGCAGGGGAAGTCCTAGTTCTGGTCTACGATCTTGCAATCATACCTCCTTCCCTAACGCATAAACATGAATGGAGGAATGCATGCTGTAGCTGGGCATGAAGGGACAGGAACTTGTTGGTTGTTTTGGGAGCTAGATCTGCAACTGATTTTTTTCAAACTCACCTGGACCTAAATAGGAGCTGAGACAGTCAAAACTAAGGAGTGTTGCATGTGGACAGGCACAGAACACAAAGCAGCCAGGAAAACTTCCAATTCCAGCAGTTGTACACTAGCCAAAGGCTTCCAGCGTCAGTTGTTTGAGATTAACAGCTAATAAGCAGGAGCAGAAATTGGAGATGCTAATCATTCTGTGGGCTGTCAGCAAGTGCTGTGTCAGGTTCCTGCTGCATAGTATCTTGCAGAGTGTTTCAGTCTTCTGTGAGTTATAAAGCATTTGAAGAAAGAGAATGAGATGTTTCACAGTGAATTGTATGGATGCAGCCTAAGAGGATGCATATAGTGTAACTGGCAATGACATCAGCTCAAAACAAATCCTGTCCTTCTGCGCACAACCTGAGAATCACACAACCTTTATCTGAACCTAAAAGCTGTGCATCTTGCATACCTAAGCGTACACTTTTGAGTTAGGCTAGAAAGAGGAGTCCAACAGTCAGCTAAGTCATCCATTTCATGGTGAATGTTCACTGATAATGATTTTGTTTCCCTTAGACCTGGCGGAGAAGAAGCACTGGTGTTACCAGTCACTCCTCTCCTGTTAAGGGTCCTAAAAACTGAAAGAGATAGCTCATCTGTAATAGCTATGAGACGAGTTTCACTTATATCCCTGCCCATGCAGGACAATTGACTTGGTATCAAAATCTCCTACTTTAAAATGGAGGTTTCCTATTTACTTTCCAAATCACCCTTTCTTTAATATGCTCATTAAAATCTAATATACAACTCAATGAGTTCTGTGGCAGCAGCATCAACCTCTGTCTTCTGTAGGCATAATACCAAATGTCATTGCAAGTAATTATCATCCCACACGCTGTCTGAATTCAAAACAAAATTCTTTAACAAAAAATCTGATTGGATACAATTTAAAAACATTAAAAAATGAGGGTTTGGAGGGTTTTTTTAGTTAGATTTTTTATTTTGCTTCTTTAATTAATACTAAGGCTGTGCTCTCTTTATCGGGACAGCAATTCCCTGGCCAGTGTTTTCCTGACATCGTTTAACTTGTTGCCACACACAGAATCGAGGGGACTACAGCAGGTCAGCTGGTCCAACCTACCTGCTCAAGCAGGGCCATCCCACAGCACATGGCACAGGATTGAACCATTCCAGATGGTTCTAGAATACCTCTACGAGGTTCCAGAACGCCTCTGGGAAATCTGTTCCAACGTACAGTACCCACAAAGCAAAGGACTTCATTCTCGCGTTCATGGAGAACTTGCAGAGCATCATTTTCCTACTCGTTGTCTCTTGTCCTACAGCTCGGCACCGCCGCGAAGAGCCCGCCTGCGCGCGGTCCGCACGGTCCCGGCTGCCACTGGCCCGCGCTGCCGCCGCGGCCCGCGGGCTGTGCGGCACAGCTCCCCCGCGCGCTCGGCTCCCAGCGCGCGCCGCCTCCGAACCGCCAATCAAGAAAAGCGTGGGCCTATCATGCGCCGCGCCCGCCAGCCAATGAGAGGAGGCGGCAGTGCCCGGCCCGATTCAAACGCGGCGCGGAGCCGACGCGGCGGCGCCCATGGAGGCGAGGCTGGTGGGGCCCGGTCCGTATCGCGCCACCCGCCTGGTGAGTGCCCCGCCGCCACCCCGGACACTGTCTCCCGCCGGCGCCTCTGTCCCCGGCGGCCACTCGCTCTCGGGCCTCCTGGGTGCCGGCCGATGCTCCCAGGCCGCATCTCTGCGAGGCGGAGGCGCCTGGGGCTGGCGCAGAGCAGAGCCCGGCCGCGTAGCGCGGCAGGTTCAGCCTTTTGTCCCGGTGAAACAAAAGGCAAGCTAGAGCCGTATCCGGAGATCCGCAGGTAGTATGGGGGCTCTAAATATTTCAGCATCCTAAACCTGGTGTTTGTTCTCGGGTCCCGACAGTTTAAATCCTGGGCTTAGGTTTCGATGTTATTGTGGACGCAGATGGTCAATAAAGTGCGTAGTTCTGCTTGCAGAACTGGCTGCATTCTGGTAATAGGGAAACTTCCCCTCCCTGGGAGAAGAGCTCCCGTAATGATGTGCTTTGTTCTTTCCCAGTGGAACAACATAGTCGAGCTCTTCCGTGCTGGGATGCCCTTACGGAAGCATCGCTGTCGTTTCAAGAGCTACGAGCGCTGCTTCAAAGCTTCGGAGGCAGTGGACTGTTTGCTGGAGCTACTTGGTTCTAACCAAAACTTTGGCCCAGAAGTGACTCGCGATCAAACGGTTAAGCTGCTTAAAAAATTCCTGAAAAATCATGTTATTGAAGATATTAAAGGAAGGTGGGGCAAAGAGGACTTTGAAGACGATGGCCATTTATATAGGTAAGCCTGTATACGGTGATAGAAAAATTTTGGTTTTTTTGGAAACGGTATAATAGTTCTTGCTCGTGTCTCACAACTCTTTTTGTAGAATGCCTCTGAAAAGATGTGGGTGTGTTTCCCCTTTTCCTTTTGAAGACTTTATTTTCTTAGTAATGGGTAACTCCTATGATTTAATGTTTGACTTCTGTTTTCTTGTCTGATTTGAAGTATTTTTGAAGGTCACTTCTACTCAGTTATGTTCTTTAAATAGCAACAAAAGCTTTTGCAGCTTTTTTGGTATCGAGTTCTGATTGCTGATGGCAGACATCAGGTTTGTTGGTGCTGGAAGAGACATTTTAAGACACGTAGGTGGAAGTGAGAATGCCATTGGTCATCCAGCTCCAATTGTTCTCCTTCACCCCAACCTCCTGATTATTTCGGTTACTGTCTCCACTTTTTCTGAAAGAAGAAAAAGACCTTTTGAATCTAAGACATTTATGATGTAACCTTTTCTTATGCTCCTTGATTTGTAGATGTACAAGGGACAAAGCTTTATTTGCTTATGCTCAAGGATGGTTTCTTACTTCCCCCTGTTAAACACCTCAGTTGATGGCTTGTTAACTGAGAAGAAGAAATTTCTTTGTAATAAAAGCTTAGCATTACTGGACTGGATTCTTTGATCTCTTGTGACCTCAGTTAAGGTTTGGGTGGACCGAAGTTGCAGGCTCTGAATTTGTACCATCTTGTGGTGTCCTGTTTGGTGCAGAAGTATTATGAAGATGACCATTACTTGAAGCGTGGGTTTATAACTTTTATCATGGTGAGCCTTCTTTTGAGGAAATGGGGGTTCTCGTCATGCAAAACATTAGGGAAAATAGGGTAGCAATAGGTTTATGCTTCTACTTATTTACACTATTGTTGCATACTCAGATTTTACGTATGAATTTTTAGGTAATGATTTCTTAATTTTCTTTTTGGGGAAATGTAAGAGCTGGACGGAGAGATGGGGACTCCAGACGGCTCTTCATATAATGCTGTTTATTGCATTGGGGTCATGGGTCGTGTGTAATGCCAATGGCTGCTGGCCAAAGGCGAGCCGTGTGTCCTGAAGTCTGATTCTATGCATGTTACAAAGCATTATATCTCTTTCTTTGCTTTGCATCTTATTACATAACAACCAATTAGCATCATGCACAAAATCTTTTACATTTACATATAACCTATTAAAACTGCTAAAATTACCATACTATGTAACCACCTGAGTTAGTGATTACATGTTAAACTTAAAAAACTTGTTTTGCAGTGGAATTTTCTTGTATCCTTGTAAATAGCATCTTTCTGTCTGTCCATGCCCTTTTTCTTGGTGGAAACAACGCTTTATTTGCAGTCCACTCAACCTTTTGGACTTTCTGCTTTCTAATTCAACTAAACCATAGCTCTAAACCTTCCAACTCGACTTAACCTTTGCTCTCTGTTGCTTCAGCAGCTACCTGTGCAAAAATCACTTTTATATATCAAAACATGCTTAGATTTCTATATAACCTTCTCCTAATCATTCATCTCTATAAAATTTTCTCTTAACTCTTCATCTTTCCCAACACGGAGATAGATAATACATATCAAGTGGGAATTCAGTACTAAGTCAACTTTTCATTTTGCTCTATCGATCTTTTGTTTTTATTTCTGGGCATTAATTGTCATCAAAAGAGTTAATAGGGGGTTTGATAACTGCTGGTGTTATGCTATATTTCTTTGGTTTGGTTTTGCTGTGTTTGTGTGGCTATGGGGTTTTTTGTTTATTTTGCATTAGCATGAGTATATATTAAATTCATTTTGTTGTTTTATTTCTTTGTATTTTCAGTCATGACTTTACTGTGCTGCAGGCTGTGGAAGTTCGCTGGATGAAATATTTGTATTCTCTTAATTTCCTGCGTGCTCTGTACTAGTGGACAGCAGAATTTTTTTATTATATGTTTTGTTGTGATGTTCTTTCTCCCTTTCCCTTTGAAAAAAATAACTAAATTACTAACTGAACTTTTTTCAATTAAACATGTGTGCCTTTCATACATCGTGAACTGGAGCCAGCTTTTTCCTCACTGGGCTTGGTGCATAAATAAGCTATATACATTACTTGCGGCTTTAAGTATCAAAACACGCTTCTCTCCTATTTAAGTAGCCAAACTTTTTTTCAGCCTATTTTAGTAATATATTCAATGTCCTAGCAGCTCCCTCTGGTGGACTTTCGTAATCCTACATGTTAAATATGGGCTTTTTTTCTCCTCACAGGGCTGATGGAGGTAGTGATATGAGTCAGTTCTACTGTTCTAGCGCTTACTTTGGAAATACTTACATGCTTCATACCTTCTGAATAAATTAATGTGTTAATATGCTGTAACTACACACTATGATACACAGGTGTGTCATTCATTAACTTCATATGTAAGTGTAGCTCTCTGCTCTTGTCCATCTACAGAGTGTATGCAAAAGAAATATTGCCAAATATTGGTTTGTGTGGGAATATCTGGCAAGTATTAAATGTGAAGATGAGATCTAATGTGACTTCTAAAAATAGCAAATACTTAGCAGTGTGTCCTGATTTACTGGCTCAGATGAGTCTACAATAATGAATGAGAAGTTACCATTTTGGAAGCTGTTGGTCCTTACACAATTTTTTTTAATCTAAGCCATTCTATCAAAAGCAAAAAGGTTCGCTCTCTTGCAATGATAGCAATCTTTTGGGAATTCAGCAGTAATACTTGTTATATCATGGACATCACTGTTAGTTGACCTTGTTCTGTATCCTTTGCTCTGGACACAAACAGGTATCTGTAGTTCCTCTTTTTATAATTTCCCCAAACTAGTGTTGCTGGTTATATACAAATCTGATCTTTACGTGTCAGTGTTGGAGTGCTCCTCAGTCCTTTGTTTTGAGTAACATTAATCCTTCTCCATTTAGATCTTGCTGTAATGCTACCTGAGAAAAGGGAATGCACCTCCTTTTTCTGCCTGTAAGAACTTATTATTTTACTGATTGGTTGCAAATCAGGGCAGCAAATGACACAAAGCTAAAAATTGTGAAGAACTGGAGAAGAAACTAGGAGAAAATATGTGGGTATGTTTTATTTTAACATTAAACTCTTAAGAAAAATGAGTATCTGAAAAATGGTTGAGAACACTCAACAGCTGAACATCTGCCATCTAGTCTGACTTATCATTAAAAAACAGAGTAAATCTTGCAGGATTAGAGTGAGGTGCTTGCTGCTGGTTCTGAGGGTTTGTCTGACGGCATTGATGTCTCTGCGTTGCAGATGTGCTGTTGAACAGCACTGTGGAATGTGCTCAGTGTGTGTGGTCAAAATGATCAGTGTGTTTACCCATTCAGTATAACAGTACTGGACTAGCCAAACTGCAATACCGTATTAAATGTCTGAAGTGCCTTTAGAGGATGGGGTTATGTTCTGGAGAAACTTGAGGATTTCTCAAGCTTTTTTTCTGGTAGGATACATATGCATGCTATCCAGGAGTGTACAAGCTCTTGTTACAAAGTCACGGACATTTCTGTCTTTTACATTCTGATTTAAAAGAGTGAGTTATGCTTAAGCAGTTTCTTAACGCATCAGGAATCTCAGCATCTAAAACTTGGAAGTGAAAGTAGGCAAGATTGGGTCTGGACCAATCTAAAGAGGTGTTTGGTGAATTGTCTTTCTGATACGCTGTCATTAGTTCCTTTGTACATGCTCTTACCTGAGCTTAGCAATAATTTGATGCTGGTCAAGCTGGGTAGTTTGTTTTCCTTCTTTTCTACAAGGGCTGGTTTAGGGCTTATTTCTACTAATTTCTTCAATGCACTTCTTGAAATGCCTTAAGAAGTGAAATAGCTACCTGCAAAACCAGCTGGAAAAAAGACTCCAGAAAAGAACAGCAGGATATCATCTTCACACAGAAAGCATGTAAATGCAGAAGAACATGGTAATGTGGGCAAAACTTTGTATGGGCACTTGCATGCACTCCAACTAAATCCGAGTGTTAGTCATGCAACTTAGCAATGTAGCTTTGCTTTAGGAAATGCATGCTAACAACGCACTTGACATGGGGGAAAACATACCCACAGCTTTTTCAGCAGAATCAACATCTTCCAGTGAAGACCCATATCATTGTCTATGCAAAGACAGCTAGTGTTATATGAGATGCACTGGGGACATCAGACATTCACCCAAGGCTCAGCTATGTCATGGGAGGTACAAAGGACCTGAACTGTTCTGGAGCAGCAGCTGGAGGGCAAACAAGACACTCCATGATATTTTATATGTCACGTAACATCACTCTGCAGGGAACTAAGTTGTGCTGTGAATGTCCAAAGCATTTGTTGTTTTTTTTGCATGTGAAGGCTGACTATAGTTTTGCATTGGTAAATAAGGATTAGGTTGGCATTCAGAGGCTTCAAAAATGTTCTCTAATTGTAGATTTCCTCCTTCCTCACCACTGAAGTCATATCCAAAGAAGCCTTCATGTGGAAAGGAAGTAATTAAATTTCCAGACCGGAATGAACCAAAGGCTGGCCCTTCTCAAGAACACATCCCAGTGAAATCCATCACAATGGTAAGGCACCCAGTTTTATTTCCACAGACAAAAGCATATTTGTAAAGCAAAACTTAACTGATGACCTTTATGCTGTGTCACAAAATATTTGCTTAAAAAATTGAATGCTAAATACTTTTATTTTAGACTTTTGTAAAGCTTTTCTTACAATTTGCTGGAGAAATAAGCTTTGTGCTACACATTGCATTGTCCTGAGCAATTTGATTTCAGCATGGATATACTTTCCCGTATTTCATTCCAGTTTGCTCAAATTCCAGTAGGGCATTTGTTATATTACAAGACAAAATAGTCACACTCTAACTCTTATTTGGACATTTCATGTATTGGAGTATATACAAAATTACAACATTCCTAGCTGCTATAGGGCTGTTACTGACTCAATTTATTTTTCATAAGGAATATATTTTGGCTAAGGAGAAGTGGTCCTGCTTTTTCAGTTATCCTTTGCAATTCTGGAAAACCATCCTGGCTCATACCTCTGGATTGATCCAGCCTGTGTAAAGTTGTTTAAAAAACTGGCTTTTTTTAGTAAACCAAAATTGTATCAACTCTGTTCATCCAGCCATAATAGAAGACTAGGCTTCTGGAGTTCTATATGTTCTAAGCTCTTTCTTCAGTGTATCTTAGATGTGTATTCTCTCAATGTGGGAACTTGGGATTTCTTTGGTGATTTTTGCCTTTTTATTGCTGTCCTTCAGAGCAGGACCCTGGCCTTGGATTTCTTGATGAACCATAGTCTGTGTGGAAAAGTAGCTCATACCATTTGCTGGACATGTAAATGTTCTGAATAAATGTTTTTTCTGTATTTACAATCCAATTTTGTGCAAATCAAGTGTACTCTTCATGTACAACAAGCTTTTGAAGAGGAAAAACATGGTCCGTAGAGCTTCAATAGTAGGTAGAAGATTAAGATGGAAGAAAAGATGGTGCTCAAGACAAGAAAAGAGAATAGAGTATTTTAGTTACTGATCTGTTGAAGGTGTAATATGTTACTGCCTCCAACTGTGCTCTAAATTTCCATCCAAGCATCCTGGCCTGATAAGAATTAGCAAAAGTCTACCTCTGCATCTGACTCAGATGCAACAGCATATACTTTGGCATAGTTTAAAATCTGTTCCATTGGGAGTTTGGATTAATACAGTGGACTGTAAGTGAGGCAAAGGTTACAAGCTGCTTTCTGCTGCCTCTTTTATAATTAGGTCTAGCTTCCATTGTAATGCTGAAGTAGACAGCTGAAAATGGTGGTACCTTGAATTGCTTCAACATCAATCTGAGCACTTAGTGGCTGTGTGTGGATTGATGAGCATGAGTCTTTGTCATAAAATACTGATGTAGAAGACCAGACCCTTAATTTCAGAGGGTGCTATTTGCTTCCAACCAGCTCTAGTCTAATCTGCCATGGAATGACAGAGAATTAGTGCTTGGAGTATTTAAGTGCAGCCCTGGAGTGATTTGTGGTTTGGTTGTGATCACAAGGAATACTTTTAATGTGCTTTAGCACTGGTCTGTAAATCAAAGAACTGGAACGATTAGGAGTTTTGCCTTGAAAAGGATGCTGCTGATACAAGCTGCAGTGTATGTCCACCCATGGATACTTGGATGACAGTCTTCAAGAATCAAGCTTGGATGTGAAGGTTGTATAAAGAATAGTGGTCTTCTGCATTCTTAGCTTTACTTTACAGTGTTATAATGGTGGACCTGATCTGATGGGTGCCTTATGTAGTGATTTGCTTTTACTTTTTTTATGTGTGGAACCTAAACTTTATGTTTAGCTATTTTCAATATATGCTGAACAAGGGGTAATTTTTTCCAATTCTTTGGTGCCTTGTAATTCTCCAATAACTTTGCCATAAAGATACGTTTAATCTTAAAATGGTAGATTAACTGGTTTTAATCATAGATAGGCCCTGAAGATATGATTAAAGGTCATTGACTCCTGAACTTTAACGATTATTGTGACACACATAATTTTTCAGCTTTGGACAAGTTACGGACTTGACAGAAGATGCGTGTGCAAGATTGAGCAAATATTTCATACTTACTTGCATCCTGAAGACTTCACTGGAATTTAGGAACTCTTTCAATTCTGTACTGTTAATGTTTAATGCTTGAAAACTCACCAGTTAGTGAGGACGGTTTTTTCTGATTTCAGAGCTCTGAGATGTGGTACAAGCGACACAGCATAGCTATTGGGGAAGTACCGGCATGCAAACTTGTGATCTGCAGAGAGCTAACACAAATAAATATAGAAGAGATATGGAAATCCATGACTTTGTCACAGTGAGTATACATACAAGTCATTTGCTGTTATAGTAAAACAGTGTAGTAGGTAACACTTGTAATTTCACCCACTCACTTTTCATTGCTGCCTTCAAAGCCATTGCATCTAGACTAATTCTACTACTCGTTATTTGGCTAACAAATTTAGCAAATAAAGTCTGCAAAAGAACTTTACTTTTCACTTTTGCATGTTGTGTTATACAAGTCTTTGTTGTGGGGGCTTTGTCTTGTTTAATCACTTTCTTTCTCTGTCTCTTTTTCTTATTGCTAGGAAATAAAAGCACTTCTGTAGAAGTGCTATGAAACCTTGCAATGGCAAGTACAATAATTTGTATGAGATAAATGGAGTACCTAATTGAGTGCTGAAGCTTTGAGATTTAGATATTCTTTACTTTATTCAAAAGCAATATCCTATGCAAAGTTAAGGTGATTGCTTTGGACCATTTCTGCAGAGGAAGAAAAATAATATACACTAGCTGATATTACAGCATAATTGAGGTAAACCTAGCACATTATCTGCACATAATGCACTCAGTGCTGAGGTCAGCAGTTTTGGTGACAGCATGATGGGCAGCAGACGGCTTTAGTGCATGGGTACTCCTGGGTTTCCTGAATTAAGGAAACTTCAGGAAAATGGAGAAACCCTCAGTAGTGTGGAGCTCACATAGTAGCAGCTGACAGGATCTGGGCAAGTGAGACAAGGGGCAGTGGTGGCCAAGCCCATCTTTCACATAAAGGCCCCTATAGAGCTCTAATCAATAGATGGGGGTGAGCAAACAGGGTTGGCACAGCAGATTGTGTGGAAGGAGACTGAAACTCTGACAGTTTGATCAGGGAGCAATAGCATTCACCTGACAGAAAATCCTGGCCTCTTTATGTTTGATAATTGACACTGAGACTCACATAGCTCTGTATTGGAAAAGTAAGACTGTGGGAATGGGGAGACTCACAGCAGACCCCGAATTTGTTTGAAACTTTCTGCTCCAGCTGGATGTGCTTAAATCAATGAAGCCAAATGGAATTCATCCCAGAGTACTGAAAGAGCTGGATTATATTATTGAAGGATTTCTCTCCATTTTTTTTCATGTATCTTGGGAGTCTGGAGAGGCCCCTGTTGTCTGGAAGCTGGCATATATTCTCGCAGTTTTAAGAAAGAGAAGAACAAAGACCCTGGTAATTACAGGCCTGTCATATCACTTCAGTGCCCATAAATTAATGGAAAAGGTTGTTCTGGGAGTTAATAAAAAATATTTGGGAGGCACACAGTCATTTGTCATAGCCAGCACAACAAATTTAACCAACTAAATTTTCTTTATGACAAGGTCACCCATCTGGTTGACCAAGGGAAGCGGTTTGATGTGGTTGTTTTGCATTTAAGCAAAGCTTTTGATGCTGTCTCTCACAGTATCCTTCTAGGTAAACTGTCCAGCATGCAGCTTGATGAGTCCATAATATTGTTGGGTAAGCAGCTGGCTCATGGGTCAGGCACAGAGGATTGTAGTAAATGTGGTATCTCTGGTGAGCAGTCATCAGTGGGACTATGCAGGGCTCCATTCTAGGATCAGTGCTCTTTCATGTTTTTATAAATTATGTGGATGCAAGAATCAAATGTACGTTGTTTGTCCATGATACTAGGTTAGAAGGAACTTTGGACTCCTTCAAGGGTAGACAGGGCCTGTGGTGAGATCTGGATAGAGCAAAGAGCTGTACAGGCACCAAAAGCTTTGAGAAAGCTGAGGGGTGACCTCACTGGAGCCAACTACTTCCAGAGAGACAGTGGGGAAGATGTGGAAGATCTCTGGTGACCAGTGATAAGACATAAGGAGATGGAATCAAGTGGTGTCTGGGAAAGCTCAGACTCCACATCAGGAAAAGGTTCTTCACTAAGAGGATGGTTGGGCACTGGAACTGCCTCCCTGGGGAAGTGGTCACAGCACCAAGCCTGACAAGAGTTCAAGGAGCATGTTGGCAGCGCTTTTAGTTATATGGTATGGTTTAAGGTATTAAAATTACTAAAAGTTTTCTAGGTACTAAAATTAAGCTTTTTAGGGCTATGAAGATTGTGAAGGGTCCAGAGGGGAGTGGTTGAGGTCTCCTGGCTTCTTTAACCAAGAGAAGAGGAGGCTGAGTGCAGTGCAATCCATGACGGGAAGTGGAGAAGAATACGCTGTTGTGGTCAGTGACAGGACTGAGGGAATGGCCTGAAGTTGTCTGGGGTGGTTTAGGCTGGATATTAGGAAAAGAGTCCTCATCCAGAGGGTGGCTGGACATTGGAACAGGTTCCCCAGGGAAATGGTCACAGCACCTAAGCCTGACAGAGTTCAAGAGGTGTTTGGACAATGCTCTCAGGCATGTGGTATAATTTTTGTGGTTGTGCTGTGCAGAGCGAGGAGCTGATCTTTGTGGATCCCTTCCATCTTAGCATATTCTATAAATCTAGGCAGTGCTGTGAGGAGCAGGAGTGGAATGATCCTTATGGCTCTCATCCAGCTGGAGATATTCTTTATGCAATAGAGGTCTCTATTTTTCCAAATTGCATCCTAATATTTCATGTTTGCCTTTTACAGATTAGATGGTGTATGCACTGTGTGTTTATGTATTTTTGCAGATTACAAAAGGTCTTGGGTTTGGATTCTCTGGATGAAGTTTTAGACACAAAACTTGTGAACTCAAAACATATAGTTCAAAATGTATATAATGTCAATAAGCAAGGCATTGTCACTTTAGAGGACAAATCAAGTAAGTATTTTAGAAATTTTAATTTAATTTTTTAATATTGTAATCTACTGGGATTTAAGTATTAGTTCTAATCTGTGGGAATCCAGGACACAGGAATATTTCCTGTGCTTGTCCTGAGAGGTCTTATTCCTCAGGAGAGCACAGTTTTTAGTCTTTGGCCATGGAAAAAGCTTCCAGGACTTTGTGAGAAGTTGAGTTTTGTTAACGTATATAGTAGATGATATTGTAGTTTATCACAGGGTGAAAAAGTAGATTTTGGGTAGTAGCTGGAACAAAATGGAGGATTTTGGGTGCTGACTCAGTTTCTT
>VXBU01003410.1:12360-25938 GCA_013400315.1 Bombycilla garrulus | reverse complement strand
CTTTATTTTCTCTGCAGTGTTTCCTGATGTCAGCTTTCAGCTTCATCTAATGTAGAAAAAACAGTTGTCAAAATCCTGCCTGTATCATGATAAGTTATTAAGCAAATTAAAACCATACTATGACATTAAACCAGATCTTGGTTCTTATTTTTTGTATACAAATTTAATTATTACATACTTGTTACAACATAGAGAGCCTTCAGTCTATCTTATTTTTATATCGAAAATGTGTCACAGTAACCTTTGTACTAGTACAAAGATGCTGAAAAATAAACAACTGCAGTTCCTGGCACCAAGATGATCTACAAGCACTTAGAAGTTTAAAATAAAAACATGCCCTAAAAAAAAAGACTTTTGTTACTGCCTCTCACTCATCTTCAATAGTACCCTAACCTTTCTTCTTCTGCCCATAAACAAATCTAACTGTTGAAGCAAATGCTTGTGTTCTTGGTCTCGCCTCCCTACCACAGCCACTTTAGAACTCTGCCCTCTCTGCTTTAAAATGCCTCTATCAATCACACCAGACCAGGTTTGTCAGATTATCTGTTTAACACTTTTCCTAACAAAACAAATTAATCTTTTGCACTGAAAGAACCTGTAAGCAAATGGGACACAAAGTATATTGCAAAATTATCAAGTCACTAGAAGCATCTTTTGAAGGCAGCTATGAGTACATATGTAATTTTACAGACTGGCATAAGGACACCATTTTTCCACATCTGTGATTAACCACCAACCATCATCAAAGATTTCAATATGTAATTCAAAACATAGCATGGAGATCTCTCTGGTTTCATAGTCCATACTGGCATAAAACCTGGTTATCTATTAACCTAGTGATAGCTACCTGTCTTACATGAATGTGATAGGTCTTGCAGACTAGACAGTATCCCTTATAGAGGCAAATAAGAAGCATTAAAAGTTCAGGTGATTACTTAGGCAAATAATTTGAAATCCCTTTAGAAGGGCCTGATGAGATGATAGCCCAAGAAATTACAGGAAGTGGAAACAGAAAATATGAGATTGGAATGAAAGCCTTAAGAGTGAGAAAGGGAGAAGGTTTTGGTCCATCAATGTTACTATTTTCCTGTGCCCAGGATCCAGTAAAGAACAGCAGCAACAACAATCAGTCCATAAAAGTCTGGCATCATGCTTGTTCTTTCTTTCTTTTAAAAAATATTTCCTCCCCATTGCCTGGTAGATGTCCTCATCCATACCATTTATCAGATTTTATGACTGGACTTGCATTACTGTTTTCTCCTAATGAAGTGGGAGATGAGCAGCAGATGCTGATTGTAATACCACCTCTAATATGAGCTGGTTTTGTCCTTCCTCACAGGAAGGAATCTTTCTCTTCCACACAACTGACAGCTGAAGCCAGTTCAGAAAGAATGATTAAGGCTGCAATAGGTACAAATCGAAGTTTCCTCCTAGATTCTCTTCTTCTTCCTGCTGTGCCTCATGTGGTTGGCAGAGCTTTGTCACTGTGGAACAGAGGCTGCTGGAAGCGAATTCTTCTTAAGCAGACTGGCTTTTGTTCAGTCTCGGCTCAGGCTTTCAGCCCAAACCCTTGAGCAATCTGCACTGAGAAAGCTCTCTGTGTCTGTGTATAAGATTTCTGTTGGAGGGTTCTTTTTTGGTTTTTTGTTTGTTTGAGTTTTTGGTTGGTTGGTTGTTTTTTGTTGTTGTTTTTCTCTAGAGGCTTCCAGTCAGAGTCAATCTGTGGTACAGAGAACCATTTTCTGAAGGACTGTATTCTGGGAAGAGGATCTTCATTGTCAGCCTTATATATGCTAGCATATTCTTTGAAATTTACATGAAAATAGGCTTTAGATTTACATGCAGATGAAATTATTCTTAGGTTTCTATACCTCTGTTTCTTTATGTGGGCCAACTGCAGAACAAATCAGGGAGACATTCCTTCACTTCTTGTCTATTAATTAATTTATCTTTTTTCCCTTTACAAGTGGGTAAAAAATGGTATTTACACACTAAATTTTTCTTTCTGAAAAAGGAACACATGATTCAACAGTTCATTTTCTGTCATAGCCATAATTACATCATATGAAATCCAAGGTTGCTCTGTATTCTAAAATAGTTAGCATATTCCTCATCTTTTTGTGGAGATGCAAGAGACCAAACAGTTTTATGGGCTTTATTAATCCTTAATTTATTAATTCCATGTTTCTCAGTATGACTCACAGAATTCAGTATATGCAATGTTTTTGCACAAGTCTACAAACTGAGACACACTTTAGCAATGTAATTTTTTGGTGCATGCATATCAGCACAATGCTCACAGAGCATTTTGTGTAACTGTTGAAGGAGTATCCCTCTTTCATTTTATTAGTGACAATGGTGGACAACCACTCCTGTCTGTTAGAAGCTGTCATCACCTTTTCACCCAGATTCAAAGCATTTCTAGCCAGCCTTTACCTGACAGCTACTTTTGTTGAATGCTTTGGTGAGTCATATAAAAATTGTATGTGCCATCTGCTGCAATATACACTTCACAAATCCTTCACTTACTTCTTTTCCAGCTAAAAAGAGAGGAGTGAGGACTATAAATAGCTTCCATGTTTCTTCTATTTTAAGTCCCAAAATGCACATTAATCTCTTTCTATCTTGTTCTGCACAAGGCAATTTTAGAACAGCTTCAAGCCTCTGGGTAACAGCTTTGTTGTTATTATTTTTAATCCCACCTAAGATGCCTGCTTTTCCCCCTTAAAGCTGTTTCTCCCATCCTCATTCCACCTCAAAAAAATCCCTCTTCCACTCCACACTACTACACTAAACTGAAATCGTTTAATGGATGATCTTTGCTTGGACTTAATCTGTTACAAATTGTCACATACAGGCTTGAACGCCTACTTTTTATGCACTCTGACAATATATTGCTTCTCCAAATGCTTCTGTTTCCTGTAAGAATACATGAAGGTACCAGTATCTCAAATACCTTAAAAGAAGCAAAGCATACAGAGTAAGTGAAAAAAGCCACAAAACAAAATTACAGCTGATTCACAGTGGGCCTGATTATTTTGCTGGAATCGCTATGAATGGGTAAGAACCATTCAGCTATATTACAGAAAAGAAAGCTGAATTATAGAATGGTTCCTGCTGGAGGGCTGTTAAAGATCATCTTGTACTAACCTCCTTGCCATGGGAACAAAATCCTTCCACTAAGCACCATCCTCAAAACCTTCCTCAAGCCCCATCCAACCTGGTCTCAAGGACTTCCAGGGCTGGGGAATCCACAGCTTCTCTAGGAAATCTTTTTCAGTGTCTTACCATGCTCATAGTAAGAAAAAAATCTTCCCAATATCCAATCTAAACACACTCATTTCAGTATAAAGGCATCCCTTCTTGTCCCATCACTACATGTCCTTTCTAAAACTCCCTCTCCTGCTCTCTTGTAGGCCTCCTCAGATACTGGAAGGCCATTAGAAAATTGTCTTGGAGCCTTCTCTTCTCCAGGCTGAGGGTTAGGGTTGATTTTTCTGGGCTGCAAGTGCACACTGCTAGGTCATGTCCTAGCTTCTTGCCCACCAACAATCCCCCCAAGACCTTCACCCCAGAGCTGCTCTCAATTCATTCCCATCCCAGGCAGTACTTGTGCTTGAGATTCCCCTGACACAGGTGCAGGGTATTGCACTTGGCCTTGTTGAACTTCATGATATTCATATGGTCCAACTTCTCCAGCCTATCTAGGTGCCTCTGGATGGCATCCCTTCCCTCCACTTTGTCAGCTGCTCCACCAGCCTACTGTCATCAGCAAACTTAGTGAGGGTGGTCTCAATGCTACTGTCCCCTGTCACCAACAAAAACGTTAAATAGGTCCCAAAGTTCCCTGATGAACTTTGTTTGTCAGTGGTCTCCACCTGGACATTGAGCTGTTGACTGGAACTCTCTGAGTGCAACCATGCAGTCATCTCCTTATCCTTTGAGTGGTCTAGAGGCCAAATCCACATCTCTCCAGTTTAGAGACAAGGATGTTGTGTGGGACAGTGTCAAATGCTTCACATAAGTCCAGGCAGATGAGGCCAGTCACTCTTCCCTCATCCACTGCTTCTGTCATAGAAGGCCACCAAATTTCTCAGGCGTGATTTGCCTTTAGTAAAGTTTGTCACCAATCACCTCTGTATTTTCCATGTACCTTAGTTAGTTACCAGAAGGTTTGGCTACATGGTTTTGCCAGACACTGAGGTGACTGACTGTCTTGTAGTTCCCTAGATCTTCCTTCCTTATTTCTCTTTTCAAAAATACGGATTGTGCTTCCCCTTTTCCAGTCAATGGGAACTTCACTGGACTGCCACAATTTCTAAAGTATGATGGATAATGACCATGTCACTTGGGACCCACACAAGACTGACTTGTGCACCTTCAAGTTTCTTAAATACTCTTAAACTTGACCTACAGCAGGTGGCTCTTAATTCTCTCAATCCCTGCCTTCACCTTCTGCAATTTGGATGGTTTGACTAGAGAACTTACTAGTGAAGAAAGAGGCAAAAAAGTAATTGAGTACCTCAGCCTTTTCCATACCCTGAGTAACTAAGTCTCTATCCTAGGTTACAGTGTAAAATAGTCCAGAAGGTCTGTATCCTATCTCCATCTTCATGACCTGTTAAAATCAGGAGGGGCAGTGTTTTCCTTACTACCTCCTCCGGACCATCTCCTGTTAATGGGCCATTNTTTATACATATTAAAGAACTGTTGTTCCTATCCTCATATTTTTTTTTTGCCTGAGAGCCTCTTTTAATAATTTGGAGGGAGAGGGTTTACATTTTCTATTCCAAGAGAAGCTCCTGCCTTCCTTGGCAGGCACCTGTCTTTCAAAACCAAGACAGTTTCCTATATCCATCCTGAGAGAGGTCACATTTTTTCTAGTCTTCCTTTATCACCAGTGTACCTATAAAAGCTTTTCTTGCTGCCCTTAATGTCCCTGGTCAGATTTAATTCTATCAGTGATATAGCTTTCTTAATCTAATCCCTGGATATTCAACCTCTCCATATTCCTCCCTGGCAACTTGTCCTTGCTCCAAGCCTCTGTAGGCCTCCTTGTTGTGTTTGAATTTGTCCAGCAGCTCCATGCTCATCTGTGCACACCTCCTAAGATTTCCACCTGGCTTCCTGCTCATTGGGAGACTCTTGAGCCTGAAGGAAGTGATCCTTGAACATTAAGTAGCTTTCCTGGGGTCTTCTCTCCAGGGCTTTATCCCATGGCACTCTACCAAGCGGATTTGTCTAGGCCAGGACAGCTCCTCTGAAGTCCAGGGCTTGCTTTGCCCCTCTTCACTGCCCTGAGGATCTCAAACATCACCATTCCATGGTCATTGCAGCCCAGGCTGTCCCTGAGCTTTGCATCCTGCACCAGCCCCTTCTTGGTGAGAACAAGGTCCAGCACAGCACCTCTCCTTGTTGGATTCTCTCTCACTTAGAGAAGGAAGTTCCCATCGAGGCACTCCAGGAAACTCTGAGTTGTCTATTAATTATAGTTATTATTTATAGTTGCTGTATTGTCATTCCAGCAGATAATAGGGTGGTTGAAGGCCCCCATGACGACAAGGGCTTGTAAAAATGAGGTAGTTCCTACATGTCTATAGATGACTCACGTTCCCTGTCCCTGCCAATCCTTTAATTCTGGCCCATCATGCATCCCCAGGCAGAACTCCACACACTCTGAGCCTGTCATTGACATAGAAGGCAACACGTCCTCCTCATTTTGCCTGCCTGTCCCTTTTTAAAGAGGAATGTATAAAATATAGAGAATTATTATTGGTTTTGGTCTTTTAAAATGTGTCCACTATTATGAAGCCACAATATTGGTTCTAATACATTAAAACAGACTCTGTAGGGAGAATTACGTATTTTATTAGTATATTAGTATATTTTATTACAATTTTACTAGACCAATTACATATAGTTGTAAAGATAGTAAGTTATTAAGTATTATCATGGTTTAACCCCAGCTGGCAACTCAGCCACACGCAGCTGCTTACTCATTACCCCTAGTAGGATAACGGACAGAATCAGAAGGGTAAAAGTGAGAAAACTCATGGCTTGAGATAAAAACAGTTTAGCAGGCAAAGCAGAAGTCACACACACACGCAAAGTAAAGCATGGAAATAATTCATTCCTTCCCATGGACAGGCAGGTGTTCAGCCATCTCCAGGAAAGCCAGGCTTCATCATGCATAAGAGTGACTGGAGAATACAAATGCCATCTCTCTGAATCTCCCTCTTTTCCTCCTTCTTTGTCTGCTCTCAACTTTATATGCTGAGCACTGATGTCATAAGGTACAGAATGTGCCTCCGATCAGTGGGGGTCAGCTGTCCCAGCTGTGTCCCTTTCTTAGCTCCTTGTGAACCACAGCCCACTCACTGCTGGGGTGGGATGAGAAGTAGGAAAGGCCTTGGCTCTGCATGAACACTGCTCAGCAGGGAAAACACTCTGAGTTATCAACACATTTTTCAGGATAAGTCCAAAACCCAGCTCCATACTAGCTACTGTGAAGAAAATTTACTCCCTCCCAGACAAAATCAGCACAAATATTTCATAATGTGTTATAAGTACCTTAAATCTGAGTGAACAAAAGTGCACATATGGAAACACAAGTCTTTCTTTTATCAGGTAAAGTGCCACAGGATTATCAAAATTCAGCCACAACTGGGAGAAAAAAAATAAATCAAAACAAAAGGTGAGCCACTGGGAGGAGTGCTTTGGGAAGGAATCTTAAAATGCTTCATTTAAAATCTGGCCAGGGCATCCTTTGGGGGTCCTATCTAATTCAGTGCAGCCAGCATTTCATTGTCTCTCTCTCTTCCTGGATTTTTCAGCACTTCCCCAGATTCCTCCCCTCTGAAGGGGCTATCCACCATCCACCAAAGTCCAGGTTTGGACTAACTGGAATTGTTCTTTCACACATCCTGAGCACTCATAGTCCTAAAGAAACTAAAATAATTGGGGATGGTCCTACTGTTGTACCTTAGCATAGGTAACAGGGCTGGGAAAAGCACCCGTCTCTGAAGAAAACTGGGAACTGTTAATGTCAGCCAGAGATTGCTGAGAGCAAGTGACACCTGCCATGGATGCCAGAACAGAGAAATGTCAAACATTTCCCATGGGATAACATTTCTTCATTTTCTATGGAGCAGCTTTTGCAGGTCCCTCCCTGCTCAGAAGATGGTTGCTTGTAAGCTTCATTGCTTGAGATCTCTGTAGGTTATATGCATGGACTGCTGGTACCTAAAGGGATGTGTGGCTTTCACTGCTAAACTGTGAGCCTGAAAAAGGTATAGGCCTTGATGTTGCATTCTGTTGAGCTGTGCCTACATTATGTTTGGCCAAAATTGCCACTATTTACTTTAATATTTTTATCTTTCTGATATCTATTTATCATTGAATTGAAAGAGTTAGTTTGAAAGGAAGAAAACCTTAGATAGAAGTTTATTTTGAACAAAAACGGAGAAGAAGGAACTAAAGGAGTAATGATTTTAAACCAAAAGAAGGTAGGTTTAGATTGTATCTAAGGAGTAAGATTTTTACCATGGGGATGGTCAAACACTGGCACAGCTTGCCCAGAGAGGTCGTAAATGCCTCACCAGGGAAACACTCAAGGTCAGGTCGGATGGGGTTCTGAGCAACCTGACTTAATTGAAGATTAATTGCTCATTGCAGGGGCATGGACTAGATGACCTTTAAACGTGCGTCCCAACCCCAACCACTCCATGATGTGATGGTTCTATGCAAACTGTGGTGACCAGGAGCTCCCTCTTGTGCAGCACAGAAAGAGCAGCAGGTCCGGGTCTCCACAGGTCTCGCCATGGACCCCTAAGTAAAACCTTTTTCTAACGTTTGCAATCATGCTGAGTTCTCTACTTGTCTAGAAAGAAGGAAAGAAGGAAAGAAGGAAAGAAACACCGGTTTACGGACATTTTAAAACAAATTCTAATCCATTCGACCTTCTCTCTTTTAAAAGACGTTGAAAATCAAAGGACTGTGTTTGTACAAATACAGGTCCACAAATTTTTCTTGTCAATAACTCAGGAGTCTGCAAGAGTGTATGTGGGGCATTTCAGAGGGTAAGAAGGGTCACAGTATTCCCTTTCCCAATATTCTCCCTTTTTCCAACTCCTTGCACTGCAGCACCTCTCAGCCTGTTCCTCTGTGAAGCTCTACATGTAGAAAGACTGTAATTTTGGTGCACCTAAATTTGGTTTTCATCTAAAACATTTATTTGAATTTGTTGTTTTCTTGGTGTATTCTGTTTGAAAGTGTTTGGACTTTTATATAACCAGACACAGACAGTACTGTACTGACTTTTTAAACTCAAACAAGCTCATTTCTTGTTCACTGCGGTTTTGGAAACACGAGAACAGAGGTTATAAAACGCACTGAACCTTGAAAAAAAGGATAAATTCAAGTAGTTTTAAGGTCCAGTGACTTTTTCCTCCACAGCATGACTTTGCACAAATCACACCGAAATGGTGTGATGAAAATGTGTTAGTATACTTGACTGCACTTCAAGTGCTTTTTGCAGGTGCCAGAGTTATTCAGTGCTGCTTTTTAAAGTATGAAGGCCAGTGAAGAGAAAGATTAATCTGTATTTTAGCCTGCTGGTTTATTTTAGTAATTTTAGCCAATCCAAAATTAAGCAATACACAGGGAAGTAAAGAGGAATTAATTATCTTGACATCAAGGTCTATTATTTATATAAAATCTGCCAAAGCAAGCCCACAGCAATGGCTTTTAAGGTGGAGGTACCTAAAATGGGGTAACTTTACCATTTTAGGTAGTTTGAGTAGCAAGATAAAGCATACTACAGAATATGTTTTAAATGAGAATTAAATTGACAAATTGGATTTTTTTACACCATTACACACAAATGGATTTCTGGAAAGATATTAAAGGACTGTAAAGGTGACAAACATTATTCTGTTATTCTGTCTCACTATTTAAATAACAGGAAATGTTATTTCAGTCATAAGATCTTATTTTTATAAGTCTGGAATTGCACCCATATCTACAACCTCTAACATGGGTAAAAGGTCTCTAACTACCTCAGGAGAAAAGATTAGAAACTTGATTCAGCTAAGCAGAGAGGAAACACTGAATCCTGAATATTCTGCATTTTGCAGATTTCTTTGGTCATTCTGCAGTGGCTTCTGTGTGTTTTTGAAGAAATGAGAACTGCTTGTACAACTATGGTTCACTAGCAGTCTTCAGAAAAGCATGTTTTAACTGTCTGCACAAGAAACATGTGTCATTTGTCAATTTTAATTTTCCACATACAGAAAGCGGCAACATACACTTACAAATCAAACCAATGTAAAAATAAAATTAATCCTCTTTTTTTTTAGTCTTTGACTACGCACATAAGGTAAAAAGGATCATTAATAAAGTCATGTATCTATGTATGCATGTATGGGGGAAGTTGTAATACAGACTTCTGCTTGCAAATACTATGTCATAATAGAGAAAAAAAAACTACAAAGATTTTTCTCAGGCAAGAACTAAGCTGAGAGCACCTGAAACTCAGTCTCACCCTGCTTAAATAGATTGTCCAGTAGGAAAGGAAAACTCTTCATATGACTCCCTCTAAAATTTATTATTATGTTTATTGAACTTATTTCAGTTTCAAGCTGCAAAAGAATGACTGAAATTCATAAGCAGGTCATAATGCTAGTAGCTATTTCTCAATTACTATCATGATTGCTACATATATAAAACAATTAGTCCTTTAACAAATCTACACGAAATGTGCTGCGGGCACACCACACAGTGCAGCTGATGCTATGAAGTTAGTGCTGACAGCTCTGTCTGGTGGTGGTGTAAAGAGGAGACACCATGGTTATGGGGACCAGGCTTGAGAGCTTCTTGGATGCAGATTGCCTTCTTCACTCCACTGATGTTTTATAATCCCTGACCCCAATCCAAAAAGAAAAGGATCCTATTTCATCTGCTCTTGCTGATTTTTTGGGGGAGATTGGAACATCTTCTGGCTTATTCTGCAGGTGTCACCACACCCCTTTCTTGCTTGCTCTGTATCTTTCCCCCTTCTGTGTTGTTGTTTAATTATTTGGTGATAGGCTTCCAATCATCATTTCTTAGGTAGGCTTCATTTTGCCCATTTAGTGAAACTTAGGAAAACATGGAAAGAATGTACTAGGAAACTATAAGCTGTACATGATCACTTCAGTTGCTGTGAAAAGTTACAGAGGAAGTCCTCCTGAAATGTATTTCTTGCCACATGAAGGAGAAAGTGATTAGTTGATACAGTTCCTACAAGTCTGTGGTCACTGATTTAAGTAAAATGACTGGAGCTGCATTGTAAGGCCCAGATACATAACCTGCTTTTGAGCGATGTCAGCTATCAGCCAATGCTTCAATGCCATCTAAAATAAAACAGTGTGTTTAAATGAAAACATCTGAGCAAACATCTGAGGATTAATTGTTAACGGATTATGTCTGCCTCAGCTGTAAGGTGGTTACTTGGTAAAGCACCTGCCGTGTTAATATGATCCACCACCTGCAAATCTATCAGAGCCTTCTACATATGAATTTTGGGTACCTCTGCTCTGTGTAATCCACAGTCCTCAGACTGATGCCCAGGCTTCTTATGCAGTGGTAAGGATGAAGATCATACATTTTACAAACTAGCACAGGACTTCTCTCTTCAGTGCTAGAGGATGATGCAGCAGCACCCCAGTGTGGTGGCTCTTTTGGCAATAGGCACTTCATGCAGGTTTAGCCCCTACACCAGAGGAGCAAAATGGGTGACCAGACCCACCGCATTACAAGCTTGTGCTCCTGCCTGGGAGGTTTGAGCTTTTTCCTTTTCCTACTTTGCCTAATTTGCCACAGAACTTAATATAAAAGGAATGGAGGATATATTCAATTCCTTTTTTGAATTTGTAAAAATAACTGAGAAAGGTTGAGAGTGTTGGGGCTAGAGAAGGGAAGGCTGTGCACAGACCACAAAGCAACCTTCAAGTATATGAAGGGGGCCTACAGGGAAGCTGCAGAGGAACTCTTCATCACCATCTGTAGTGCTAGGACAAGAAATAATGGGTACTAACTGAAAGAGGTGAAACATAGGTTAGCCTTAAGGAAAAAATTCTTCACAGTGAGGGTGGTGAGACACTGGATCAGGTTGCCCGGGGAAGCTGGGGATACTCCACACTTGGCAGTATTCAAGGCCAAGCTGGATGGGGCTCTGAGCAACCTGATCCAATGGGAAGCGTACCTGCCTATGGCAGGCGGGTCGGGACGCACTGATCTTTAAGATCCTTTCCAACTTCTAACATTCCCCGACTCCATGACTGACTGGAGTAGAACTTTGAAGTCGACCCTCCTGCCATCAGCATTAGCACTGTTATCGACGTTTTGTATATCTACTTATTCATTCATGTCTTATTCATTCTCTGCAACGAACGTTCAAGGACCTGCGCAGCAAAACTCTCCAGACTCCTCCCTGTGCGTCCTGCGTCTCGGAGACCACCGAGGTTGCTTTTTGCATGTTCCCGGCAACAGGAGCTCGCCATTTCCCGCCTCAAGGCCTAGCGCTCATCGGGACACTCAAGAAACTGAATCTCTGGGACAGGCGCAGAACGGGCAGTACCCAGCCCGGACACGCTGCGAAAGAAGGGCGAGGCCACAGCCACCCCTTCCCTTCCCCGCCCCTTCCATTCCTTCCCCTCCGGACACACGTCCCGGAAGCGCTCGAGGAAGGCGCTGCTGCCGCGCGGGCGCTTCCGGGTGCAGCCGCTCGTCCTCGGCCACGCCGCGTCCCGCCCGCCGCCCCGAGCCCCGAGCAGCGAGCCCCTCCGCTCCCTCCTCAACTCTCTCCGCGCCGGACCATGCCGCCGCGAGGCTCCCGGGGGCCGCTGCCGCCCTTGCTGCTGCTGTGGGCGCTGGCGGCCTGCGCGGCGCGGGCCTCCGAGATCACGTTCGAGCTGCCCGACAACGCCAAGCAGTGCTTCTATGAGGAGATTGCCCATGGCACCAAGTGCACCCTCGAGTTCCAGGTACCCCGGCGGGAGGAGCCGCCCTGGCGCGGGAGGGCGTGGCGCCACGTTGGGCCGCGGCCCCGGGCCCTGGGTCCCAAGTCCCGGGTCCCGGGCCCAGGCCGCTCCCCGGGGGCGGCTTTCTCTCGGCTCCCTTTGGAGCAGCGCCGGGAAGGGAGCAGCGGCGGGATCCAATGAAAGCTTTCCAGCTTGACTAAGGAAAACTGCGGGAGCGGCTGGCAGGCTTCCGTGTAGTGCAGGGCTGAGTGGGACACAGAATTGGCCCTGAATACTGGCAGTGTCTGTAGCCTGGTCGCTACCTTGTAGTGCCCCACCTGAACGGCGCAGAGTACCTAAAGCACACCTGACCGACAAAGTGTAGCAGACGTAATTTCCTTGTGGTTTGTGAAGCACCGACAGGATGAGCACAGAACATTTTAAAAGCTAATGTTTCATATTTCAGAGTACAATTTAGATTTGGATTACATACTAAACAATGAAAGGGTGATAGGAGAAGGATGTGGTACAGCATCACTGTTTTGGTGACTCTGAGTGTATCAGCAGGGTTGGAACCTTTCAGTCTGTCACTTCAGTAGATGAAATCACTGTTAGTACTGCAGCAGCATGAGAGACAAGTCCTCCTTGATGAAAAAAAACCACTTTTTTTTGGGAGCTTTTGAAAGGATTGTGTAATTTTTGTGGGCTGACTTTTCTTGCTGAAGTCCTGTGCTTTCTAGTTTCTCAGTTGCTATCCTGTCTCAAGTATATTTGAGGAATGTTGCTGCCAAATATCAGTCCTTGTTACTCTGTCTTACAGGGTCTACGTCCTGGATGTCTTTTTCCCTACCCAAATATTTCTTGTCCCTGTCTGTTTCTTCCATACAGTCTTTTCTGTGCAGTAGTTTCCCCTGTGGTTTTGAAGTGGGTATGACTGGACAGATAAGCCTGCTGTTGCCACTTTTATTGGTGACCAGAACAGGATTAGCACTGCTAAGAGAAAAATCTGGATTTGACCAGCCACTGGCGGCCTGAAGTGCTCTGTGAATGTCCTTTGGCAGTATGTCTCAAGGGCCGACAGGAGGCACAAGCAAGTTCCGTGGCAAGGAATCCTAGGGGAACTTTAAAGTTCTGGCCAATCTTTATTATCTCTATGTAAGCTAATATTTTCAGAGTGCCTACACAAACTTAATGCAAGTGACTTCCATGTAATTGGTAAAAAAGCACGACCTTATCAAATTGTAGATCATATTTCAAAAGTGAAGAGCAGTGTTATTGCTTGCCAACTGGATACTTTTAAAACTTTGTCTTTGTGGAGGAGCTGCTGCTCCAGTCGTTAATTCAGTTGTACCATTAATGTAATCATTTTAATAACCTGGTATTTCAGGAAACTCATGAACATTTAAACAATGCCTTGTGGACTGAAGTGCAGAAGCACAGATACTAAAATGTTTCAGTGGTTTCTGCATGCATATGAAGTAAGCCTTTTCCTCCTTCAGCATGCTTTATCTTAAAAGTAAAAAGTTTGCAGCAAGGATAAAGTGTAAAACTGCTGTGGTGAGAATTATCAGAATACCAA
>VXBU01003410.1:0-12299 GCA_013400315.1 Bombycilla garrulus | reverse complement strand
CCCCCCCCCCCCCCCCCCCCCCGGACAATTGTGAAGTTTTGAGTCAATTGCAGGCATTATCTGGATGTGCTGGTTTTTGGAAGAGCTCCTGTGTCTTAAATGCAGCCGGCCCTCCATAGCATTGTTCTGTTGACAGAAGCAAACAGGCGAACTGGACAGATTGAAATTCCCGTTCTACTGGTTAAACACCATTCCTGCAGCCTAATGCAGCTGATAGAGTAGGGCAGTTGCGATTTTCTAGGCACACAGGAAGGAATTGTCTTGCTGCACTTCAGCAGTCTCAGCTGGGTGAATCAATTCCAGGAGGAATGATTGAGTGTACAGCAAATGTCATACTCATTGCAGTCATGTCTTTGCTGTCCCATGGAGTTTCATCTACTGTAGCCTTTGCTGTTGTACAGTTAGTAATAGCAAAGTTACTAAAATTGCTCTCCTAAGGGTTTGAAAATACAGTTGACATTACATATGCTGAACCTAAAGCATTCTTAATAATTTTCTGTGTGTCATTCATGGGAAAATAATTTTGCAGACTTGCTTTGAAAGATTCTCAAATGAATGCATAATATTTTAAAACACCAGTCAAAGCAAAAACGTTACAGTTCCACCTGCCAGACCATACTTTTTAGAAGAAATATATAAATGTCCATATTTTTTTTTAAAAGACATTTTCTTGGTTTTTGTTTCCAGGTGATCACTGGAGGTCATTATGATGTTGACTGTCGGTTGGAAGATCCAGATGGCATTGTACTATACAAAGAGATGAAGAAACAATATGATAGCTTCACATTTACTGCATCCAGAAATGGAACGTACAAGTTCTGCTTCAGCAATGAGTTCTCTACTTTCACACACAAAACTGTGTACTTCGATTTCCAGGTTGGAGAAGATCCACCACTGTTTCCTAGTGAGAACAGAGTAACTGCACTTACCCAGGTACACTGCTGTTTGACAGAAGTTGTTGGGTGAAGGCAATTTTTCTTCAAGTTCAGCTGCTTTAATTATCTAAATCACTTTTGAAAATCAATTAATTGAAGCTTTTAAAATACTCTAAATTGTGACAAATAGGCTTTCTTTGTAAAGATAAGATTTGTAGTACACAAAACAGAGCTGAGAAAGAATCACCAAATGTTTAAGAGGAATTTAGGACAGAAACTTAAAGCCACTACTGTTTGGGGTTTTGTTGTTTGGGTTTATTTTTTTTTTTTTTTCTGTTTGGTTGGTGGGATTTTTCTGAAGTTTCTAAGGGAATGCCCTTTTAATGACACAGTATTGTGTCCCTTGATATGTGGATTTCACAAACTAGATATTGGTGAAATAGGGTTTAAAAAATTTCCAAGCTCTGGAAAAATTCTCTGAATTATTTCTATATTTAAAACAGTAGAGTCTTTTTTTAGGAAGAGGACTCATGTAACTACTATTTTTAAAATGGAGAAGGAAATTCTAGCAAAATTAATTAATAAAGTCAGTTGTATTATTCTGGCTTCTAGATATTTGGGCTTTGTAAGTCTACAAAGTATCAGAGCATTATTGTTATTGTATTTCCTGTATTTTACACTTTTGTACCACCTATACACAATCTAAATACCTTAAAACTTCCTTTGGAACTTTTCATTAATTCCTGCACTGCTTCGTTTTGCGTTCAGATCCTTGATACTGTATCTCTTAATTTCTTTTCCTTACTTCTTTGGTAAAGAGGTTCTTTTTGCAGTTCTGGTCAGGCTTGTGGCATGACCAAATTTGGGCAGCCTTTTATGGGAACAGTTAAAGGTAAATCCCTAAAATCAGAATGACCTTGTGTTTAAATCCCTTGTGAAGATCAGGATGTTTCTACAATTTGCCAGTAGCAAAACTTAGTTTGGAAAAACTCATCCTGAATTTTGTTGAGAAGATTATCTTAGACTTATTCAGACACATATCTTGAAAAGTCATCTACTCAAAAATAGGGTTAGGCCCAGATGTAAGTGTCTGAGAGCAGCCCTTTAAGGGCATTAAACATTTATTTTGTAATAATTTGTGCTGTTTGGTCTGCAGGAAATATTCATTTTAGGCCATTAAAAAGAAACCTAAATTGTGAGTAGAAAATAAATTTTTTGAAGATCTATTGATTGATCTCGTAGTGATCAAAACACAGTGAGGAGTATTTTTATTTACAGCAGAGAAACTGAAACTGCAAGAAGTTTATATAAAAAAATATCTAGGACTTGGAAAACTAATAATGCTTTTTTTAAAATGAAAAATTATGAAATTGGCGCAAGTTGGTAAGTATTTTTATATGAGTATGGTATCGAGTATTCAGGAGCAGTGAAGGATAACAATTATCTCTTCTCTAACCACTTTTTGTATACATGACTCTTGACAACAGAATAGACGTTGTACAATTTGAGTGAGAATTAATCAATGAAGAATGTCGTATTTGTGAAATAGAAGCACTTAATATATGCTGTGTGTATCTTAATATTGTAAGCAACTACTTATTTTTCTGTGGAATTAACAGCTGGAGAATCACTGACATTTCAAAAATATTTCTGAGGTTCATTTTGGATCCAAGTATGAATTTGGAATTTGTTCATTAATTCTCAGAGCTCATTGCTTTTTATCAGTTCTGTGGTTTTATCCACTTCTATATTTAACAACATCACATTTTTGTGTGTAAAGTTTCTTCAGTATATGTTACATTTTACCTTATTTACACTATTTCTCTCTGACACAGGTCTGAGTAAATTCTTAGGCTGCAAAGTTATGTGACTCCTCATTTTAATTATCAAAGCACAAAACCACTAGAAGGGTGGTTAATTCCATATTGTGTGTATGTTTGTTTCTCCAGATGGAGTCTGCGTGCGTTTCAATTCACGAGGCTTTGAAGTCAGTCATCGATTATCAGACTCATTTCCGCCTGAGGGAGGCGCAGGGTCGCAGCAGAGCAGAGGATTTAAACACAAGGGTAGCCTACTGGTCAATAGGGGAAGCAATCATTCTTCTTGTTGTTAGTGTTGGGCAGGTGTTTCTCCTTAAGAGCTTCTTCTCAGATAAAAGAACCACGACAACGCGTGTTGGATCCTAACCAGTGGCAGCAGTGCTTCAGTGCTTCAGGTGTGTTGCTCAGTAAGATTAGCGGTTCTCCTGTTAACTGTAGGTACAGAGGTCTGAATATATGCAACATTCAAATGTGTATACTCCTCATCTCTTAAAAATCACAAAACAGACCCAAAAAGTTATTAAAGGGATGCATAATTTGAAAAAAATTTTAAGGATCCTTTGGAACTTAAGCATTTCAATTCCAATATTAAAATATCTGTCAGTGTTTAGTCTCTATTTCTACTGATACTAATCCAAACCAAGTTTGATTTTTACCAGTACAATTAGTCATCTGAAGTGTAACACTTTAAAATAACCCAGCAGTCTAGAGTCTGATATGAGAGATGATATATATGAAAATCTCATTTCATTTTAATTTTCAGGCTGAATATTTTGGATTATTAAAAAGAAAATATTATTAACTGTAGTGCACTGTTTTGATTTGCCATAAAAAAAAGATTAAATCGTGCCCTTTGCTTATTAGTAAAATGGTTGAAAGCTCGGCACTTTATTGTGGTGCACATTCTTTATCAGCCTGGAAAGTCTTCATCTTCAGAATTTGCTGAATTTTATACTTCATTATGATTGCTTAAACATACATTCTTCTGTATTAAAATAAATACATTTTCTCTTTTGCAATGTTTGTTTTACTGAAGAAATTGTAAGCTGAGACTACTCAGGAAATCCACTTCTGCATACAAAAAAATTCCAAATTTCCAAGTTTTTGTAAAAAAAACATTCAGTAGAATAGAGAGTTTTCTAATTTTGTCATAGAACCTGTGCAGTACTTGTACATGGTGCTGCTGCTGCTGCTTTTTTGGATTTAAGACCAGAAGTAGCTTGGTTTGTTAAGCAGCATAGCACCAGCACTGGATGAGGTTATATTATGTGTTAGGCACGTACAAAGCTTTGTACTAAATTGTTTTGCTAGTAAGAGGGCAATTTGATATTGATACTGCATTGCACAAGTGCTGTATATATTCCTCTGTGTGGTGCACTGAGACATGACAGCCTTGTGCTCTAATTGCCACTCTATTTTGTTAGTGGTCAGGAAATGTTTTAAATATTTCAGGTTATCTTTTTGGTTGAGTTGTTAGAATTACATTGTTTTCACTGCTTATGTCTTCAGTAGCTTACGTACTGTAAAATTCTGTTTTATTTGGTGTGGAAGGTAGTAAATGTATGTACATGCCCATAGCTTGAATTGAGCTGGTCATAATAAGGGTAAACTCCTTCAGTTGGCTCTGGAAAAAAAAAAAGACTAGGCTTACCAATTCTTAAATGCACTCAAAATAAGCTAAAGTGGAAAATTTGTCATGTATTACTAGCTAAATCAAAATATGCTTCTTATACAAGTTCTTGGCAAGCAGAGAAAGAATTCTACACCCTTATTAATTGCCTATAGTATTTCTGGCAAAAATTTGAAATTACGTGTTCAGGTAACACTTTAGCAGTCTGAAGAATTGATCTTGTATGACTTGATTTTAAAATCATGTTGTGGTTGAAAAAAATAGAAGTCCTCCAACTCTCTTGTGAACTAAAAGACTGCTCTTTTCGAAACTGAAGGAAAACATCAGACAGCTAAAAGATTGTTTAGAAGGCCATGGAGGTATTAAAAACCTTCAGGTAAAATTCAGGATGTAAAGTTTTGCTGTCCTGTACTGAATTTTGAATACTTGAGTCCTGTTTTGGGATGCAGATTACCCAGAAATCATTAGACCTACTAATACGAGAAAACAAAAATCTGCTTTTGTCTTGTGATACAAGTCTGTGCTTGCACACAATATTCTAGATTGTATCTCTATGCTTTCTTCTTGTGTTTCAGCAACTGATGTCGAGTACATTTTGTGCTGTGTTGCACACAATAATGAAGCAAGTGGTACACTTGGGGTGCAAGTGTCAAATGAAGACATGATTTACTTTTGCCTAGTGTTCATTATTTCTGGAGTTTGAATATAGTTATGTAGCTTTAATCACAACAAAGGCATTTGTTTGAAGGTTTGACTTGTGTTGGGTTTTTTTCCCACTGAGTTGTTCTGTGTGCTGGCAAAATTGGTAAATAGTGCTATAAAACTGAGGATGATCAGCTGTTGCATACATGTCCCTTTATTCTTCCATAATGTTTGAATGTGTGAAGTGGACTGTTCCATTAGATGTTACTCCCACAGCAGAGGTTTAGTGGACTTGACTTTTCCACTAAAGTTAGGTGTCTGAACCAGTGCTATGGCATCCTGCTGCATAATACGCAGCAACAGCTTAAAATGCCTTTATTTTTGTGTTGGTAAAAACATGACACAAACACACGTTTAAACGTAGCTATATATAGTTTTTAATTGACTGAATAGGATATAATAAAACAAAAATGCTAACACGCAGTGGGTGAAGAAGTGCATTGTGATCTTTGGTTAAAGCTGCACCTTTTTAATATATGAACACTTCAGTTAATGGTGTGATACGCAAGAAAACACCCTGCGTTAAAGGGGATATAACTGTCTTTTTAATTGCTAAATGCTCTGGGTTTCAGCTATGTGTTGGATGTTTTATGTTTACAAGACTTCTTTTCCTGTTCTGAAATGTTGGTTCTTTAGTTTGAGGGCTTGGGGGGGGAAATTTAGTTTGATTAAGACAAAAAGCAGACCCTGTGAATATTGTATGAGAAAATAAAAAATTAATATATGAATGTGGTCTGATTGTTTTGTTTGCATATGGGATTGGGGAACATTATTCTTCAGAAAAGGTTTGAATCATAATTTGAATAGTCAACTTCCATTTTAGCATATTACAGTTAATTTCCCTCCTGACACTTGATCATTGCTTAGCAAGGTAGTGTAGTTACTGGCTCTTTGCTCAGTACGTACGTCAGTGATGCAGGCAGTCAGACTCATAAATCTCATCATGTTGAAATAGAATTCAAAGTATTTAATTGCAGATGCCAGGAATTGTTTAGAACCGCTGCATCTTTCCACATTATTTCTGTAGATACAAAGTTACAGGGGGAGCTGGAAAGCTGCCTTCAATTAGTGTTGTCCAGTTACAAGATAGGAACCTCAAATAAGTTGTAATTGAATGTGTGATTTGAGGTACTTTATATTGTGTTGCTTAGGTTTAAAGAGGAGGCATTGTTTTGTGTGAACGTCTTCCAGAATTACTCTTCTTGCTAAGTCAGTTGCTGTATATTCAAAAAAATTCAAGACTATTTATACAGCAGTTGGATTAAGAAAAGCTTCTGTCTAGAAGTATGGGTAAATTCTCTTTCAGTGATGTGTTACTGTTACAGCCAGGTAGTTGTCCGGGGCTTTTTTTAGTTGCACGGCACCCAGGATTTTAAAGTAACTTAAGTTGTGGTCTGAGGTGCCTTTCTGGTGAGAGCTGATAATCCTACAAAAAAAAAAAAAAAAAAAATTAGACAAAGTGAAAAGATGAGTCAGTGGATCAACTGACATGCATGATGATGATGAAGGCTTTAATCAAGGAGGGAGTAGAAATGTGCTCTGGACCACCACAAGTTTAAAAATTCCTGAGCTGCCAGGCTACCAGAGAGCCAAATACAACCACAACCACCCCAACCACACATATCACAGCCACCTCCTTCAGGGGTGAGATGAAACCAAGAGTTTAATACAGGCTCTAAATGAGATGAATGAAAAGTCTTTCACATTTCTTCCCTTTGACTTGCAGAATCAAGTTCCAGAAAAGCAAGGTTATGCTATGTGCACACTGAAGGTGCTATTGATTTCAGTCAAGTTGAGTGTTGTGAGACATGAAGAAAAGTAGTGACTCAGTTTAGTAAAAACTTGAAGTAACAGCTCTCAAAAGGTTTGTTACTTGTATTGAAAAGTCCATGTTGCACTCCACTCCAATAGGTGCACTGGTAACTCATCTTCTTTACTAATGCATAAAGAAAAGCAGTGTCTGTGGGTGATAGGAACGAGGTTCTGCATTGGAAGGTATTGAGAAATTACAGTCTTGGGGTGCCTTCCTGTGAGAATTTCAACATCTGAAATCACTGCAGAAACTTATTTCTGCATGTCATTTCCATTTACTGGCAGACCAAACACTGCATTGTAGTAAGGAGATCCCTGCTTGGCAAATACAAACTGTAACTTGACACTCTCACTGCTTTTGGATGTTTGGATAGAAAAAGCTCTGATGGGCTTTTACTGTATTCAGATGGTGGTAATGATAAACTCCTTCATCTTTTTCATACCTGTGCATACTGATAAAGCCTAAATTCCCAAAAAGCTTGGACTAGAAGTAGTTCTGAAGTCATAACAAAAGCCCCAGAGAGTGGGACTAGCCTGGCACTTAAGTCCACTGGATGTGCCTTCTCCTCTTGAGGTCCTACTCCCTGCTCTGGAGATTTGTGCACTTCATGGCACATACAATCATCCACTTTCCCTGAACTCCTAAGGATATGGCAAGATAAAAACAGGGATCATTTGCATCACTGAATCATACCTCTTTCAGATGCATCAGCCATGAAATGAGCAGTTACGTAGGAATGGCTCAAAGAACATCCTCCAGCCACTACAGCCTTCAGCACTTAATAGCAAGCAACTGGCCTGTCATTAAAATACAAGCTCGCAAGTCCCACTGAAGATTCTCCTGAGAGTAGTCCACTGAAAAACCTTTAGCAGATCTAAAACAAAGGTCAGTGATGGAAAATAATGTTGAAAGAATGAAATTCAGAAAGACCCAGAGCCATTGCACCACCCTTACTCATTTAGGTCACTGTTAGACTGTGACTGTGCTGGAAATTTCAGACCCAACACAGCTCTGCACTCCATGGTTTCAAACTTGTGGCTACCCTTCAGAGCCCTTCACAATCTTTGAATCAGTCAGATGGTGGTACAAGACGGGCAGAAGAAACAGGTGCATTTGAATGGCTATTTCCTCTCCATATGATAAACACTAGCTCCTTTTATGTGGATTTGGAACAACAAAGGTTCTTTTTTCCCCATTCTGCAGACTAAGCAGTGGATCTGAAGAGGGAAGATCCTTCTGTCTCAAGTTCCTCATTGAGCTTGTGGAAATAACTTCAAGGCAATACTTGAGTCGGGCTATGGAGCAAGCCTGTCTCAACTCCATCTCAACTTTCAGATTCCAGGACAGCACAGCAACTTTCCCACCCACCCTGTGAAACCTAATGACTCTCAGCCTTGACCTTGGTTATGCTTTCAGCCCACCCAGGCCTGCATGGCTGGTATCATGGATTAAATCACTAGGAAGTAGGAGTGAAGGCACATGGAGGCCAGGGAAGAGGGAGAGAAAGAAGGGAGGTGCAGCAGTTTGCTTTCCAGCCCTTTGCCAGTGCCTGCAGGAATGTGGAGTATCCATGGTCATGGTGATTGATGATGGTTCAAAGCTATTGCACAGTGTCTAGCTCTAGCCTTGAGCTGTAGTTGTAAAGGTTGAAGCACCATCTAAAGGACAGAAGACAGCAGTGAACAACTCTGGGAGTCCACCCTGTTCCAGGTGATCCCAGATGTGTAAAAAGTCCTTGTTTCCAACCTGCCTGCTGAAGAATCAGTCTGGAGTCTTTGGCTGTTGTTCTCAAGGCTGTTTATTGTTATCTTATCTGTTACAGTTTCTTTCTGCCCTGCTGCGAGCTGCGCAGCAAGACCATTAGAGGCACTCTCGGTGGCAAGCCAGGGTCTCCGACTCCCCTGCCAGGGCTGAAAAGCCTGGCCAGGGCTCGGGTCATTCAGGAATGTCATAGGAACCCCTTGGGTTCTGACAAACAACCTGTCTGAGGGCAGTGCTGCACCCCAGCAATGCCTTAAGGCAGAGCAGGTGGCTGCTGAATAATTCCAGCTCCTCAAACAACCCATTGATTTGGAAGGTTTATTTTCAGTATGTTGACCTTCCAATTTGGCTGATTTGCTGATTGGCTATCAGGATTTTCCTTCACATCTTCATTTCCAAAACCTGCTTGCAGGTGTGAAAGAAACACCCAGTCTTTGGTCTCTAATGTACTGCAGGACAACAAGTGGATGCAAAGAGTGATCTGCTAATTTTTCTGTCAACACTGAGAAACTTGCAAGGACAGAAAATGTTGCTAGATGGTTTATGCAACAAAGTCTTTGAGATAACAGAGTGTGACAGCAAACTGCTGAAGCTGAATAGCTGGGTACTCTGAGCACATCTTTATACTTCCTAGAACAATAAATAATAATTCCGGTGCTCTACCAGGCATTCTGAATAAAGACAGGATTCCACAGTTTTTATGAACCTCTGACTTTGAGTTCCACATGTGTTGCCTTGCCCTTTCCACTCAGAGTAAGTGTATACATGAAGATGGCTTGGGTGTTTCAAAACTACAGTGCCCTTGCTGTAGTTTTGCCTGCCCTGTGGCTGGGCTAGAAGACTTCTGCTGTGAAATTACTGTGCTGCATTTGGGACCCAAATGAAAGACAAAGCATTTCCATGTCAGTAGCCTAAAGAGAAAGCCTTTAGTGTCATTCTAGAAGGTGAAGAAGGACAGTGAACAGGTCAGTCTGGCAGTTTTGTGTAGAGTGGCTAGGCAGATGGAGAACACAGGTAAATATAAGCAGTGCAGAGGCTGCAAGGCCAGATGTTTCCCAGACCCAGGCAGAAGTAAACTATCAGTAACTGAGCAGCACTGGGAACCACAAACAGAGAAAGTGCTGTGGCCCTTCACACCAGGTGAGTTGTGGAGCTGAAGGGACAGGATAGCAGAAGGTAAATTAGCTGAATTAGCAGAACTACAGAAGTTCAATCAACACAAGCTTTCCCCAGATGGCACACTCAGGGATTCAGGAAGGCAGAGATCCCCCAAAAGTCAGCATTGCTGGAGCTAGGATTACTTCACGAAGGACAGTTTCTTACCAGTGGCTATGGGACAAGAATCTGCTGCTTGTGTGGAGAGGATATTTGTTTTTTTTCAGCCGAAGAGATCTCCAAATGGCAGCAGCTGAGAGAAATGCAGACACCTTCAGGAGAGTTGCAGGGCAGTAGCAGTCCTCTGAAACTTATCCTCTCCTCAGGCTGTCCAAGTTTCCTAGGCAAAAGAGCAAGGATTGCAGTGCACCTTGGAGGAGCAAAGAGCATAAAGAACAGCAAGGAGCAACTTGATGCTGTCAGAAAATTCACTTATTAGACCTGGGTACCTGTGCTTGGGAAATTAAATGACAGCCAGGTGCTGGGCATAAAGGCAACAGGCTTTGTGCAACATCTAAATGAGAGGCTCCAGGGTCACAAATTGATATTTTGGTCCACCTTTGTTCATTGATGCAGGTCAATTGAAGGGACCAAGCTTCAACTGTCAGACAGATAGCTGAGGATGAGGATCTATTAATAGACATATCTATGAAACACTGTTAATTGCATGTATGAAGACAGAAATACACAGAAATCCAGAGTCTAGTGCCCAAATGAGATGCAGAGAGCAAGGACTTAGGTCCATGGAGCACTAGGAAGCCTTCTGGGACAAGAGGAGTCTGAACAAGAGGAGAAGGTCGCACTTTGATCTTAATGAAGTGAGGCTTCTGGCCATAAAAATTCAAAGGCTCTCAGAGGAATATTTAAAGTAGAAGCTGGGGGAAAGCAAACAGGCACAGAACATGTAGTGCACGCTGATGTAATGTTTAAAAGTGGATATAGCTAGGGTTCAATGCCTCTTGGGAAATACCAGAAAAGAAATGAAAATAAAAATTGCAATAAATAAGGACAACAAGTTAGACTGCTAATGCCAGTTCATTTTAACATGCAAAATTAAATGTTGGTGTCAGGGCAAAACTGGCACATCCTTGTGTGGCACCTGGAGAGAGAAGTTACGGATGCTGAAATGGTTACCTTCAAAGAACAATGGCCATCTCAAGAGCTGGGATATGGAGGATCAATGGGATTCAGTGTTACCTTGCTGACAGTTTCATGGCAAGGAAGCAGCCAGTGTCCTCCACAAAGATCTGGCCAATGCCCTCTTACCTCCCCCAGTGCCTGCAGAACACTCCCCATATCCAATGAGTGCTCTTCTGCTCCTACAGGAACGCTGCCTAGGCCTTTAGCGGCTGGTTGCTTTCCAATTCTTCTTCCTACAGAATAAGCATTGTGCAGTTCCACAGGTCAATGTTTTTTGAAGAATAAGCGTTGTATTAACACACCAGGTGCAAACAATTCTTCGTCTGGCAACAGGCTCCTCTCTGCAGAAAGGATATTGAGGTGCAGGAGGATGTCCGGAGAAGGACAAGAGAGCTCATGAAAGGTCTGGAGCTCAGGTCCTCCGAGGAGCTGCTGACGGAGCTGGGGTTGTTTAATGTCAAGAAAAGGAAACTCGGGAGACTTATAGCTCTCTGCAGCTGCCTGAAAGCAGGTTGTAGACAGGCAGGGATTGGTCTCTTTCTCCCAGGTAGCAAGTGACAGGACGAGAGGACAGCCTTAAGCCGTGGCAGGGAGGTTTATGTGGGACATTAGTAGGAAATTCTTCACAGAAAAGCTGCTCAAGGAGGTCGCAAAGTCAGCGTCCCCGGAGTTGTTTAAGGAAAGACTGGATGTGGCACTCAGTGCTATGTTTTGGTTGGCATGATGAGACTCCTTCAGAGATTGGCCTCGGTGATCCCAGAGATCTTTTCCAACCTGAGTGCTTCCGTGATGCTGTTTACAGCTGAGCCATTACAGCGCACACTGCACAGTCGGCGGTGCCGAAGCGGGGGCACATCGGTACGGGCGCTGCTCGGCTGGGCCGGCGGGACGAGAATTATGGGAGAAAAAGCAGGGGCTTCCTTCAAGTCTGGTCTCTACTTGGAGGCAGCGCAGAGCGAGACGCCCGCAAAACGCCCGCACCGCGCCCAGAGCGAGGAAGGCACTGCGGGGCGGAGCGGGGGGCGGAGCGGGAGGCACGGCGGGAGGCACGGCGGGGTGGAGCAGCCCAGCCCAGCCCAGCCCTTCCCGCGTGTGGGTGGTGGCGGCGGCCATTGGCCAGGCCCGGTTCCGACATGGCGGCGAGCGCGGTCTCCAACCCGTCCCAGCTGCTGCCGCTCGGTAACGACGGGCGGCTCTCGGGGTCCCGGCCCGCGGTCTCTCTCCGGGGGCAGCGGCGGCTGCGGGCCCCTCTGAGGGGCCGAGCTGCGCCGGCGCCTGGCGGAAGCGGGAGCGCGGGAGCGCCGGGTGGCGGGGCCCGCGCGGCCCGGGAGGATATCTGGTCTGGGGCCCGGGGAAGAGGCGGTGGGAGTAGGGGATGGGTGTGGGGGCGTTGGGGTTTGGGG
>VXBU01003406.1:763673-776601 GCA_013400315.1 Bombycilla garrulus | reverse complement strand
CGGGAAGGCAAGGCAAGGCAAGGGTCAGCCGGGGATGTGAGGGACTCCATTTAATAATATGTGGATTGTGCTTTACAGGTTTCATGTAATTGCCTGCCATCACCCTGCTGCATTCAAGTCGTATTCCATGTTGATGGTCTTATAAATATTAAAGTAAAAAGATTAAAAGTTTTTCTTCGTGTGGATGAGGTAGGACAACGTGAGTGCTGAGAGGTTTAAAGTTACAGAGAAGCCCATCCACCTCATGTTTGGCAATATTTTGAATAGAACAAGACAACAAGACCTATCATGCACTTTTTTATTGTTTGTTTTGTTTTGCTTTTTTTTCACTTCATTTTATTGTTGTGTCCAGGAGACTGGTCATTTTTTGGGGTAGAAAATCCTCCCTGTATAGGCAGGTGAAAAAGTAAGAAGCATGTGAGCCGTTCTGGGTCCATTCAGGCAATCCATCTAGACCTGGATATTCTAATGGTAATCCCTTGGTCATGCCAACACCGTTTGGTTCAAGGTGCTTTGCTACCATAAGTGAATCTATCAAGTGCTAGTAGCACACAGCTCAGAGCACGGGCGAAAAACCTGAAGCAGCAGAATCCTACAGGACTTATCTCCTTCTTTACATTATGCTGACTGAAACACAGCTCTCTCTCCTCCCCCAGCATACTGAAATCCCACCATATCTGCCCAAATCAAATGTGCACTTTTCCTGCTAGAAAATACGGGAAGCCAATTTTGGGATAAATCAAATTTATTTGTGCTTCTGGCCTATTACTTTTCTACCTGTGACCCACCATTAACTTTTCCTAATGAATCATCATCTTCAGCTAGTGGGAATATTCCTGTGATCTCAGAGTATCTAAGTTCCCCACCTCACCTAAATTTGTCCATGTAATGAGTGTATATGATGTCCTAAGATGATTCCTTCCTGTCTAGGCAGATGCCAGCTATTAAACAAGATAATGAAAGAGTAAAACACTTGGTTATTTCTGTAAAAATTATACATCAGATGTAATTATGTGACCTTCTTTGTGAGACTTTCTGAGGGAAGAATACATAAAGTAAATACTCCAGTCCTAAATCAAATAACTTCACACTGAAGTTGAGAACCTCTGTCCTACCCTTCTCCTGCCCACATTCTGCTGTTCTTCCAGCCTTCTCTGGATGTTGGGAACACAGCTGACATTTTGGGAAGCTCCCAAGCCCTGCTGTGCTGCCTTTGATCAGTGCTGCACTCAGCACACTGCAAATCCATCTGCACGTGTTGCAGAGAGGAATTGCTCTCCCTGTGCCCCTCCTGTTGTGTAGGGATCAGCTGGCATGAGTCACAGATGGGTTTGGTACATCAGAGTCTGAAAGTCAGAGATTACAGCAAACCTATAAAGAAAATGAGACCTGAATGAGATTCTTCACCAAAACAGAGGTGAGAAGTGGTCTTCAGAAATCCAGTTTGAACTGGAGCACAGGAGATGCATGTTCACCCTGCAATTTGGCTGCAGACTTCCTGTTTGCTTTGAGGTGGAAAATACAAGCTTCAGGCTTGCTCGGTCCTGCAGGAAAGAACAGGGCTTTATACAGTAATCCATCCTCAGAGACCACATTATGGGTTCAGAACTCAGCATTAGTCAACATCAGGAGGTTTAGTAGGCAGGTGTGACATCTTCCCTCTGTTACACATGTTTAACACCCTATGTGAACACTCTTATTCCAGAGGCAGATTGCTTCTTCAGGATTTTATCAGTGCATTTTTCAGCTCAAATATCAATATTGTTTGGTATCTGGAAAATTTTCTCGCTTTTTTGTGGAGAGAGTAACATTCAACAACTGTATGTTTAGTTTCAGTCTGTGAGCTGTTAAAAAGTAGAGATTGCCTCTGCTTGTGTGTTTCATGCTAAATTTGGCCACTGAAACTCTGGTATTGGGAGGATAAGTAGAAGTTGCTGTAATAAAAGAGCAGCACAAAAAGCCCAAACATAGATACTTGAACAGAACCTAGGTCACCCATATGGAAAGATGAATATTGCTTTCAGCACTAGGTATCCTCTATCACTGGTATTTTTCATGTAGCAAGAACATTACAGATAAAGTGGAGCATGGAGCCCACATGAAGAGATCTCCATTGTTAGGGCAAGCTCAGGTCTTTGACATGGAATTCCCCAAATGAGAACCAGCCCATGCTTTGATAAGAATGGCAGAAAAGATCGTGGTGCAGATGATGTTTGGCAGAATTTGTTCTTGTCACTACAACATAGCTGCACTAGTCCAGCTCACAGCCAAAATAAGAGCTGCCTTCAGCATCCACAAACTGGTTGGTCCTGGTCCAACAGACTGAGGATAGATTAAAATAATCTGTTTGTGTTCCTCCTTATGTTACCCTTTGAAAATTGCTTCATTTCCCTCTGCCCTTAATTGAGCTGTAAAATGAGACAATATTTACTGGTCTATCTGGGACACGTGACATTTGCAAAGGAGAAGAACATTTATAAAGTACATATATTTATTTCATTTCACCAAGTACGCAACAGTAAGGATAAAAGATAAAAGGTTCTGAGGCAGCAGACACACAGTTCTTACATCAGTAAAACACGCCTAAGTAGCACAGTAATTTGCTCAGTACTCTTTCATGGTAATGAGCTTTTCTATCAACAGGATGTCTGGTGTTGCTTCAACCATTTTCTTGGAATTGGTATTGCCATTTTCCAAACTGACCACCTGGAATAATCTCTGCAGCAGGCTAACTAAAAACTACACTGCCGCTGAAGGGTTGGCTTCTGTCACCAGCAAACACAAGTCTCCTGTCTAGGAGGAAGCTAGATCTCTCCCTTTGTACTCAAATCATTTCACAGTGGGGTGTGATTAGCTGCTGCTCCTGCTGTATGCAAAGATCTCCCTCTCTTCCACTTCCCCAAAAGCAAGCAAAATTATTACACCCCAGAAGAGCTGTAGGAACTGTGATTCATTTTATGCAATGTCTCCATCAGCTAGTTATGCAGCATTGCCAACATCCAACTATTAAATAATTTAATCTCAAAAGCTAAAACAAACCCTTAAAATTGGATATAAGACCACGGACCATGTAGACACAGTTATTGTCCTGTATTTTATGCATAAGAACATTGCAAGCAAGTTGCAATTGCACTGCACACAGGTTAGGTTTTTATTCCGTATTTTTACATCCAGAGGTTTAGTTGCCCAGAGAAGAAGAGAGCATTGTGCTTTCACTTGACTCTGAGACCTGGCACCTTAAGTGGCTTCTGCTGGTGTTTATTGAAAATAGCTACCTGTCCAGGCTGAGCAAAGTGTTCAAAAGAAAAATAAGTTAAGGAAACAAATTACATTTATAACAAAATCAGTGGGGTAATTCTGTGATAGCATAATGTTTGTATTATAAAATTACTACTGAATGGGTGTGGTATTACCTTCTAATCTAGCTAATGTCCAAGGAATTTATAATGTAATCATTATGTTTTGAAAGGAGGAACTATCATAATGGCACAAGTAACTGCAGTGTCCCACTAACAGCATGTATTATTGTTGAATTTTAAAAATCCCTGTGGCTTAGAATGGCACTTACTGTTGGAAATTGTAGGGAATTAATTTTGAAAAGAATGAAAACAAGACTGTAAAGAAAAATGGCAAGATTTCTAAGAATTGCATCAGGTTCCAACATTGAAACTCTGTGCAGTAGGAAACAAAACAGTAGACACTGTTTTTATTTATTCAACAAAAATGCCATGCTTTGATCTCTCAACCATGGATTTAACACTGCTACTGCTGGGAAGTGGGAAATGTTACCTATGAGTTGGGTATAAAACGAAGTTGAATAAATCCCCAGCTCAAGAAAAAATAAGGGCTAACTCCTCAGATATCCTCAGCCAAAGTTCAGTTACTTTTTTCTTACATTGTATGGGTTTTTCCCAAGCTGGAGCTGTCTTTTTTATGAAGTAGTTATCACTGGTAGTGGTTTCTACAGCTACTCTAACAGCTGCAAAAATAGCACAAGATGAAACTGTCTGTCCTCTCAGCTACCCTAAGTTGAAATTGCCTTTATTTAAAGCACAAAAAGCAACAAATTGTATGACATGAAACTGTTGTAAAAAAAGATCAGTCAAGTAACACTAACAATGCACAAGAAAGTACACAGCAGATTTAATATTGCAATGAGTTTTAAATTTTGACCCATCACACAAATCACCCACTTTTTCCATTTGCACTAGGTAGCTGATCCAGTATGTACTGCTCATGAGGATCCAGAATGATCTGATTGCTGGTCACATACAGACCTGCATAGATTTGGAACTTCATTGGCTTCCAGGGAGCTGCTATTTCACAAGTTTTACTCAAATCAGAACAAGAATCCTTTGGATTCATTCATATGTGCATAAGAGACCAGATATGTTATTGATTTGTAGCAGGTTCTGCCTGGTTTGTTGCAATAAACCAGACTGCAAAATCCCCAGATTGTCCCCTGGGAGGAAGCTGCAGTGATGGAAAACAGATACATCCTCCCCTTCACTAAAGGACCCACAGAGGACAAAGCTGACATAATCTGGGAAGTACACACCGTTAAATGAACAGATGTGAAGCAAAACCATTATCAAAACACTACAAGCTGTGCTCATGATGGGAATTCTAGGGACAAGAAGCTATATATATATATGTCAGTATATTCTCAGCAGCAGACCACTCACCTTTCCTTTTAAAACTGCATTGATGAGTGAAGACTGTCTATTCTTGACCAGATATCTGAGGCTATATTTTTTTCCCTTAGTACTTTACTCCCTTGGCATAAGAGCTGTCACTGAAAGATATTTCCTTCATTTTGGAAGGCAAAGGTGAGAATGCCACAAGACTAATTCCTGTGACGCAATGTGCATTCTTTGGCACTGGCTAATTATAGCACAGAAAAACTACCAGCTTCCCTGCTGAGGACAGAGTAGATGATCTCTGCTGTAGAACTGCTCTCTGCTCCTAAGTTCTTCCTGTGCCACACTGCAGTGAAACAGCAGTTTGTCATCCCTTCTCAGACGCCTGTGCAACAGCATTGAGGAGATTTCTGAACCTGGTTCCCCTTTTCAAGGTTAGCCAGGTCTGGCACTAATAGTAACCCATAATCACTCTCTGTCATCTCACAAGAATAAAGAGTTGCAAAAGAAAAACCTCAACCCCAAAACACCTCACCTCTTTAGTTTAGACAAGTGTATGTCCAACAGAGGGAGATGAAAGCAAGAAAAAAGTGGTTATCTTGATTCCAAGGCAATGACATGGAATAGTATTACAGTTGGTAAATAAGATTAATACAGCCTCACTTATGCCTATCCTACTAATGCTTTTTCTTTTCTCTTTTTTTCCAGACATTCCCCATCCTCTGGTCCATAATTCAGTTAAAGCACAATGCACTTCTAGATCTACACAGTTATCTATTCCCTAGATTTTTAAGTCACTTCCTCATTTACTTTTCAAGATATTGCCAGAAATTTATATAAATTCTGTACTCCACCCCAGTGCACAGAACTGTAAGGTCTGTAAATATTTTTTAATAAGATACTTTCTCTGCTGATTCAAAGAGGAATAAAGTAGCTAACACAAAATGTAGGATATAAACATATCACCCCCAGATTTACAGAGCTTAAGTTACACACAATGTAACCCTAATGGCTGTGAAAGGTACATGATAATTAAGAGGCATTCATATTGAACAACATGCTAGGAGAGTGCCTTTGGAAACTAAGAAAAGATCCTAGTGTCCCTTTTTATTAGAACAGAAAGTCTTTTATTGAAAGCAAATTTTGTGATAGAGCCTATAGTTAATTTATTAAAACATTTGAGAATGTTTTAAACTGATTTCCCAAGAGGAATTAAATTATTTTTGTTTAGGTTTGGCTCTTTTTTTTAACTTTTCTGTGAGTTATTTTGACAGTTTCAGGGACAGAAATATTTTGATTTTGATTCAGGAAACGAGTATAGTAGAAACCACTGATGCACACAGTCCCCCAAATTGCCTGTCCAACATGATTTAATACTGTCAAATATCCTGAATGATGAATGGGTAAGGGTATTATTTAGTCTCCAAGTACCCAAGTCCTCCATTTCTTTTGTAGCCAGGCTTTTCTTATGTGGGAGCTAAACAGAGATCATAAAATCATTTAAGATAAGCCACCAACTAGTCAGGAAGGAAATTATCTTTTTTGCTGTTATTTTGAATTTAAATTGCTATGACTGAGAAAATTAGTATCTTGGATTCCACTACCAACTCCTTAAGTGAGTGTTTTTCAAGGGGTATTTTTTTTAACAAGATGATATCCCATTTTCCAAAACAAAACAAACAAAATAATTTGCAGCCCTTCATTGTCTTTATAAAAACAGATTCATATTTATTGCTTCGAAAAGTGACAAATCCATGTAGTATTTCTTGAAAAACTGAAAAACATGCTTAACCTTGAAGAATAAAAGTCAGCACGAAGTCAGGTTGCATTTGCACCATGATTTGCAAAATTTTCAGCAACTTGCCAACACCTGGCCATATTTCATTACTACAATGTCTGTCACAACCCACCTTCTCAGAAATACTGCCCTGGTCCATCCCCCTAACCATAGTGATGAAATAACTGGCTAATTTCAGCATTGGTGACTTAGAGTCATCAACAGTATTTGCCAAATTACAATAAGACAGCAAACAAGAATAATATGCCATCCTTCTAAGAGATATATTTGGCTGCAATTATCTGGATATTTGAGATCTATGTAAGGCCTTGGATACCTTGTGGTTAACTGGAACATACCAAGGAAAAGATCAGGCAAATCTTTAAAGATGAGATGGCTTAAAAGGACAGAAAGAAAAGTAAAATGACTCCTTGTTCCAATGATAGTTGGCTAGTCAAATCCCTTGTCTAAATAAACAGCATATACTCCTGACAGTTCAAAGACAAACAAACCAACCAACCAACCAAACAAACAAAAAACCCTGAAGTATTTATGTGGACTTTCTTATTTTCTTGAATCATTAAATTAAGTCAATACACCATCAAACAATTAAAACACAGCACTATACAAGACTCTAATAATTTCCCCAGAGAAACAGCATTATTCAGTATAGAACACAATGGTGGGGGGAAAAGAGAGAGAAAGAATGTTCAAGAAAAAAAAGCACTAAATGAAGAGAACCTGCTGCCTCTGCTGAAGTGTAATGTTTATTTAGCTACAAATATGTGAACAATTCACCATCAGGACTGCCTCAGAAGGAGATGTGGCCAGGAGAAGTAGTTTGCTGCAGGCCATTTGTGACATCAATGGTACTAGGGCTCCTAGCTCAGTGAGGGTCTCTGCTCCAGGTCTTCTGCAAACACTGGCTGATCTCTGCAGGGAAACCTACAGAGAAAAAAGGCAGTTTATACTTCGGTGTATGAGGTACACCATCAGTGTCCTGGTTAGCTCAGGCTAGCTAATTCCCAGTACCTCTAGTCAAACAGTGAAACTTGTACTTTGCATGTAGCTGGGCAGGTGAATGGAAGCCTGCACTTCAATCAACACAGTCTGTTGTGACCCCTGAACAGCCATGCCCATACTGGGGAGCCTGTGAAACACCTTAACTGGCCTGTTGGAGTAATTACCCTTAAGCATCAACATTTTCTCTGAACTAGCAACTTTTAAAGCCTATTAGGGACGCTGGTCAAACCCTTTCTTAAACCTAAACACTCCTCAAAGGTTGTGGTTTGCTTAGTACATTTGCATCCTGGAACAAGCACTGGAGTAGCAACTGAATCAGGATGGTCCTAATCTGGCTAGTAATCAATTACATCAAAGTAATAAAAATAGACATATCTTGAAAGCGCTCCAGAGAATCCCTTGATGTCTCCTTTAGTAAACACAATAGGTCAAATTACCTACGGCTGAGAACTGCTGTTAAGAGCTTGGTCATTTTCAGTAACACTGTAACCTGTACAGACTTAGCTTGCTGTCTGAAGGCAGCCTGAGGGGACAAAAAACAAGTATAACAAGGAAAAGCAACCACCTCCAAAGGGATAGGGTAAAGTAGGTCACCAGTAAACACCTTTCTGACAAGGTCTCCAACCGATGTACCCTGGCCTCCTAAAATTGACAAAATTCCTGAGTTGCTCCAGAGAGGGGTTTTGCCTGCTGAATCTAGCCTGTGTTACCTTATTTTAGCAACAGTGGATAATTGCTTAGACCTTCACACCCCTGCTATTCTTCCATGTCTGTTTATATTATCTATCTTTATTCAGGCATGTAACGAATTCACACAAAAAAAGGAAACAGGCAGTTAGTAACTGCACAACAATAAAAATTTTCAAAATTGGCATCATAATTACACCATGCACATGCTCATCTGACTTTCATGCTTCAATATCCATAGAGCTGAATCAGCACAGAAAATGAACATTCTTGTTGACAAAAACTGCTGGTGACTTAACAGAGATACGTTTTTCATTTAGATCAAACTGTAGTATTTGCTGGGGGAAAAAACAGGAATACTCTTTATGCATGCTAATAAATAACCTGTAGTGATTTTCAGAGATTCTGTTGCTTAGGTCTGTGAAAATAGCGTAAAGAATTTTGTGTTGTAATATGTTTATTCTTGTAAAATAGCTCTTATTTTCTGAAAGAATTTCAAGAGAAGAGAAAAATCTTTAACTGAAAGAAAACTACGTTGTCAGTATGAAGATAAAAAAGTGCCAAACAATGAAGTGCTAAACAAAATCCTGCAGACCAGAAAATTTTGTGGGGGACTTCAGTCTGTTTATCTTGGTGTAGGTTACTGAAGTGTCCTATGCTCTTGTGAATCCCACATGACTGTGCAAGCCATGAAAACAGCATATCATTATTCAACAAAGCACTCCAGGTTTTCACTGGGAGTCATATGTAGACTTAAACACTAGGTTTTCCAACTCCCTACACAAAGCTGCAAGAACTTAAAATGGATTCATGTAGGGACTCACCATTTTGCTTCATGACTTAGAAGTGAGACAAAAAGCACTTCTAATTCAAAGGAAATGTGGATTAGCTTAGGAATTGCTTCAGTGAAAATGTCAGAGAAGCTGTTGAAGAAACAATGGGAGATGTAGAGCTGGCCAAGTTGGAATATCAAGAAAGTTACCTTTTATCTGGTATTTCTTAAAAAGCTAACTGCTACCTAACACACTGACCTTGGCTTCACTCCAAGCTTGGGTTGCTACCTCTTTTTCCTAACAGAAGGAGACATAATGGTCCCAGATGCAACAGCCAGGGAATTGAGCATGTACTACAAAGTCTGTAACTTTGACCTAGTCATCCTTATCACAGGGGAGAAGCCCCCAGCTACACAGAAAGGCCTGCTGATCTTTGGAATTTGAGCAGATCAGGTGGAACCCAATGGCATCCCCAAACCTGTTTTATTCCACTGTTTTGTAATGGTGCTTGGCACATTCAAACTTCTTTTTGGTTGTTGTTGTGTTAAAAAAAGGACAATGGAACAATCTTATTCTAACAGCTTTCTCCTGTGATCTTATTCTTTGTGGTATTCACTGAATCAAAAGGGTCCTCAATAAGGTGAGTTTTGCTCAGGTTAAAGAAGGATTTGGCTGCAAGCTTGATTTACAATAATTAAATGAAAAACAAGTTGGACAGGATGCTGAAGAGAAAATTGAGGGCTGGTAATACATGCAAACAGGGAGAAGCTGTTGTTGTTGTTGTTGTTGTTCATCTTAGTGCTTTGTTTTCCAGCAGCATGTTTGGAGCTGAAGTTCTCCAAACAGGAACTAATAGTAACCTACTGGATGGACCAGATGGATATCTTGCTTTTGTTGAAGTAATTATTTTTTCTCTCCTAAAATGGAAAATCTTTTCGGACAACACTAGCATCCTGTTTCCCCCTTTCCTCTCAGATACATGAAACATTCTGTATGGAATGCTGCTTGGTGTCCAGGGTGCTTGGTCGCTCCACCTGTTTTGAAGGCAGGTAGAATAGCATGCTGCAAATATAAAACTGGCAAGAGGAAGTGAAAAACCAGCACTGATGTGAAAGTAACCTATGTTAACCTTTACACTAAAAGGGTGGGCTGCTTCTCCCTCAAGTCCCTGAGGGGCAGTGCTGTAACAGCCAAAGAAGGCAACCTCCACTCATGGCTGGACCATCCATTCCTCTGTTGGACCATCGGGAAGCAGCTGGAATGGACGCGTGAATCCAGCATTTGGAGGCTGTTGATCACTTGGCCACGCAGGTCTCTTGAACACCATACTCGAAAACAATAAAATTCAAAGGCAGGGTTCAAGAGCGCTAGTCTGCTCTCAGTATTTTGTGCAAACTGTTTATTACCAGGCTACATCTACGGAGCTATTTTGCATAATAAACCTCTAAAAGTCTAACCCGACTCCACTGCCGTGGAGGATTAGACATGGTAATACCTCTCTGCAGCCACTTCTGAGGATTAGCTTCAAAAATCAAATTAAAATGAAGCAAACACAAATAGTTCCACAATAAGTTGCAACACCCTTATTCAGTAACCATCATCTGTGCCTCTTGCATTTCATATTACCATATGAGGAATCTATGCAAAATAATATGCTGCGTGTGGTAAAGCTGGGAAATTCTCCGTATGGGCACATCAACGTATTCAGGTTTTGAGGCCTTACTTGCCCAAATATTCCTAGTGAAATAATAAAAAAAAAAATTTCATTTATTTACAAATACTGAGGAGAAAATACATGATTTTTACCTCACAATTTGAGGAAAACAAGGTGAAAGTGAAAAGTATAATGTTCTCCAAGCAGAACTGTGTGTTGTGACTTGCAGAACTGGTCACAGAACTGTGACTGCATGTCTTGTTTTACATTCCTACACAAGCCATAATTTTTGATTATTTTTCTCAAATGTATTCAAAGGTCAGTATTTAAATGGACAGATTTGCTCTTTAAAAATGACCAGCAAGTGCAATAAGGTGTTTGCCTAAACAAATATATTAAACAAAAATTTGCAAATCTGTTTCTGAGCAATGGCTATAAACAAGAGTGATCCAATAAATTTTAAATTCTCTTTGGGGTCAAATGCTAATAGAGATATTGAATTCAACACGTAACAAAACTTGATTAGCCAGATAAACAATTCCTGTTGTCTTAAATTAGCAGGGAAAATTACACACTGTCAACAGTTATGTTTGTGCTGCTCTTAATTTCTTTCACTACACAGAAAATGTGAATCACAAGTCTGATCAAAAATGTTAAAGTCATATTAGAGGTCATTAATCTCAAATAATAATTACAAAATGTAGAACTGGAGCACTGCCAAGTATCTAAATCTCCTGAGATGACAAACAATAATGGAGCTCAGAAAGTTTGTGAGCAATTTATAAGGTAGAGGAAGATGTCTGTGGTACAAAGATAGACACGCTGGTGATTTGGAGCAGTTTAATAGCATCCGTAATCCAAAGCAGGAACAGCACGGTGTTTTTCAGCAATATTCTTGACTAAGATGATAAGAATGAAATTCAAATCATTTGGAATTACACTTCCTGAACGTGCTGTTCAGCACAATTAAAAGAATAATCAGAAAATGAAGACTACATAAGGAAGTTGCTAGGATTGGTTTAGGCGATCAAGAGCAAGAAGCAAGATAACTGGACTTTACAAGTAAAAGGCAGTGTTTTATCTTTAGCCTGTAAGTATCAGTGTTAAAAAACTATGGCAGTCCTACTACAGTGCTATCTTTAAAAGTAATAAAAAAACCCATTGCACTTTTAGTCCAGTGCTGTGTATTGTCAGGCTTCATATCGACAGTGTTGTTACACAGTAAGCTTTTCTGAAAACTGTGCCTTCTCCAGACCAATAATAATTAGTACCCTAAACAGCAAGACAGCTAACACTACTGCACTATAACGAACACAAACTGAGTCCAGTGCAATTATGTGGACATCCCATCTGGACAGCAAATGCCATGTTTGTCACTCTAATACCTCCCATCATTACAGCAGAAGGGCAGTCAGGCAATGTTTCTCTTGTTTCACAGAAATGGAGTAGGAGTCCTTCTCTGCGTAGAGAACTATGAATAAACCTGCACAATTTATTACTGTGAGAAAAAAAAAAAACAAAACTGTCTGAGAGTGATCTGTTGGCCCATGCTGCACAAAATAAAAAGCCTCCAAGGAGGTGAAGTGTCACAAATGGTATCACTGTAAATAAAATAATTATTCCTCATTACTCTCTAGAACTACCTAAAAGGTTGTCATGAGGTGGGTCAGTCTCTTCTACACTGCCTACTGTGAGGCGAATAGAGGAAACGACCTTAAGGTGGGAAAGGGTAGCTTCAATTCAGTTATTAGAATAATTTTTTTTCAATGTTCAGGTGGTCAGGCATTGGAATAGGTTGACTAGAAGGTAGTAGAGTCACCATTCCTGGAGATGCTTAAGAGGTGTAATTGGTGCTGGCTCATACGGTTTAGGGATTACAGCGATAATGCCACGTGATAAAATTGGACTTTATGATTTTAAAGTTCGCTTTCAATTTTGGTGATTATATAATTCTCTTTGATGTGTCTGGCCCTTGTACTGACAGCCGACGTCACCGTATCTTCCCTTTGGTGATATTTTTCCCCTATACGAGACACTCGGTTTGTTGTTCTCGTGTGCGCCACTAAAAGGAAGCGTCCAGGCCCGTTACCCTCAGTCCGGGCCTGCGCTGTTCCTGGGCAGGAGCAGAGCTTTAGCTTCGTCACTCGCACCGCGGCATACGGTGCAAACCCCATCGTTCCGGGGCTCCCGCCTCGCTGCGTGCCCAGGCGCTCCCGGGGCGGCCGTGCCCGTGAGATCGCCGGCTCTTCCCAAGCGCCAGGACGGCCGAGTGCCGCTCCAGCTCGGCGGCCCGGCCAGGGCGGTGACCCCTCCGCGGCGCTGACAGACAGCTGACGCGCGGAGGAACACCGCGCCGCCGCGTCAGCGGGCGGAC
>VXBU01003406.1:564833-762941 GCA_013400315.1 Bombycilla garrulus | reverse complement strand
GGGGTCGGAGAGAGGCAGCTCCCGGGGCCGCTCAGATGTCAGCGCAGCCCCGGTCGCAGCCGCTGCCCTTCCGCCGAAGCCGGCCCGGATGGCGCCGGTCCGTGTGTGCCGGGGGGTTTCGGCGCGATGGCGGCGCTGCCCGGGGCGGCAGGCGGGCCCCCCGGCCGGGTTCTCCCCTCTGCTGTGCAACTTCTCTCCCGCATTGTAAGATGGCGGCGGGTCCGCCTGGCCCGGGCGCTTTCCGGGATCCCTCGCGTTCCGCAATAACGCGGCACGGACGCACGGAGCAGCCACCGCCGTGCTGCCCTCGCCCCGCAGTCGCCCCTCTCCGCCACGCCGGGGCCCTCCGGATCCCTGGGAATCCATCGCCCGTCCGGGAATCGCTTCCCCCCGCGCCCGGCGGGAGCGCGCTGCGCGCCGCCGCCTCTCCCCCGTTGCACAATCGGTGCCGGGTGGAGCAACTTCGCTGCGGCTAACTCGGAAAAAATGCCGAGGTGATGAAAGTTTGTTGGTTTGGTTTTGGTTTCCTTTTTTTTTCCATTTTTTTTTCTTCTTTTTTTCGGTTGTGTTTATTTTTTTTTTTTGGTGGTGGTTGTTTTTTATTAAACCTTTCTCAGGGTAAGAAGGCTCCCGGCGTGAAGTTGGCCCTAGGTAGGTTTAGGTTTTCTCGGCAGGTTTGAGAATTGCTGGGATGTAATGGCAAAACGCGATGGGAGTGCAGCGGCGTTACCGGGAAGTCGCTGTTGGTCTGTGCTCCGTCTTACGCGAGCTACGTGGAGCATTTACGTGTTTCAAGAGCTCAGAGGAGTTTCTTGGTCATCTCATAGCCTGCCAAGATGGCAGAACGTCAATGTGTCCTGAAATCGGTGAATTTTGGTGCACAAAACACCTTTTGTAGACAGTGTGTAAACTTAATGCCGCCTTTTAGTCTCGCTTTAATTTCACGCAGTGCTTGTGGTCATATTTTAGACAAAACGAGCGTTTTTTATAATGTTTTTAGTGAATAGATAGTACTGTTACCGTCAAAAATTTTGAATCCAGTCTGGGTAGCTAGCTGGATGGATTGTGTTTGAATTACAGCTATGCTCTGGCGAGAATTTCAAAACAATTCTTTTGAATCTGCCATCAAAACTTGTTCCCTGTATTAGTGGATGATATCACTTGAGTTGAAACACAGTTAGGATACTCCCTGGTATGCTTCGTCATCAACTCATACTTATGAAACACGTTCAGGCGCTGCAGGTAAGAATTTATTGTCAAATGTAAACCAAGACAAACCCCTACTTATCTGGTGGTCAGAACCTGAGAACGATTCAGCATGACTCTTGAACCTATAAGTCATCTCTCTGACTTCAGCGTTTTGGCCTGCTGTGTACAGTCTCTTGTCCTGTATTGGTCTTACACTCTATTGCACTGTGTTCTCCCTTTACCCAGTGCAAGAGTTTAGGATTGGGAAAATAGCTGAGGGTTTTTCCTTTCTGCTTTTTGTGTGTGTGTGTGTTTGTTTGGGTTTTTGTAATCAGTTTAATCACCCCACACTACAAGATACGCTTCTAAAGTCCATGGAGTTTGTAGTTTTGATTTTTGAATTGGCAAGCCTGGAAGGTGAACTTTATTTGTGGAATGAAACCATTCTTTGCATGTTGCTTTATTTCCTCTACTGATTTCCAGTACAAATGTTTACAGGGGCTGATGCTGACAAAAAATAGCAGGGCATGTTCTGTAACAAAATGGTCGTGAATGTAATTTTAATCCTGTCAACCAGTAAAGCCCAGAGAGAATGGCATTGTCACTGATAAACTGGGATTCCCTGTCTTTCAGTTATAAGATTACAGATCAGACCTTGGAACTCTCTGCTTCCTTGTTTTATGTCTTTGGCAGTAGGTGAGAACAGGCTGAAGAGAATCCAGGACCTCAGAACATTGTAATCACACTTAGCAGATTTAGTTGGCGTTACTACTTGTCAGGACCAGAATTCATTGTCTCCTGCAGCAGGTGACATCCTGAATGTACCAGTGAAGATATTTTCAGTGTGCTTGGCTGACTCCCTCTTTGTGGACTTGACTTATCAAGCAATATAATGTTCTTCTTTGTATTGAGTAAACTAGACTTTGAGACTGTGTGTGTGTGTACCTTTAATCTGAAGTCTGTTACATATTCAGAATACAACCACTCTTATAACTGGCAAATTCTGCTTCAGATTTGAAAATGAAAGTAAGTCAGTGTTTATGTGTTGGGTTGTCTACTTCTGGAACACCCTGTCTAAAGCACTCCCCAAACTGAACTAGTTGTCAGGTACACAGCCAATCCCAGAAAAATTACTGTTATGCTGGAGTTTGTCATGGCATCAGTGCCATCTGCTCTGGAGGCAGCTTGTGTTCAGTTGGCAAAGCTCTGTCCTTGATATCGCTTGCTTTGCAGTTGTTTTATGGTAACAGGCTAGTTCTTTTCCTGTGGCATAATGTGAACCTGCATCTTAAAATTGAGTGTTTTCTTTCCCGAGGATGAAATTTTTCCTCCTTTTTTTTTCCTCCCCAGAATTATCAAGAAACTTGCACTGATTTATGAGCATGTGGATAAATTCTTGGTGCATGCTGTGGCACATTGTCTTGGTCTGAAGTGTCAGTGGTGCCTGCTAAAAACACATCCTGTAATTGCTGCAGCATGCTGGAGCTTCCGCTTCAAATGATGATTATCCAGTAGTAGGGAAGCATTTATGTAGGAGTAGGGAATCAGGAATGCTTAAAATTTGGAAAACTTGACAATGTTACATCATTGGTACACGTCCATTTTATCACTGCTATACACATCCATTAAAGTGAAGTAATATAAGTGGCCTAAGTGGTCTTGATAGGCTAAAAATAGAATTAATACAGGAGATGTATGCATGAAATGTCTTGTCTGTGTAATCCTTAAGAAAGCTTGTGCCTGCTGTGTTTATGGACGTTTGATTAAGCATAGCACAAGGGAGCATCATTATATTGGAATAATTTATTAGAAAATCTTAAGTGGAGTTGGCATCCTGGAAGTTAAAGGCTGAAGGTGGCAAAACCATTTATTGCTACTTAAGTACAGATAGAAGGCTTCCATTGACACTGGTGGAGTGGAGGCTGAATAACTATTTTCCTCAGGCTATAGCCTCCAGCACTGTTCCTAGATGTATAATTAATTGCAACTTTAACCCCCCCTTCTCCAGATGCTCATAGTAAGAAATGCTGCTAACCGTGCAAATACAGTATTCAGAGATGAGGTGTAATGTGAATCAGTGAGGACTCCATGGAATTCTGCATTAGTTTAACCGAAGTTGAAGACTTACAAAGCCTACTTACTCCTTTTTTTTTTAAACTGCTACTTTTTTCTTTTGAACTTGGTTTGAATTTAAAAACAATCTATAATAAAGCTGGTTGGAATTAAGTTTTCTTCTCTGGATGAAACCCACAACACTTTTGTGGGCAGTCCTGGATTTTGTGTGCTGGGCTCTTTCAAAATAGTTGAATAACTTGAAGTTACATGATTGAACTCATGCTTTGAATGAATGTCTAGAAGTAAGTTGGATTTATGTGTTTAGGGGCTCAGAAAGTTAAGATTAGCTAGCTAATGAAATTCACTTGGTGTAGGCTTAGTTCAAATGCTTTAAACCTTTGTAAATGCTCTCTCTATGTATTGAATTACCTCTTTTACAGTAATTTTACATTAACTTGTGAATATCCAGGGCTAGACTAAGCCCTGCCTTGGGGAGGTAATTCAGTGCAGCTATCACACTCGATGGTAAGAAGGGTCACATTGAGCCAGAAGGCAGTGGTTGTTTTTTAAATCATGATACTGCAGTATTGGAGTTCGTGAGACCTAGTACTGAAGAACTTAAATGTTTTTTAAAGTCAGAATAAAATATTTAGCATTAGATGAAAGCTGCATGACTTTAATTCTGTGTAAGATTTAGCTTATCCAAATATAAGTGACATTTCTACTATGAAATTAATATAATTAAAATGAAAATAATGTTTCTTCATTGGGTGGGTTTGGTACTCCATATTGAAGAGCAGCATTTATTAATAAAGTACTGGATGTGTTTTAAGAATTGGTCATTTTTTATGAGAGAGGAAAGCCAATGTTTCCTTAGCTAGAAAGTTTGGACTGTGGTAACTTAAAGATTTCTCTTGTTAATTGTGCTTATGAAACAAGTTCCCAGTCAGCATAGAACTTGGAATGTGTGCATTGGAGTGGGAAGAGAATGAGGATTGTTATCTCACTTAAGTGATTTACAGAACTTCAGAGATCAATATTCCATTAGATGGGTACTTCTTGCGTACTCTAAAAAGAGTTCTCTGATAGATCAAGGATTTAGGTGGGATAATGTATACAGAGTAAAAAGGTTGGCTAGCTCTTATGATCTCTAGGATCATTCCAGCTTTTAGAGATCTGGTTTTGAGAATAAGTCTGTGCTTTTGCTGTTATTCCTAGTGTGAGTTTCTTCTGCAGAAGGCTTGATGTGGAACTCCAGAGAACGAGCTCCTTTCAACTTCCTGCCCAGCCTGTAACCAGTTGTGAGGCTTTTCTCTGAGCTCAGGGTTAATGGGTAAGGGAGTGGAGAAGGATTTAACAGCTGTAAGCAGCAGCTGTTGGGTACTGAGCAGTGAACTGCCTCTTGCCACTATTCCTTGTGGAGCCCAGTTCCAGCCTAGTGTTACCTCCACCCTTGAATGTGTTCTCTGCATCCACTGGGTTGAGCTTTCGGAGGAGAGAGGATGGAGGTTCTTAACCTTCTCTGAGATGCCAAGTGACAGCTGGTTAGGAGGAGTGGGAAAGGGTTGAGCTTTTGTGTCACTCAGATTAGGGCATTGATAACGTCATCCCCGATAAATCTTTCTTTTGCAAATATGAAGGTTTTGCCGCTTTAATGATCTGCCCTGTGCTCTTGTGTAGGTCCCTCCCTTGTGCATCAGAGCTGGCAGATGGGAACTTGTGGTCTGCACTTCAGCATTAGGTCTGATCTCTCAGAATAAGCTGACTTCTGTTGATGGTTTTAGGCTAAGATGCTGTGGCTTACATTAGAAGGGCTGAGTTACATTCTTTCCTTTGATTGATTTGATGTAGAATATGCAGAAAACCTGACAGTAGAATATGCAGAAAAAAATTAGGAAATAAAAGCAGAAGTGTGTGTGTATATATATATATATAACTGCAGTCAGTAGTGCACTTTTAAATGTGGTTGCTTTTTGTCAAGTTGGTTTTATCAGAAGAGTCTTAAATTGTGTCAAGTTGCACATGCTTGACAGTTTTGTAAATTTTGGAATATAAATTTAATGTCTTAAACTCTAAATGAAAAATGCAGGAGATTTAAAAAAAAACATCAAAACCAGTTTCTCTTCACTGGTCTTCTAGAGGGCACTGATCTGATTAAATTTTGTTGTGTTGGGGAAGCTTTGCAAAAAAAAAAGTTAAAATTATATTCACAAGTTTACATTGGTGTTTATGCCTTTTGCAACTCTTTGTAAAACACTTGGGTTTAAACAAGATTTAATGGTGGAAAATAGAACATTGCAGGATTGAAGACTGAAAGCTAAACAGATAGGGGGATTTTTACCAACAGTAAACTTCAGGATTAAATTTTTGTATAAAGGAAGCCTTTGTTCTGAACATCATCCCTTTGAGACGTGTGATACAGTAGACATCTTCAAGATCTCCTGCAGTTTTTTCCACTGTTATTGTGATGGGTTTTTAGTATAGTCTTAGGAAGATGAGATGATTGTGGACTGCTTTGCAAATGTTACAGCCCAGTAGAAAAAGGTGACCAGCGTTTAAACCTTTCCACGAGCATCTGGACGCCAGAATTGTGAGCTGAACTGAGTGCAGATACAGAAGTGCTTCAGGCCTTTCTGAAGGGGAAGGCATGAAGATTGTATTAAATGTTCAGTTAACTCTATAGTGAGCTTTCTCTGTAATCTAGAGTTAGGTTGGCTATCATCTCTGTGAGCTCTTCTAAGTTTCTAATAAATATAAATAAGTGCACTGCTCAAAGGTGGTACTTCCCAACATTTGTTGGCCAATTAGAGTGGTGGTGCCAAAGAAATCCCTTAAATCAGATAAATGCAAAGTTTGTTTTTTCTTTTAGCCTTAGTTTTAATTTTTCTTACCTTGAATAATAAAGAAGGATCTCATGAATGACTGTTTGCCACAGGAGCAAGACCCCCTTCTACTCCCCTACTTCAAGATGCGGTCTGCTCATAAAGATGCTTTGAAACTTTTTTTTTAATGTTAAAACTTCCCTCATTTATTTTTTAAGATTCTTCTGTACATCACTGTTCTCTAGATAGCTGAGGTAGAACTCAACTGTGAGAACAGTTGTACTCCAGACAGTTTTGTGTTGGTGGTGATTGGTTTAGCTCTTTACTCTTTTGTCTTAGTGTGAGTTGATTTTGTGTGTAACTATACGTAATCCTCTAGACAGGCCCTTAGAACGATTATGAAGGGGAACTACAGAAATAGTGCAATATGACAGGGTAATTGTAGCTGTAGCTGAGACATTTTAGTCAGTCCCACACAGCTGTGTCCGTAGAATGCACCCCTATGGTATATTGTAATAACTTTCACATGCATCTTTGTATTCATGCAAAATACGGACTGGTGAAAGTCAAGACAGTTTATTGAAAGGAGACCTGATTTTTCAGAGTTTGTTAGGTTAATGAATAAATTTCAGAATAAAATATCAAGCTACTGCTAAACAGTGAATTCACCATGCTGATTAGAGACATGGTATTGCTTGTTAGAATATTAATTTGGTAACTTTCAGTTACACCCCCCCTTGTTTTTTTGAGAACATGGAGAATTCTTGTATCTTTTCAGAAAGTGCAGACTGACTGATGTTGTGCTCCATTGGGGCCAGTTGTCATTTGTACAAAAACTTGTCCTGCACACTGCCAGTCTCCAGAGTTGTTGTTTGTGTAGTCTTGGCCAACTGTGGGAGACTTCTGTCACGTGGAGCGCAGGGTGTACAGGTGCTGCTTCTGGTTATGTGTCAAATGCTGCTCTAAGTTACTGTGCCCTCAACAAGCTGAAGGGCAGCGTGTTGGGAGGCTCTTGCGTAATGCTGCCAAACTCCAGCATCTAAGGAACATTAAGCCAGCGTTTGTGTGAAAATGTCTAGCACAACCCCCAGATTGCATTTCTGAGAGGTAGCCATCAGGAACAGAGTGCCTTGCTTTGAGTATAAACTTCTTTCCAGCTGCAGTTGTCTGTATTGAATTTCATCTGTCCCTTTGTTTCTTAGTCATTCTGTTTCATTTAGCAAGGTGCATCTTGTTGCCTCTTGTTGACCTGTTTATACCAGTTAGCCTCTTCTTTGAGGGCTGCCTTGTAGTCCTGGGTTACAGAACCAAAGATCACTGTGGTTCTTGCAGGAAAAGACTCCCAAGGGAAAAGGCACGCACGCTAAGGTTCAGTGTCGAGTACTCAAAAGCTTGAAAATAGCAGAATTAAAATACTCAACTGTCACTGAATGGCACGGTAGTTAACCAGGGCTTCACTTCTCACTTGCACCTTCAGTGTTCTTTAGCCAGTGTGTACAGTCCTCATTCTACACTGAGCATAGGAGTGTTTTAATAAACTCTGTTGTTTTCAGGGTATGGTAATTGTTATAATACCTCAGAGTTTATGTATGTTAAGCAGTCTGATTTTCTTCATCTTGAGTAAAACAGCTTCTGTGGTTTTGGTTACTTTAGGGGAAACAAACTGCAGCTACAGGTGTGTAGTTGCCACTTTTTTTTTTAAAGTTTGTTCTGAAAGCCTTTAGGGAGTGACCAGGAAAGCAAAGTCTGTAACTGTGTTCCTTTTCCAGTTGGACCTGTCCAACTACTCTGCAAAGCACTGAAATAAATAGAGAGCCATTTTAATTGCCATAGCTCTGAAATTCCCAAAAACCATTACCAGATTTCAGAACAGATGAGAACAGCTGTAGACAATACTCTCATTCACAAAGGGCTTATGTACTGGAAGGTAGGTTCTTTGAAGAGATAGTAGGCAGTCACCTGAGTAGTTTGTATCACAGTCCAAGTACACCGAGTGATTTAATTACAGTGGCACAGCAGTCTGGCATTTCCTTCCTTGAGTGTGAGGCTTAAAACATGAATATTTCAATGTTTGTCTTTTGTTATACCATGATGGTATTACAGCTAGACACTGCACAAACAATATATGGGGTGTAGGCTGAAAAATTCAGTACTAAGGACTTAAGGGAGAGCTATGAAAAGTAGAAGCAGAATAATCAAAATAGGGAGAATCACAACTGTTACATTGCTAGTTGTATTTCGGGTTTCTTAAAAACCTTTCTGTGCTCTTAGTCCTTGCTGTTTTCTGTGAGTGCTTTTCATGTGTTTTCTCTGCATAGTTGCTCTAATGTCCTTTTTTAATCAAGAGGAACCTGCATCTTTCTGTATCTTGTACTGCCATTACACATTGCTTTTATCTATTTTTTTTTTTTTTGCCAAAAGGCCAGGTTGTTTGAAACTGATAATTTTCTGCTGGTTGCATTTGTTTTGTGATGTTTGTTACGCCATTGCTTTCTTACTCAGCTTAGAAATCCACACTCAGTGTCCTTAAAAACTGTTATGTTCTGCTTCCAGGTGTAATTAATTTCCATGTTGAAACGAATGTTTCAAATGCAGGTGTGTGGGTTGAGGCAGTAGTTCTTTGCTGCTTGACACTTCTTAATCTTCAAACAGGCTTAAATGTTCTTCCCCTCCCTTTATAGCTGCTTCCAATCCTTCCTTCTTTTTTAAAGCTGTTTTCAGCTGTGAGCTAATGAGTAAGACTAATGCAGTGATGAATTTTTGGTTGCCTAGAGTTCGAAATATCCTGTTTGATACATCATTAGACAAGCAGTCAAATTAATAAATGTTGATTTATTTTTATTTTTTATTTGACTAAGTATTCTTTTTTCTCTTTGTCATTTTTTGGTTGGATTGGGTTTTTTGGGGGGTTGGTGGGGTGGGGTTTGTGTGTGTGTGCATTGTGTGGTGTTGTTTGGGGGTTTTTTGGGGGGGTTGTGGTTTGTTGATTTATTGTTTTTACTTCTAATTTAACTGCATATCACCTTTCATATCCTTCAAGTTATTTTCTGGAAATATAACACTATGCTTTCTTGAGCACAAACCAGAAAGCTGCAATGTGTAATTTTAACAAGTACCTGTGTTATGAACCAATACTAAATATGACTGTGAGTTAAGGCCTGTGGAGGACAATCTTCAGTCATTCTGGTAGGAGTGATATTCTGTCACGGTGTTTAAGTCAGCTGTTACTATCATTAAAAGGAAGGCCTGGTTATTTCCAGCTTAAACTAAAAAAATGTAGTAGTGCCACAGGGAATATGGAGTCTGACAAATGGGAAGAAACTGGTGCAGATGCTGCATTATTCGGTACCATGCAGGAAGGCAGCTTGGTAGGCACCAGGCTGTCATTTCTTACAGAATTTTCTGGGACTTGAAAATTTCATTTTCTTGGTTATGCATATTTGGATGAGATATCCTTTGTCAGTCTTTAAAGTTTCTTCAGTCTTTAAATGGCTTCTGTAGTCTTCTGAATAGCTGGTAGAGGAGAGTTGTTCAATGGATTTTTTGAGCAGCTTTACTGTCAAGAAAAGAAAAATACTTCTGGTTTTATTACAGGATCATAGTCCTGCATTCAGACCTGCATGTCAAAGTTTTGAGTTCTCACTTGATGCTTAAGCCATATTTTCTATGCTATTTCTATGCTGTGATTATATTGCTGCAAAACAAGCAGGTTGGTTAGCTTTTTTATAAGCATTTCTTTTCTTGAAAGTACTGGTTTGTGTTTTTTGGTTAGCTTTCTGATAAATGTACAGTAAAACAGAAGGGAGGAGATAAAAAATGAAGCTGTTTCACCAGTGAAACTGAATCTTGCTAGAAACCTGATGTGAAACTGGCAGAGGACAATGGTGCTGAATTTGTGTTAGAGCTGATCTGTGTGTCACAGTGATGGCACTGCTGCTCTGTTTCTGGTGATCTCTTTTCCAAAACCCTCTTGCAGAATCGTACCCGTATTGCTCCTCATCTGTGTTCATTGCTGTTGTCCTCTAACAGTAGCTTAGGTGCTTACTCGTTTAACAATGTTCTAGTCTGTAAAATGCTGAGTGACTAATCATCCTTGTGGAGAGGTAGGAACTATCCCACTTCATATTTGGAAACTGGGACACAGAAACGGTGACATGCTGGAGCTGCACCGGAAACCTCTGGCAGTGACAGAGATGGTTCACAGTTGTAACTCAAGACTAATCCTTTCCGATAGGTGCCTAGTGTGACACTCCTCACCAAATTTGGTTTATTGTTTCTATGCAAAGTCTTCACATTTGCTGCTTGTGAGTTTTGTTTCGGTTTTCTTTTTAGCCACCTCTAAAGTGAAAAAAAACTGAAAAAACACCCAATTTCAGGAAAATGTGGGTTATACTTGGGATTTTTAAGAAAATTTGGGATGTAACTTAGTACCTCTTGGGAAAGGGAAAGCACTACTGAAACCATATTAACAAAAAGAAGCAAGTTGGAGAGGTAGGTATAGTAGAAGGAATATGAGAAGCAGAAAGTTCTTATGTAAAAATATTAGATTAAATTTTTGCTATGGAATCATTACTCTTGATTGCTAAGCTGAAAAAGAAAGTAGGTTTGTGTTTATATTGCTGAGTGTGAAGCTTAAAAAAAAAACAACCTCCTTCCATTCCTTGAACAAAATGCTTCAACTGCGCTCCAGATCTCACAGCCCACGTGCCTCTGCTTGTTCAATTTCCAGTTATTCCAGTTTGCTTGTTGTGTTCAGTAGAGTTGTAGCTTTCAGAAGGAGGTACTTTTTAAAGTTACTCACAACTTTGCACTCCCTTGTTGTAAAAAGCCATGCCTCTGTGTAGATGTGAAGTGTCACTCAACAGACATGAAGCAGGTCTGGTGTTACTGTGGACCAGGGTTTGCTTCATGTTTGCCCAAGTTCTTCCACAGCCCTCCACACTCTGCTGAAGCAAACAGCTTTACTACAGACTTTACTGACTGTAGTACCCTGGAGAGGCAAATAAAGAGCGTGTGCCACCTCAGCTTCTTTTCCCCACGTTTAGTGGGTGAATTACTTGCTCTGTGGGTGAAATGCCAAGTGGTGTATCATTTGTTCCGGATTTATCTGTATATTGAACCACTTTGATTAGCACAATTAGAGTGTTTTTTTTTTACTGAAGTGTTTTAGACTAGACCAAAAATTTCAGTCCTTTTGGTAATGAAGGTCAGTGCTACTTTGTTACCTTGAGCAGTTCAAGTAGTTAAAAGGAGTATAGACATGAAGTTTGAAATTATTGTAGTCTGGAGTACTGAAACTTACTCATTTGTTTCAGCTTTTAAATTATTTTTAGTATTACCAAAGGGTTTTTTGCACAAATGTTTCACTGGAACTTACTAAATTTAATTTATGTCTTACATCTGCAGTTACTTTTCCTGGTTGAATTATTGATGTTGAATTACTAATTTTCCTCCTGCGGTAAAATGCCTATTTTTATCTTGAGTAATGAATTCTTGCTTCTCTGAAGATAGTAGTACCTTTTGAAGACCTCTCTAGTCTAATGCACATATCTCTGACAGTCTACTTTATGCTGATCTTTTCTCATCCTTGTCTTCATGCTACTCAGTTTTATAATTTTCATAAATGGCATGACGAGCCTATTTTCATAGTTCTTAGTCCCTGAGGTAGTTTAAAAAAAACCTCAAGGATCTAAATTTACTTCCATTATTAAATAAATCCCACAATAACTGTACAACTGCGTTAAAATAATATTTGTGTCTTTCTGCTTATTCTATTGCTACAGTTTACTTCAAGGGACAGATATCGTTTTTCCTCTCAGATTTTGGAAATGATTGCTCATTCTTAGAACTGGAAAATACATTTTGATGAGAAATAAGCCTGACTAACAAAAACCTTTATTTAAGTGGGAAAAAATGCCCTGAAAACTGAAAGAAATATTTGTATCAGAAGTTTCTTCTACATTTGTTTGCCTTTACATGGATAACAGCTAAGTTAACAAATTTTTCTGGAAGATAATGAACAACATATGAACCTCATAAGTGATATTAAATGGCAGAAACAACTCTGTCATTGGGCCCCCAGTAATATCTGGAGAGTGTAGCAAAATGCATTCTAAATGCAGTTACTGTGATGATCTGGAAAGAGCTGTTGCCCACACTTCTACAAACAGCAGCAATGAAATGAGCTGTTCTTTTAATTTCATTGTGCCGTTACTTATCAAAACTGATACGGTTTCCATTTGTAAAACAGTTGCCAGTGCAAAATGGAAATATTGTTAATTGGAAAATTCATCAGAATTAACACACCTAGGGAGGGGAAACCTGAGACTAAATCTTCTTGGTGTTTGGAGGGAAGGGGGTTGTGGTGGCCTTTGGGTGATGTGGTTGTTGTTTGCTGGGGGATGCTTGGTTAGTTGTTCGTTTGTGATTGGGGCTTTTTTTAGTGTATGGAGTTGCACATGTTGAAGTGGTATTCTTTCTGTGTTTACAGGAGCTATCATCTTATCAAAGAACAAGGTTATATTACAAGAAACATAAGGGGTTTTTTTTCTCATTTCATGTTGTCTTAGTAACTTTTTATGAAGTGCAGAATTGGTGAAATTTGAAGGATGTACATTAGGATCTTACCAGGCAAGAATTAGCTGTCTGGTCCAAATATGCATGTTTCCAGCACAATAGGTATGCCTGGCTTTCTTAAATGTCTGACAAAATTCTTGGTTGAATGACTTGTATAAACTTGCAGGAAAAAAAACCAACTTGTGTGAAACTGCTTGAAAGGGGGGCTGAATATTTTGCCTTTTCACAAGACTTCTAGATAGCTTGACAAGTGCAGATTTATCTATAGAAGCTCTTGAAGCCCTTTTTAGTGTCAAGGGAGAGCAGAGGAGAGAGGTGTTGGTTGTTACATGCTTTAACTGAAAGTGTAAATGTAATTTTAAGACACTGTCCAAACAAATGACTTGTGGAGCATTAAAACAATTTAATGGAGAGCTTCTTTGTTTCTTCACAGCAGTATTGTTACTGCACAAGAAATCCTTCATCTGAAATGTCTGTTTCCATTCCTCTGTAATGGGGGAGGGAGAGAGCTGTTTCTGCAGTTCGGTAATTTTTAATTTTAAAGGCATAATAGTCTTAAATGTAAAGTTTAAAATAGAAAATAGGGGTATTTTGCCTGTTTGCAGCACTTGTCAGGCTCCTGTATTTTCTTGTCTGTTTTGCTCTTTGTGAGGTATATCCCTGATGTGGGTAGTAGGTAAAGTGAAACCAAGTTTTCTCTGTGGTTTTTTTCTTGCTGTTCTTAGTTTTAACGTCAGATGTTACATACAGAGTGCTTCCTGTTTCATGAAGACTCATCAACAGTTCTCCTCCCACTTCAGGCTTATCTAGCTAAGACTGAGTCCTTGTAAATCTTGATCAAAAAGTGATCAGACTTTGCCAGCTTAAGGCTTTGTGTCCGGCTTTCAGCAGGATTGTTTTCACAGCAGTGACATACATAAATTTGGAAAGGCTGAGTCATTGTAGCTGTTTACCTTCATAGCTGGTTTCAGTGCTCCTTTGTCTGTTATAGACAATTTTGATACTGATACAGTGGTTCTCAGAGTTGTTAATTGCACATTCTTCTGTGTTTGTTTATGGGAAAACTGTTAAAGGGTTTTGCTAGACATGAAGTGAAAATGATTTTTGTTTTGTTTTTGTTTTCTTGAAGGAACTTAGTGACTTAGCCCGTGACCCTCCAGCACAGTGTTCAGCAGGTCCTGTTGGAGATGACAGTAAGTAACTTTAAGTTTTATGCTTTGTTCTGCTGACTCAAAGCATATCATGCCTAGATAATAATGCGGAGTTTTTCTTTTGTAGTGTTTCATTGGCAAGCCACAATTATGGGACCTGTAAGTATTCTAATTCTTGTGATGTAATACTAAATGAGTAGTTCTACTGAGGAGAAAACTGTGGGGTTTTCGGTTACTATTGTTAACTCCCCTTATCTGACTTATGTTCTAGAGGTCTTTGTTACAGAAAGGTAAATGAGGGAGGGGAAAAACCCACCAGCTATTTTGTTGTTGTAGTGTTTTTACAAGGACATGTGTTTCAGCTGAAATAATCTCTAGAGCAATGTTAGGTTTTATTACTAAATGTCTAGAGATTTTGTTTACATTTAACTTTTTCTAAAGTTTTAGTCTAGCATGAACTTGGTACTAGGACCTGGTACTCCTGTCAGGAATCAGTTGGAATATTTTTGGATAGATCTTAGAAGGGAATCCTTATTTGGTCGGGTGTTGTAATGCTGAGATCTTGAATATTTCAAGGAATAGAAGGGGGGATAATCACTGAAATGTGTAATTTCAGTTATAACTGGAGAAATATAAGTTAGTATTGAATGTTCAATATGCCTCTGAAACCTGAATGGGACTTTTTCCTCATTAAGAAAGCCAAATGTTTGCTTTTGTTGAGAACAGCCCGGAAGCAGTTCACATCTGGAGTTTTCTGGTTATCTGTATTTAAAAGACAAAATCTTCTGTAACTTGTGAAGAAAAGCCTTTGGTGAGGCTACAAAGTAGGAATTAAATATCAGTGATGCTGAATGACCCTGGCTTTGTATATAGCTACAAGTGTGTTATAAGGAGGTGGCTATTAGAGGTTCACTGGACTGAAAAATGTCTCTTCATCCCAAAGTACCTGGTCATCATTGGTTGTAACTAGGTACCTCAAAAAGATAGAATTGTTCAATAGCTATATTCATGCTTAAATGGCAAGGAGTTTTGTGCACTACACTGGATGATTCTATGTGGCATGGTCACAAGATATTAAGCGTTGGTTGAATTTAAATTGGAATTATTATTTTTAGTTTTCCCTTGTGGTTTAATAATGTACAGCTCCTTTTTTCCCCATGTGGTTTTGGTGGTGTCAGAAGGTCTGTGTTCCCGTTTCCAGATTGGGCAGTATCCTGACAGAAGTGTGTCAGTGGGGTGTTAGTAGTTCTAGTGCTGCTGTGGTGCTGCCTTTAATAAGACAGGGATTGTAGAACCACTCATCTGCAACAGGATATTGGGATTTTCCTGGGTAGGTGTATGACAGTGTGCTTTGGTTTAATGCATTTTAAAGAGGGGTTTCTGTCTGATTGATAAAATGTATCCCCAGAATATGTCCAGTGGAAGGGGAATTATTTTTTGGCTCTTCAAGGCCTCATATGGTATCTATTGACCAAGTACAAGAGGTTCTATCTTGATCTGTAGGTTTCATTAGGATAGAGTATAACTGACGTGTTGAGGGTTTGAGTCCCCTGTCTTGTGTTGCAAGTTTTCATTTTCGGGTATTTAAGTAATGCATAGTTATTTCCTTACGTTAGTGAAATGTCTTCACAATTAAGATGGGAATTCAGTTTGCAAATAATGCAGAAGTGTACTGTATATGCCTCAGATTCATTTTCTCTAGTCCAGAATTAACAGCAAAATATTCTTCAGGTTAAATAATGAAATTTTTAGCTCTGTTTCAGAAATTTAGTTGTAATTTTGAGTTTAAAAACTTGAGTTTTTATTCTTCTAACAACTAACTTACATAATCTCAATTTAGTCACTCCAGGTTTTTCTTCTCATTACTATAATCTTTTTTACTTCCAAATGTTGCTTTGCTGCTTATAGTTGATACCTGAATGAATTGTCCAAATAATTCTTTCATTGGAGAAGGGAAATGTAAAATACTCTCTCATATTAGAATACAGTGAATTTCTAATACAGAAAGAGAGGAAAAATTCACTTGAATCATGATTATTCTGTTATCTGTTTGGTTGTGCTGGTAGCATGGATGGTTGAGATTTTTTGTTGGGGTCTTTTTGGGTTGGTTTCTTTTTTTTTTTGTTTTGTTTTGTTGTTTGGTTTTGGTTTTTTTCAAGGAACAAGGATTTAGCTGTGTACTCATAGGTTTTCTGCGGGGCTGAAGCTAAGGACAGAATTTAAGAGGGAATGGGAGTCCGTGGCCACTCTGAACTTGGGTGCTCATAACAAATGAGCTCCAAACACAGAACTGGAGTTTTTGGAATCTGATGGGACCTCCCACTCTGTTAACATTACTTCTTGGAGCTATCTTAGGAATATTCAGATGCTTTTGCCCTGTAGTTCTGAGTGGATTTTCAGAGCTGCTGGGTTTTGGGATGCATTAGCTTGAACAGGTCCACACGCAAAGTGACGTACATGTGTTCTGTATAACTTACCTTAGGAAGTAAGAATTGAATTTCAGTTATGTCTCACTTGTATTGGTGGATTAAACATTTTCATTTAAACAAATTTCCTCTCAATTTATTTAAAAACAAGATTTTCAGTAATATTTAGTCCTAAAGATGATAATAGGAGAATTATTTGTTTGCTTTGACAGAACGACAGTCCATATCAGGGTGGTGTATTCTTCTTGACAATTCACTTTCCCACAGACTACCCATTCAAACCACCTAAGGTAAGTATTGCTGTCTCATTTGTGAAATCAGTGCTTTTCAAAGAACTGAGTACGGGACAGAAATTGTTGGCCTCTCTGTTGTAGTATTGTAAACTTCTCACTTCTTTTCAGGCATTCTTGTGATCTGTGAGATGTCTGGGTCCCATTCTGACTGCCACAGAAATGGGTGTGTTAGCATATTCTTTATGAGCAAATCCATGTGTATGAATTCCGAGTGTCTTGAAATATTTGTTAATTTCTGGTTTTCTGAATAGATAGGGAAACTTTTCATTCGCTTTGCCAAGGGGACTGTCAAGTATTAGTGTAGCTGTTTGGATTAGTCTGTAGGAGTATGACACTGTGGATAGGGATTTACTTGCTGAGTGCCTAAAATCAAGTGAAGGGGTTATTTGTTAAGAGTTTGGCAGTAATTGCAAAGTATGGTTTTTTTTGGTAGCTTTATCAGTCACTAGCTTTGTCTTCCAATTTTTAGTCACTGTGAAGGTGCACCCTTGGAGTGACTGCAGTGTTGGAAGTTCCTTAGCTTTGTAACAGCAGTGTTCTGTGGTTTAGGCAGTTGAGTGTCTTCATCAAAAGCAGCTGGGATTAAAACACTCATACTTGCCCTCTCTCTGTTTGAATAGTGCCTGGTAATGGGAGACCCAGAGCTTGTGCCTTGGCTTCATTTCCCTGAATTTGATGCAGTTTAACTGCTTAATTCGTTTTCTTTTAGAAATGGAATTGACAGCTTGACTGAGAAGAACAGGGTACAGTTATTGACATAGACCCAAATGCACTCTTTGTTTCTTTGTTCTGTTGCAGGTTGCATTTACAACAAGAATCTATCATCCAAATATTAACAGTAATGGCAGCATTTGTCTTGATATTCTAAGATCACAGTGGTCTCCTGCTTTAACTATTTCTAAAGGTAACTTTCGTGAAGGAGAATTTTTTTCCCTCTTGTGCTGAATACTGTGCTTTTAGCTTTGATTAAGTTCTTGCCCATTTCTTTGATTTCCCTTAACTTCCCCTTCCTCATTCAAGCCTATGTTTTGCCAGTTTGATGATACTGCATTTTTTAATTTTTTTTTTTTTAAGAAGTCTGTTTAAGGCCTTGTCTGGCCACTTACTTGCTTCAGTATTCTTTGCAGTGTTTACCAGCTTGGGCCCAGAGGAATTTGCTGGGTATTTGGATTGAAATAGGCCTGTGTAGGGGTGTTTGAGCTAAGGCTAAGAAACTGCTGTTTGGAGCTGCCCATGTAGATACACATGCATATTAAATGAAAGATTAATTTAGAGACAGTTTTTAATACTGAAATTTGCATAATTTTTTCATCCTGCCTGGAGTTACATGCATAGTTCTATTGGCATTTATGTGGTAGATGAATAAATCTGTTATTAATACATACTGCTTTCTGCCACGGTGCACTGGCATTGCATTACATTACTTCATGAATTAAGTTTACTGATCCTACGTCATGATAAATTGATGCTGTGTTGCAAGAGAAGATTTGTGGCTTTCCTCATTTTACTACAGTAAATAACAGATAATTCTCAAATATTTTCATGATGATCAAATTGTTTTGCCTCAAAGCCATTGGTCACTGTGGCTTCAAAAGATCCCTCAGAGTGCCCTTTTGTCTATAAAACTTGTAATTCCTGTCTGTCCAGACAGTCAGTTTGTTATTTAAATGTGGATTCCCTACATTTTAATTTAATGTCACTATTTTGTTCTAAAGTTTCTGTCAGAGTAGAGGATGAAGTCCTCAGAGTTGCCTACAACAGTGTTACTGAGTTTTTTTAAAAACAACATACGTGTAGTTTTATCAGTGCAGACCAGGATATTCTTGCCTTATGTACAACAAATAAAGAATTCAGTCTGATTTAAAAGCTTAAATTTGAGGATTTTTTAGTTTTAGTGATAAGAACCACAGATATGCTGTTCACTGGAGTACATAATGTGCTTTTGTTGGCTGCCAGGTTACATCATAGTGCAGGGGACAACAGTGCTGTTCTCATGTGTACACTGACAGCTGTAAGTATTGGGAAATAGGAAGCAAATAATTCTTACAAACCTTTGTTGGTCTGGGCTTTTCACTTAAGAGTGAGCTATGAATTTATATTGGCCATTCGTCAGGAAAATACTTTTTAGGTTCTGTCTTGTGATGACATTGTGCTAATATAAAGATCTGTGCTCCATTGTTTCTGAGACTGCCATTCCTCTTTCACTATTGAGAATGCTTTTTATTTTTTTAACAGTTCTCTTATCCATTTGTTCACTGTTATGTGATCCAAATCCAGATGACCCACTAGTGCCAGAGATTGCACGTATCTATAAAACAGACAGAGACAAGTAAGTACAGAATTGCACAAGCCTGGTATTTTAACAGACTATAAGAGTGCATTGTCAGACACCAGTTGTGTTCAGTGAGCCTTTTGTGAAGATCTGAGATGGAGAAAACTTGTGCGTCAAAGAAGTGAGTAGTGCATAATTTAATAACAAAGGCGTTTAGCATCTTCGAAGTTGGGAGTGGAAGAGACTTACCATTTTCTCACATGGTGGAAGTATTTTACAGTATATATATATGTATATAGCCTTTTTTTTTTTGCTTACCATGCTAGTTATTTTGTTTACCAATCTAGTTAGATCATCATAATGAGGAAAAGACAGCTTTTTTGTTGTTTCGATGCCTTTGTTTGGCAGCAGCTTGGCCTTAAATTTTGGTTCTTCCCTTGAAAATGGGCAGCAGAACTTTTTTCCCCATCTGTGTTGCAACAACTTTATTTTCCTTAGGCATCTTTAAAATTTTGCACAGATTAGAATTATATGAAGCAGATTTTGGGCGTTTCATATATATTAATGCTAAGTATATTTGTCCAATTAGGTACAATAGGTTAGCAAGAGAGTGGACAGAGAAATACGCTATGCTGTAGGGTAAGAATATTTGCAAATTATGGTGCATTTAACAAAATGGAAATTTGTCAGCACTTGGGTGCTGCATGCTCCAAGGCACTGGATTAACTAACAGATAATGGATGCACCAGTTACTGAACGTGGAAATTTAACAGCTTGATCTGTGGTTAGTGTGTAATGTATTGGCTAGTCACTATTTCTCACAGATACTACTCTTGCATGGCCAAAAAAAAAAAGTTAGTATGAAGTAATTATTGGGTTATGAGCCAGGTTGTCAACTTGATCTGGTAAGTATTTACCCAGATGTTTGTCAGAATTTGGCTCAAAGTTATGCCCTGTAGTGATGCCCTATACTCATATATAGACATGAGTGAATTCAGATAATCCAAATTTCAATTATTTTTCATCAGCAGTGTCTGTGTTCGATATATAAACTAGGAAATTAATGGAGATTATGTTTTGCTTGTATAGGTAATTATTAACTTCTTACTGACAAGCATGGAGTTAAGTGTTAACTAATTGTCAGCTCAGTTCCTGTTGAAGTAGTGTACTTTAAATAGTCTTTTAATGTCAAAATTTTGAGCAGTATATTTGTGTGCAAAGAATATTCAGTGCAACGAAATATTTAGTGTTTTTCTTACAAATTGGAAATTTGACATTTTGTATCCAGTGATATTATTAACCAAATAATCTTCACTTGTGGCATGGAATATACTGTTATCTCAACCTAAGTACAGTATTCAAATAAAATATTTGCCTTGTTTATTCCACCCCAGATAGTCTCTATTCCTTCTCTTTCAGTCATTTTTTTTTCATAGCAGACTTCTAGAAAATTTGCTTGTCTTGAATTTAAAGCTTTTCTTAAAAACTAGAGAATATCTATCCTAATTGGTGTAGGGAGGGAATTGTTCCATTTTTTGAGTTCAAGTATGTCTTGGTACAGAAGGAGACTTCTCACGATGTAAAGAGAATAGAGAGATGGGAATAAAATCATACTTAATCACAAACTGTTTAGGAAATCATAATTTTCATGCTGTTTTTAATTCAGTTCCTGGTTTTGTCCGCAGGTACAACAGAATATCTCGGGAATGGACTCAGAAGTATGCCATGTGATGCTACCTTAAAGTCAGAATAACCTGCATTATAGCTGGAATAAACTTTAAATTACTGTTCCTTTTTTGATTTTCTTATCCGGCTGCTCCCCTATCAGACCTCATCTTTTTTATTTTTTTGTTTACCTCCTTCCATTCATGCACATGCTCATCTGAGAAGACTTTAGTTCTTCCAGCTTTGGACAATAACTGCTTTTAGAATCTGTAAAGTAGTTACACAAGAACAATTGCCCAAGATTCAGAATTTTTTTTTTAATGGAGCATGTGTATTATGTGGCCAATGTCTTCATTCTAACTTGGTTATGAGATAAAAAACAAAACAAACATTCCTCACTGCTCTAACAGATACTGAAGATACCACCTGAAGGGGGGAGGGGAGATGGATGTTCAGTTTTCTCCCATCAAAGAAGTAACATTGCTGTAGCAACATCCATCTTGTTCCAAACCTTCCAGTGTTAGAGAACTGAGGTTTTATTATATACTTTTGCTCATAACTGATGTGTCTGGAGAATTGGTACTGAATCTATAGCATCAGCAGAACAGAAAATGTGATGTATCTTATGCATGTCAATAAAGGAATGACCAGTTCTTGTTTTACAGAGAATGGAAATTGGAAGTCAAACATCCCTTGTATTCCAAAATAGGGTTTAAGAACATTTTTGTAATTCATTTAAATTTTGTTAGGAGGCTTGGAGCTATTAGTTAATCTGTCTTCCAAAACACTGTTTAATATAGCACTGAATAAATGATGCAAGTTGTCAATGGATGAGTGATCAACTAATAGCTCTACTAGTAATTGATTTATTTTCTTCAATAAAGTTGCATAAACCAATGAGTTAGCTGCCTGGATTAATCAATATGGGAAACAAAATCTTTTGTAAAAGCAAAGCTGGTTTTTGTATATACTGTTGGCATTTGCCTCGTTGTTTAACATCAAATAATGATGTAAAGTTCAATAGAGTGACTCTTCTGCCATTTTCAGTTCTAATGCTCAGTCTGTTGCAGGTTGGCACATTGCTCGGCCTGGTGGATGCAGAATTAATAAGCTAACATAGCCGTGTAGCCGTAGTAGGGGGCTGCACTTGGTGCTGGGAGCCCAGCGTTCAAGGATGGACTTGGGACCCAGCAGATCTGAAGTGGTGTATTGTGGAGATACTTCCTGATGCACCCGTGTTTGCTGACTGAGAACCTTTTTCTTCACCTTGTACACTTGACAACTGAAAGATCTTAATGTGGGGGTAATGATGAGGCAAAAAATTATAAAATAAAGTACTGTTTTGATGTGGGAATTGTCATGAGGCTGTGTTGAAGTGACTTTACTATGTGGGATGTTCGTTACCATTGAAAAGGACTTGTTCAGCCATGCTGCCATTTACGTTGATGACTATTTTAATGCAACAGACACTTTCTTCATGTCAGGTGACTAAACGTGAATAAAGACTCATTGCTATTGGATTTTTGTTCTACAAGAAACATTGTCTTGTGCCATTAGTTTATCTTTCAGCAACAAGGGCATTATTAAACATCTGACTTTCCTCCCTCTTCATATTTTTCCTTGTTAAATCTTTTTTGGTCGCCATTCTTAACATCCATAGCTTCATTTTCTCTTGTCTTGTACTATCACTTTATTGTGCATCTGTGACTTCTCACTGGCACCACTTTTGCACTGCTTATAGTTATGTACATTCTGATTCCTTGTCCCCACATGGATGTGGAAAGCTAGATGTAAAATAAATGTTAAACCTTAATTTTTATAAAAATTTGAACATGTAGTTTGGACATGGTTTGTTCTGGTTCTAAATTATGAGAGTGAACTTGAAATTTTCAAGTTTAGTTGGCTTGGAATTTAGAAACCTGGGCTCTCTGTAGCAGTACATGCTTCAATGACAACTTTCTGAAGTCTGTTGATGAAGTTGGAGTTCATTTCTACTTTGCTAACCATCTTTTACACCATTTTGCTGGAGAATTGGAATACAGCTGCCAGTAGCATTACAGCTCAGGTAAAAGCTTCTATTTTGAAGCTTAAATATGTGCTGCTCTCAGTTGTTTTTTTATACTTGTGTTAATTTGATGCTTATTTGTCCTAGGAGTCACAGCCAGTGAAATCACATGATTAACTAGGAAGATGTTTTGTGGGTTGTAAGGCAGCAGATATTAGAGAACACAAGGAGGTGTGCATTAGGAAGGGTCAGGGAAGAAGAAAACAGAGTATTATATGGGGGATGGAAATCTTGTTTTGACCAGTACCTGTTTTTTGCATCTGTCATGTTCCTGCTGTAATAATTTTTGTAATTAGTAGGTGTGTATTTTGATAAAAGAATGAGGATGGATTGTAGATGTTCTAGATGCATGCTGAAGGCTCAAAGTGGGAAATGGCAGGTGTCTTCTGCTTGTAGCAAACTCAGTCCTGTCTGGTGCAGGCTTCTGCAGGTTACATTTGGGCTTCCTGTTCAAGCAGGGGGGGCAAGGGGGGGAGCTGGTGAAGAATTCTAAGACCTACAAAAAAAGAAAAAGAGAAAAAAAAAACCAAACCCGACTTAATTGGTGGTTACTCAGTGAGTACCTACCAAAACCACAGGTAGGCTAAAACGTACATCGTGGATCTTGGTTCCTTTGGAACATATGGAGGGTGGAAAATACTCCATTCAAACGTAATGTAAGAAGTGAAGGTTTTGGAAATTTGAATTGTCCTATACTCCTGTGGTAACTTTTTTTTTTTTTTTGTCAGGATAAATGCTGTGATAGCTTCAGAGGGGTCAGCTCCATACTAAAAAACTTGGATTAAACAAAATCTATTTTAATGACTTATTTTTAGTGAGATACTTATACTTTTTTTTAAGTGAGTATAGAGAACAAAATGTCAAGACATACAACAGGGAAAAAAACTGCAGTGTTTTTTCTGTAATAATTTTTAAAAGATTGCTGTGTTTGATTGGGGTATCTGTATTTGTTATAAAATGAACATACACACGTTTTTGCATGCTTGAGTAAAAACACTCTACTCAGCTGCACCGTGCCATAGTTTTATATTAAGATTACGGATGCAACCTTTTTCTGCAAAGTCTGGCTTTAAGCAGACCACAGCAGCTGATTTTGGTTGCTGTGGAGGCATGGAACTACAGTCTGGCAAATGATGAAAAGAGCGAGTTAGTAGATGGGTGTGCAGTACCGGTCCTGTTAGATTGGGTAGTTGCTTATGCAGAAAGGAGTTTGCATTAATCAGTAGATAACGTGAGGGTTTAAGTACAGCCAGAAATGTTCTAAATAACTCCATTGTATTGTATTTTGTAGCCTCCTTTCAATTTTTCTCTCTAGTCATTTTATTTCAAACTCTTCATTGCTTTAAAAAATAGTGTTTAACAGGCATCATCATCTGAAGCAGATAACATAGGTCCATCAGATGTGGCTGGCGATTCAGAAGACTTCAGTCTGCATATTCCTAAAAAAACTTAAAGCATAGTTGGAATTCAGCTGAAGATTTGTGTTTGTAGCTGTCAAAAAAAAAAAAATGATTAGTTGTTTTTCCCTGATTCATTTGTAGCTTTGTACATGAAAATGAGGCTAAGGCAAAACCCTCTTAAGTTAAGTGAAACGAATTAGCACTAGAACAATGGAATGAGATAATGTATGATCAGTAAAGGATTTTAAGGTATAAAGGTTATTTTACTAGAACACAGACTATACTAATTTCTTCAAATGTGAAAACAAACAAACAAAGGTACTGATTGGATTTATCTGCTTTTTGGTCTTTGGTTCTTAGTGTCGAATGGATGGTATTTTAGCCCAGTGCCTTCAATATAAATATAAAGTAGGTATAAATTGAAGAACACTTGGATTCAGATCATGATAGGCAATTGCATATTTTAAAAGGTAGATGGAATTGTGGCTAAAATACTTTTAAGTATTAGGCTGAGGGCTTGTATTTTGGCAACAGTGCAGGACCAGTGCAGAGAAGGCACAGGAACACAGGAAATAAAACTGAGTAAATATGTTTATGTAAAGGTAAGCTGCCTGTACTACTGTGAAGTGAAAATGGGCTGCTGTCAATTCATGCAGTATAAAAGCAGCTGGTTTCGAAATCATCTGGAATAAGATAGTTGATACATTATAATTTTAAGTGTCTATCTTAGCCTGACAGAATAGCAATTCAGAATAACCCTTAACTGGAAAACCATTTCAAAGTGCAGACAGACAAGTTCTTGCAGATGTGTGTAATGTAGAGCAGTTCCTAAATTGGTGTTTGTGATGGTTTAGCCGATGCCCATAAACTGACTTAGCATTCTTGGTTAATGCAGCAGTAAATTCTGCAGTAACTTTGGTCTGTGGTGCATTTAGAAGCAAGCACTCAGTCTTCTGCAGGGGTAGTTCAAAGTTGTCAGTGTCTTTTTTTCTGTACTGCAGTGGTTGGTTTAATGTCAGTCAGTTGTGGGGGAAAGAGTTCAGTGGCTTCCAGATAAGTAGGAGTAAGGACTGTAACTATTTCTAGAGCAGCTGTCTGCCTCGGTAGGTTAGAAGAGGTGACAGGCATAATCTTCACAGTGATAGGTGCCAGAAGTGAAACTGAATTTGATAGGACAGCTCTGTGTAAAGTAATACTTAAAGGTTTCTCTGGTAAACATCCTTGTTTGCCCAAAATAGCTTTGTTTTTGTTTGAAGTGTTTTTGCCAATGCATTAGAAGAATTTGTGAGACTTCAGTGTCTTCTTTGAACAGTGAAGGATTTTAATTCACAATGGGACAAAGCTTTATAAGGACACACAGTTAATCAGAATATATTGATTTTCAACAGTTTTTAATACTGATCTTTGATCTCTGGAGTTGTTCCTGTTCTCTGGAAGAGTAGGCTCCTCTCTTTAAATGGCTTCTGCTGAGATTGGTTCCCCTTCAGGACCTTCAAGCAGGAATACTTGAGCTTTGTACTTAGGAGTCCTAGGTTTGGCAGATTAGGTAATACTGGCTTTTGCCTAAACTTCATTAATCATCATATAAACTGTGCAGTGTCCCATCACAGACTTAAAATACAGAGTATGAAGAGTTGTTTAGAAGATGGTGATGCAGCGTTATCCTCAGGGGAGGAATGCTAGCTGTAGAGCTAGGCAGCTGGCTTTGCTCCAGCTGCTTTGGCAGACTGGGTTTGTGGAGACAAAATTTCAAAATGCCTTTACTTTTATCATGGATGGAAGTTTTGACCTAAATTTAGTCTCAGATGTGATCTCATGTTTCATTAGAAGGAATGCAGAAATTAAGCTGTTACTGTGTTTTGAAGAGCTGCCTAACAGGTGATGTTCTCTTAGAAAGCATTTGTAGACACTGAGTATGGTAGTTTCATGTATGCTGAGGAGAAGAAAAGCCTGTGCTTATTTGTATGTCAAGCCTGTTGTGTTTTTTCCCTTCTGGCCAGGTAAGCCTCAGCTCATCTTATAGTCTTTGATGAAAGTCAAAAATGAAACTGTTCAGTCACTAGTCCTGTTTTGTTTTTAATTTTATTTTTGTTCCATTTGTTTTGGTTTTGTGGGATATTAGGGTTTTCTGGAGAATGTCTGGAACACAGCTTTCCACTGAATATGCAACTTTAATCATCTTGAGATCTAAAGGAAGAACTGCAATTTGCAACCTTACATAGAGATGTGAGTCTATAATCCCTTCCTGCCAAATTTATGAAGGTAAATAGTGAAGATCTGTCATAGCTTCGGCAAAGATCACTGTTCAGTGTGAAGCTGTTAATTCTTTGGGGAAGGATACTCTTGCTAAAACAAGATTGCAGATTACTTGCCATGGTATTAATCTTGCTCTGACAGTGAATGCTGAAAATTAATTCACAGATACCTCAGTAATTGAAGGATGTATTCAATATAATTATTTTTTTATTCTTTTTCCTATTGGAAGGTTTGGAATGCTCTTGTTGGAGTAAGAGGTCCAGATCTCTTCATAAGGTTCTAGATTTTGTGTCTGTACTCAGAAGAACACTGAGGAGAGGATCTCTGTTAGTGTTTGTAGGAGTTCTCAGGAAACAAACTTAGTGGAACATGGCAGTGATATTTTTCTAGAATGGATTAATGCTGACTGAAAAATTGAATTCAGTATTTGGGACTGGTGGTGTTCAATTCCTGTGTCTGTGAAGAGTTAAAGTACTGCACCTCTCAAGCATGTCTGTCTGGTCTGAACTCAGTAATGAGCTGCCAGAGCACAAGTGCAGATGATGAGTATAACCAGCATTAAGAGGTAGAACTTTGTGTAAACAAATAGTGAATCCCCCCGTTTTATTGGCTGATTGTACTAACTGCTTTGTTTTTACAGTTTGAGTTGTATTTCATGAGGATGTATCTTAAGTTCTTTTATACAGTGTGATTTATGTTTCCCGAGAATCCATTCCAAATTCATTGAAAGCAGCACTTCGAGGTATCATCCCACAATCACAAGCAATTGAATTAGAGAGGAGGTAGATGGCTGCTACTTAACTTAGCTCATTTTGTCCTCTCCTACTTTGAGTGTGTTGCACTTTACACTGAGAATTACTGTTTTGGTGCCAAGGATGTGAATTTTTGTAGCCTTAACTATTGATTTATAAACTGAGAAAGAAGTAAAAATGCATTATTTTGTACTTAACTATAAATTATATGAGAAAAGCTTTGAGGAAATTCTGGTAACCCTGAATCATATTTTCGCACATAATATTCTTTCCAAATACTGATAAGACTGATGTAGAAAAATGATCCAAATTTTCAGAGTGGAAAGATGAAAGGACAGGTTTGTGGAAAAACGCTGAGCAGTTACCTTGCAAATTTTGGATGTAAAATGTAACTTGAAGCAGCTTTTTTTTTTTTTTTTTAATGTGACTGACATGGCATCTTAATATCTTACAGATGCATTATGCTGTGCTTTACAAGGGGTGGGAGGGGAGAAAAAAAGGAAGGTGAAAAGAGAAGTTAGTTACCCCTTGTTGTTCAACTGACGCTACATCTCTGGTTCCCAGGGCAAGAGATCAGATACAGAAATAGGTTCTAGTTGATCAATCAGCCCTCCTAAACTTGTTTTCTTCCCCACAGGCACCCTGCCATGTTTGTCCTCACCCTTTAGAGAAGTGAACTTGTTTTTGCCACATACACTTGCCCTGCTAGATAGGGCTTCTCTTTGCTGCCTTCCCTGATCTGATGGGGAATGTTCTTCATGCGACTTAGCTAGGCAGTGCCTGTAGAGTCTTTGAGTGCTTCCAGTTTATGAGCCAGTATTTTATACAATTGCTAGGGCAAGTAATGCCTCTTGAAGTGCAAAGCATGAAGAAAAGGAGAAGGGGTAGTAAAATCTTTTATCACCGCACTAGTTCCAGTTGGGAGGTGAGCTTGTAAAAATACTGAAAAAAATAGATTAAAAACTTCCTCAGGTTTTTAAGTTACATTAGTACAGGTAAAACAAAGTTGATGTATGTATTAAGATTAGGAATCTAGAGTGCAGATATACAGAGACAGAGGGAAAGGTGAAAGCTCAGTATTGTAAGCCTCAGTGAGGTTTTAAAAAGAAGTTCCCATGAAGCATATGCTGACACATACATCATGAATAATTTAGGGTGTGGACAGAGGAGAGGGCAGCGAGCTGTACTTTCTGAGCCAGCTGCAGCAAACTGATAAGCTCTTCTCAAATAGTTCTGCTAGGAGGAAGTAGTTGCAGTAGTTGGTGGTTACAAGATTATGGGTCATTGCCGGGAAGCTGGAAGGATAAACAGCAGATCAGCATCCTTGGTAATGAGAGAACACAACAAAAGAGGATCTTGAAAATCCTCCAAGTTCAAGCTATCACCAAGATGTTACTAAACAATGAGTGACTTTCTAGTCTTGCAGTGGCTTTCTTACATCAGCATTAAGCTGTCCACTGCTAACTGTGAAAGCAGGAGGTGGCAGGAGCAGCTTAGTTGTACCCTTCTGTCCTCCAGGTTCATGTGTCTGACCAGCTATGGAGGACGCCAAAGCGATTATTGTGCAAAAATAGTTACTTGTCAACTTGCTAGGCATATTGAAGTTCTTCATTAGACTGAATTGGCTAAAATATCTTTTAAAAATAGTTTTAAGTATCTTTTTGGTGTGATTGAAATTTGTCAAGGCATTTCCAGGCCTTTAAAACTATTTGTCAATATGACCACTGTTGACACACTGTACTGCAATATGCTGAGAGAATCAACATAATAGAACCTTTATTGACAGATAAATACTCAAGATAATTTTGCATCTTGAACCTTCTAAGTGCTTAATAACAATCTGGAGTCATGATAGCTTCCTGTAATGAAGAAATCCTTTTATCAGAAAGCCATACCTTTGGAAATGATTGCTGAATGCTGTTTATTTTGCTAATATGTAAAAAGTGCTAAAAGCTTAGGTGGCTGTTTACTTTTCAATGCACTAATTAAAACTTTAAATACTTTCAGAATATTGTGGCACTTCTGTAAAATGTTCTGTAGACATCAAAATGTATGCTGAGTGTTTAATACTAGGTTTAATTGAAGTTATATTGTATCTTTTGCCCTTTCATTAGATCTATACTAGTTCAGATTAGCTGAAGATCTTTGCTCTTGCTGAAACAATCTGGGAGGAGATATATTCCGGACAGTGGCTCTTGTGGATTTTAGAACCTCTCTACAGGCTGCTGTTGCCTTTTGCTTATCTATAGTCCTCATGGTGAGAGGAGCTCTTCCCTGGAACACTGGCATTTGCAGCAGCAGTCAAAGGTATAGGGACTAATTTGGGCATCAGATTATTTGGATACAGTGGTCTGAGAATTTTGCTGTAAACAAAATTTGTGGAGTAGTATTTTGGCCATGGCCACTCCCTGAAGGGATCCTTCTTTCACCAAGGTCTGAGCTGAAGAGACAAAGTTCTTTTCAAATTCCTAAGGCTCTTTTAATGTTTCTAGCCATAAAACTACTGCCTGCTTTCCCTTCTTCCAGTGCAAATATCAGAATTTAAAATCCTGACTAGTACCAAAACAAGAGATCTAGTCAGACAATATGAGAGGACACTAGGAAATGGAATGAAGGTGTGTCAGGGAAGTTCAGGTTGGACATTAGGAAAAGGTTCTTTACTGAGAGAGTGGTTGGCCCCTGGAACAGGCTCCCCTTGGAAATGGTCACAGCATCAAGTCTGACAGTGTTCAAAAAACATCTGGATGTTACTCTTAGTCATATGGTTTAGTTTTATTCAGTCCTGCAAGGAGAAGGGAGTTGGACTTTTGATGATCCTTAGGAGTCCTTTCCAATTTGAGATATTCTCTGATCCTTCTAGTACTCTTTGTATACTGCAGTAGTCTTTCCTTTGTGTTGCCATGAGAATCAAACACATAATGCTTTTTTTAATCAGATGAGTGTATATATAAGGTAGTATTTTTAGTGCTGTTTATCTATGAAGTCATTTGGAAAAAAAAGTAGAGCCTATATTAAAGTATGCCTGTTTCATGAATGTGCATGAGTCAATTTCTGTAACTGTTACTCCCGAGACATTTGTACCACTGCAACAAGGGATAGGACATGTAGCTTCCTGGACTACATAAGGATTTAGTTCTGTTATGTAAAAAGGTTTTCACTGGAATTATTCAGTCAAGTGGATATTTTTTCCTGTGTAGCCATGCTCTTGGCTTATGCTGTTGCCTAAATGGGGCTCGAGTTGATTCAGTGAGGACTTAGTTGAGAATTCTGGAAATTCCTATAGGTGATGAAATAATCATTAATCTTTCAAGAGGGGAAAAAAAGTGTCTCTCAAGTACCCAAAGTTTTCAGTAAAGGTAATTTGAGTAAATCCTGATGCTGAGTCATTTAGAGTCATTCTGGTAGAAGTGAAGGGACAGGGTTTGTCCTAGTACTGAAGTCAGGTGCATTAGCCACCCTGAATGTCTGAGAAACAGAGATCCTGACCTGCCCCAGTGGTTTGTTTGGAGTCACTTGAGTTAGAAAAAGAAATGCAGCTCCCAGCTGTTCCAGCAAATCCATTTACATTTACTCATCCTATTTATCAGCTACAAACCTTTGTTGACATTCTCTTAATAGTCACCTGCACAGAAAACATCAATTAAAACAGTAGGCTGGATACAGGCTTCATTTGTAGTGTGATCTATCTGGTATGTCCTGCTCTCAGTTGGTAAAGTGCCAAGCACTTGGGCTCAGTGAAGCCTCTCAAACTTCCGTCATGGGGAAACAGTTTGCAACCTACAGATACTCACATTTTGAGGGATTTCATTTTAAGCACTCAGGGATAAGTTGTACATTGTATTTGGTCACAGATGACTGTCTAGTTTTAAGCCTCTAAGAAAGGCTAAGCAACCTGTTTCATAATATCTGCATTTGTGCTACTTGTTTTCTGTAAGTGCCTAAGAATCAGTGTGTTTTAAGTAAGCTTTAATGAGAATTGAAGGGGAGCTTGGACAGCACCATACAAGCTGCTGATTTTGCTCCTTATGAAACAAAGAGTAAATGGCAATGATCAGTGTTACATAATTTTATAAATAGATTAGGATTGTTTCAAAATGGTTTATAAAATGAAGAGAATAAAAGCTGTGGGAATTCCACCTTCTAAATAACAGGACTTTAGAAATGTGGCCATGCTGGCTTTGAAGATCCTTAGGCTTTTTTGTGCCTTTTCTATGGAAGGTGGTGATCTGACATCTAAATCCCCTGATTTAAGTGCATCTCAAAGCAAGATGTTATGTAGAGATACAAAGACAGGCTTTTGCCCCAGCATGCCTGATGAAGTTGAAGGTTATACTCAAGGCATCACCTGTCTTTCTGCTTCTGAAATTTAAAAATTATTATTAAGTATTTTTTGCCTTTTTCCTTCCATTACAGCATTTGCCTGGAGCAGTAGCTTCCCTTCTACATACTTATTTTTAATTACTCATGATTGTTAGTTGGGTAATTGTGTTTGCTAAGGAAATCCCCTTGCAGTGGCCTACAGACTTTGCCATAATTATGAAAGAAACATCAGGCCTGACATTTAGATGGTCACTTTGTATTTTGCTCTTGATAACCTAGTACAACATTCTCTTCTAGTTATATATTAATAGTATCCTTATCTACAAGCAATCTTAATTTATTTCCTCATTTTATTTTTAACATCCTTTTGGATGGAGTTCAAGATAAGTACAGAATAATGTCCTTTAGAAATCCATAGCTGGAGAGCTCCCTGCATATCATCATGTTGTCTTTACTCCAGTGCAGAGAGTAACTGTTCTGCACAGTGATTCTGGGCAGGTGCAGTCAGAGAACAGAGGTTTGGTGTTATGTTGGGGAACTGTGAGGCCTTCTTACAGATATCCTGTGCTGCCTGAAGGTATTTACATTCATAGAAACATGTATACACTGATATTGCTGCATCTTAGAAAATTCTCTAAGGTAGATGATCCTTTAGTTGCTTTGCATCTTTGACAAATGGCCTGTGGTGGTGGTGATATCCTCAGCAGCACACAGTTACCAAAAGAGAGAGCATGCCCTGATATGGACTGCTGTGAACACAAGTTTGTTTGTTCTGTTTGGCTTCAGAGGTGTTTACCTTCAGAAGAAGAATGGTACAGGGTGGACAGGTGGGGGCAGTAATATCTTGAAGTACTGCATCCAAATTCTGAGAACCTCTTTATTTAAAACCTTTACATAAACTCATTGAACATGAATTTGAAAGAGACAATAGCAGCAGCCTGTTGTAATGATAGAGATTGCATAGCATTTGGAAACAAAAGACTTTTGGATTCGCATGGCAGAATTTGGGCAGCTACAGTGGAACTGTTCTGAATTTATTCTAAAAGAGCCAAAGGCATGGTTTTGCCTTCAGCTTTTTGTCTTAGTTGATAAAGAATATCTGCTTGCAGTATCATGAAGTAATAAGAATTGTAATAACCTCCTAAATTTGTGGTATCTCAGAAGGAGGGTTAATATAGTACACAGTAAAAGAAAATACTTGGTTTGTCTTGTTTTGTGTCTTAAGATTTGAAAAGATTAAACCACAATCTTTAAAATTCGTATCTTGAAACAGCAAAAATGTCATTTGTTTAAAAATACCCTCAAACAAACAAAAAACAAACCCTAAAACTGGGACATGAAAATGAGACATGATTTAACTTAATTATAAGCCTTGAACAAGGAAACAGCATGTTCTCAGAATACTTAATTACAGCATTGTTTTTGGGTTGAGGTTTTTCGGTGTGTGTTGCTCCAGTCTTAAGCAGAAAGAATAAAAGGCAAAACACGGAAGTACAGTAAACATCTTGAAATGCAGTTTCCTTCTTACTGGGAACTTATCACATGACTTGCTGGAAAAGATGTATTTAAAAAAAAACTGCAGTTGTTTTTTGACAGCTGTAAATCTGCTTCTTGAGAAATCACATCCTGTAAGATCTCTCAAGCAGCACTACAATGTTTAAATGGTTTTAGTGTTGTATCAGTGAATTCAAGGAAAGAACACTGAAATGTTTGATTGACCTGAAAACATTACTCATTGACAGATAAGGACAGAAACAGAGTAAGCCTTTCCACTATTAATGTATAATCATTTTATAGTCTGCACTATTAAAGGTGAAAAGATACTGATTTTGACTGAATTCTACAGCATGCAAAGCCAGTTGGGGTAACTCAATCTAGGATGATAGCCTTTTTTGGCAATCTCCCTAAAAGACAGCTGGGAGTTGAACTGAAATGGGACCATTGTTTCAGTTCGTTGGTATACTGAATGCGGCTTAGTCTGTCTTAAAATTACACACATGGTAACTGTTCTAACAGCTAAGTTTCTGCACGGCCTTCTGCTGCCCAACAGTGGGTCCCAGCTATCCCTTTTTGAAGTTGGCAGCAGAAATTTTGTAAAAGAAAAAAGATCAGCTACTGTCTTTCTCTTTGAATCAGTGTTTCTCAGAACTGCACCCCCTCTTGTGCTCTCACATGTGAAAAAACTTATCTGTGGCTGCATTGCGTACTTTTTATTGTAGGTGAATGGAAGGACTGGTATTTTTATATTGTATTGAAATGAAGGGTTGTCAGTTCGAAAGGATTTGCATCAAAAATGTATAGGTATGTTGACCATGTTCAGCCATGCCTTAAACAACAATTTTAGAGTGGATTCTTACATTATGCTGAAATAGGTGTGTGAAAGCTGGGAGTATTAAAACAAAACTCTGGTGTTCCTATTCTTGTCTTGCACAGCTTCAGCTGGGGGGGGCTGGTGTGAAAATTTCCCAGTTCATGGAGGTGAGCTAGAACCCCCTGCATCCCCCAGCACAATGGGAATAGAGCATGAGGTACCATGGGTGTTACACCTGGAGAATAGCTAAGGCCTTCCACAGAGCCATTTAAAAATTTTGCTTTAATTCCTGCTTTTGGGCTGTAAATGAAGGGATTTACCTAGCAAGGGTGCACAGGAAAGCTACAATGTGATTTGAAAAACCATACTTCTTGTATGTTCTTTCTTGGGAGCTGATGCTTGTGTCCTTTTGCAGATAAATTTAAGAGTTTTCATAAGCAAAATCCACAGCCCTGCTTTATGAGGAAACCACAGCACTTTGAGATGTCAATGACATTTGTTATGGTTTTATATGCCTCTGTAATTTTATGGAAAAAAGAATGTGGAAATCTGGGGCCATATAAAAATCTCACGACTCGAGGGAGCCAATATTGGGGAGCCAATATTGAGGACCCATTGCGGTGTTGTTACAGCTCTTCCTCATCCCTTCCCGCCTCCCTGCCGTTTTCTAGAGCTCCGGCTGCATCGGAGAGACTCGTAACCGTATGAGAGCTCCTCTTATCACTATTCCACAGTGCCTCTTGCAGTACAGAAGAAAACCAACCCGCCCTTTCGCCGAGGTGCTCGGGCAGGGCCGCACTCTGGAGCCGGCGCCCGGGCAGCCCGGCGGAGCACAGTCGTTGCCCCTCACGCCAGCACCGGGCCAGCACCGCCCGCAGCCCCGAGCGCAGCCGCGCTGCAGCGCCCTCAGTAGCGCCGGCGTCCTCCCTCCCCTTCCCTCCTTGCCTTCCTCCCGTGGAAGCACCGCCCCAGCTCGCTGTTCCCGGCGGCTGTCGCCATGGGTCTCGCCGCGCTGCTGCTGCCGGGGCTGCTGTTGCCGCTGGCGGTGGCAGCGGGCGGGCCGGAGGTGCGCAGCCTGCGGGGGAGCTGGCGGCTGCGCAGCGGGAACGGCTCGGTGTCGCTCCGAGCGGAGGTGCCGGGCTGCGTTCACACCGCGCTGCTCTGCCGGGGCCTCATCCAGGTACGGTACTCCGAGAGCCGGGCCCTGGAGCTGCCCTTCCCGCCTCGGAGGGGAGAACCCGGCCCCCAAAACACAGCTCCGTCCCGGCCGCTGCCCGGCCCCTGCGGCCTTGGTTGGCATTGCCGGGGCAGCAGCCGGGCTTCGTTTGGTGCCTGCAGTGTCCTCGGCCCCGCGTAAGGACGAGGATACAAATGCAAGTTTTGCCGTATGTGAGATTGTGGTTTTGACACGTAGCCAAGGTGCTGACACCAGATACCTGCAATACCCTCGAGGCGTTTAAGTCATGCTTACCTACAGTGATACCTCAAAAGAATGAAAAGTTAAGCCCACACTCCTAGAGTTGACTTCTTGTTGCGCTAAGTTTAGGGATTTTCAGGCCATTAAAAAGCCCTTTCAAAACTTGCGAGGAATATCAGAATAGTGGCGATCACACATACACATTCTGCCTAAGGAAAGTATAGTCTGAAACAGGAAGTTAAATTTAAAGTACTAATTCCTATCTTAAAACGTTGAAGAAGGTTTTCTGCTTCTGTTTACACTTGTCTCTATTCAGTTTTTAAATTTATAGAAATACAGCAACCACTTGCTTGGACTAATTTTCAAAATGCAGTTGCAGATGGGTAGCAAAGTATTCTGATACTAGCATAACGTGCCTGTGACTCAGACCTGACAAGAAATGTGGCACTAACTGGATCATTTTTGAAATAAGATGCCTTTTTAAAAGGAAACAAGGAAAATTAAACGTATACTTGGAACAAGGAGAAAAATAAAACACAGTCAAGTTAACAAAGTCATCTATAAAGGTCATAAATACAGTTCTGTGCTGGAAAATGTAGAGTACTGTTTTATGCTGTGAGTATATCATCTCTCCTTTACTGTGGGCCCAATGGTGCAGTTCTTGTGCATCATTTATTTAAAAACACATTCTGCATGTATGCATTTTGTATTTCCTATTTCTTCGGTTTTATCCTTCAGCTTATTATACTCTGATTAATGTTAGAGAGGTAAAAGGAGAAAGTGACACCCTTTGAGCAGGATAATTTTAGCAGTTTCTGTGTTGGCACAAGTTGGGAATCCCACCACTAATAATAGATTCCGAAGAGTGTCACTGCCAGATACAAAGCATCAACACTGGGGAAAAAAATACGCTGTGAAGAGATAGGCAGAACTATGATGATCTGTTGTTTTAACATCTGTGTGCTGAGTGATGTGACATCTTGGACTTTGAGAATTAAGGTTTCAGAAGGGCTTTTCTACAGTTTTCAAATGTGCAGGGGCCAGGGAGACTTTATGTGGAGGATTGGTGAAGGGAACTGTGCTGGTTTCTTTGATGGAAAAGTGGTGCACAAGGTAAACTGAACGTCTGGGATGTTTGGTTGTGCTGGGAGGTGTTGCTATAAAAAGTGTGAATAATCATCCAGGAGAAACTCTGACCAGTGCAGTGACTCAGGCAGGCAAGACGGTGATGTAATGACTCACATTAACTACTCACACTAAGGACACTTAGGAAGTGAGAAGATGTGATTGCTAATTTAAATGCATTGCTGCAAACTGACTTGTAATTTAGCAAGCAGTATATTTGGAAATGAGGATCATGAACTCTCATGTGCCTGCACAGAGGCATGAGAGCTTAGTCAGCCAGCTGGGCAACAGGGGGTGCTTGGATAATTAAATCGATGACGGCTCGTTGTGGTCACTTAGAACGTGTTTACTTCAATACAGGTAAGAACTTGCTCCAAACACGTTCTGGTACAGCTGGGTAGGAATCTGCTGTGGACTGGAAGATGTTGCCAAGTTGGTGGTGTTGCTGTCGAGGTGCTGAGTTAACCAAAATGTGGTTGCTAGTGTGCACCAGTGTGGTTGCTTGACCTCTGGACTGGACCCGGGTGTCTGGCTAGTTCCAAGCCCAGAATGAGATAACCTGTTTCTATGTATAGGTGTGTACAGTTAACTCAAGGTCAGCTTAAAAGCCATTTTTACTCAGTTTAGCAAAGCTCAATTTACAGAAAGAAGCATTCACACAAATTTGCACCAGGATAACTAAATTGTTTTAAAGTAGCATTTTTGTTTAAAAGATAGCATGCAGACCATACCAAAACAGGGGAACAACCTTAGCAGATTTGCAGTCTGTTACAGATGGTGTTAAATGTACTCAATCCTTGTCACCATAGTTGTTGCATTCTGCAAAGCAGCAAATCTGGGTTATTGGAGGGAGTCAGTGACATCATTCATTATTGCAGTGTGAGGCTTCGTGTTCCAGAGCGGGGCTCAGCTGTTTGTCCTGAGGTTTCTTCACTGCAGTGAGTGTGACCAAAGGGTTTCAAGAGCAGCTGCCTAAAATAAAACCATATTCCTATATTCCTATTTTTACAAAAGCATGCACACTGCCCTAATTGTAGAGGCATGGATCACTGGTTGCTCCATTTTTTCAGAGTTCGTTATCTCTGGAAATCAGCCCTTTTTGGTGTTGGCAGCCCGGCGGAGGTAGGAGATATAGCAGTAGGAGATTTATTATAGATGCCTAAATACAAGTTTTGGTCTTAAGTATTTTTTTAATTTGCTCCTTTTGCTCTTTGCAATGGAATATAGGATCTTCATTCATCTTGCAGATGTCACTAGGTCAGTAACCCAGTTTGTAATCAAAAGTGGAAACTGATCTGAAAAGCTGTACCAGGAAAGAGGAGAACAAAGGTAGTGGGAACAAAATAATTCTGGATAGCAGAACCCTGTGTTCAGCGACCTGGTGAAATCTACATGCTGTTTTTCTGTGTGATTTGCAAGTGGCAAACAGCACTGCATCCTTTGCTTTTGTATCCATGAGATTTTCAATGGATTAGCCCTCAAAACAGAAATTCAGAGCAAAATTTGGAAGGGCCTACTCCAGCAATGTAGCTTAGTGGGCATCTCACAACGAGGGAAAGGAGGGCAGCAGGGTTAAGATGATGAATATTAAGCCTTCAGAATGTGGCTTAGATTGTAAGACTAGGCTGCAAGCAATTTATCTATCATTGTGTGGTTCATTTCAAATTTAGGTCGACATACAAACTGTTTTTGCACAGGGATGCTCTAGCTGATTGTGTGTCTGTAGCCCTACTTTAATCTGCTGTGCAGGCCATACACTTGAATTGAAAAGCATCTCTCTGATGCTGAGGGTTCATTACTCATCTCTCTGGATCCTCTTAGCATTTGTTCTCCAGATATCTTTACTCTGGCTCATAAAATATACATTGGCGGAACATGTCTTTCTGAATGCACCAAATGCACATATCTTAAAAATGGCTCTTGGGGAAGACACTTGAGTTTCCTACCAAAGTATTCTTTTCTTTCATGTTCAATGAACATAGTTCAAATGCTGGATTAACTATTATAAAAGCTCTAGGATCAGGAGATTGCATCAGAGTATGTTTGGCTTGATTGTTTTAATAAAATTCATTAAGACAGTGTAGCTCTTACTATTTACATGTAAAATTAAACACGTGAGAAATGCACATAGAGAAGGGTAATAGTCACTTGCATAAAGTTGGTGCAAAGCTTCATTTTGAATGCAGACATTTTACAAAGTTGCAGTGAATCTGTTGCTAACCCTACAGCTCTGGAAAAATATTTTGCCAAAACCATTTTGTCAGAAGATTTTGCTTTTGACCACTGTCAGTATAGTATTTTCTTTCAGGCACTGTTCTGGTAAGCCATATGTAGTCACAGGTAACTTGCATATTAATTCTCTGTGCTGGAAATCAGCATCCTCTACTGTTTGCTGTCCAGATTCTGCAGGATGCCATTTCTTGCTGGCAGGTGACTCCCGTAAATTTTCACCTCTGAGGAATATGGCTGTTGTAGCTGGATTTTCTTATATGCCAGCCATTTGTGTTTATACGTAAGGCTGTTTTGTCTTATTAGTTGTCACTTAGACTTGTATAGAGTATTATGAGAGGTCTGCAAGTGTGATGCTGATATAGTGGCTGGGTAACACTGCATTTTCCAGCCTTTTAGACAAGGATGTGTGCTTGACAGAAAAGCTAACAGTGCTCTTGGTCCTACTTGGATATCAAAATTTATTAGAAGAGACAGAAGTTTATGTACCCCAACTGATATTTCTACATTTCTGGAAAGCAGTGTGGTTTTCTGCAGCTTGTTCTGCACTTGTATAAGATAGGCTGCTGTTAATTTTCTGACTCTTAATAACGACTTAGATCTTTTGGAACAAGCCAGGTAACAATTTCATTTGTGTATCCTGTTATTCTCTTCAGGTTAGATGGCATTCATTGTTGCAATAGTTGATTATTATATTACTTTCCAATGAAATACAGGTGCTCTGCTGAATTGTGAGAACGAATGTGCAAACATTCAAAAGCCCTAGTAAATCTTAGCATAAATAGTAAAGGACACTTAAGTTTTCCTTTCAAAAGCTTGTGATGTTAAAAGATATAAGATTTGTAGTGGTCTGTTAAACACGTCAGAGTATTCAAGTAGTACTAAGCAGTAGATATTACTGTGTTAACTCTTTAGTCATATTTGGCTTAGTGTTCTGCTGTCACACATCTTGAACGTTGACAGTGACATTCAGGTTACTGCTTTCTGAGAGTAGCTACTGAAATTTAGTTACTTTAGAAGGAACTTCCAAAACTCATGCTCTGAGAATATGATCCAGTCATCACTACTGTTAGTTCAAGGTGTAAAAATTATCTAAATGTCATGACTGCTATCGCTTGTGATGTCAGAGAAGACATGGGTATAGATAAGTATATATTAACTATTTAGCTTTCAGTCTGAAGTTGCCCAGAGCAGAATCATTAAACTGTAAATCATGAAATATCACTTGCATATTTTATTTTGGCAATCTGTTGCTCTATCAGAATTTTCTTATGGTGTACATGATAAAATATCAGCAGACTTAATTTATGGGAGAAGAGCCTGCAAGGTGACTTCAAATTAGGCCATAACAAAAGCAGGGTAAGGCAAAGGAATCTGGTTTTAGTTCTCTTTTTAAAATTTTGTTTTATTACATGCAGATCTTCCACCTGGGTGCAGCTGACTGTGTCTGGTGTCAGTCAGGTGTTTGTGCCATGCCCCTCAGAACTCGAGGCCAGGAGATGTCCCTTCATCGGGCCAGGGTGTGCCTGGCACCACTCGCTTGCTCACTTGGGCTTGGAGCCTCACTCCTCATGGGTTCATGGCTCATGCATTTCCTGCTTAGCAGGAGAAGCTCTCAGCTTATATCACCGGAGCTTTTCAGTATCCCCTTAAAATCGCTGCAAGGACAAGCTTGCATCTGGGTGCTGGCAGTTCCTTCATTGCAGTGCTGCCAGTGCCTTTGGAGTTCTGCTGGTGTCCTGTTAGCCGACCTGGAAGTGGCTTCCTAGTGGTGATCTGTAGCAGGGCTTTTAACCTCCTCTGGTTAGGAGGTGATTTGCTGCTTGCTTAGAGCGTCGAGGTTTGGGAGCAGGGAACAGACAGGCAGCTTGAATGCTTCAGATTTCCCCCCCAAATTGCAGGGAGCAGGAAAATGCAAGGCTGTTATGTTTGGTGGGATCTAAAAATAGCTATAGTTGACTCCACCCCTCTGTGAATTGCTTCCAGGAACACACTGAGCTGTTGAGCAATTGGATGTGAAGGGTATTTAATAGATGTGCAGCCTATTTCCTACCATCTTTCAGTTTCTTCCTGTGCCTTTAAGTGTTTTAAATTTGTCTTTTTTTCTCATGCCCTTTTCTGAACTGAGCCTTTCATTTTGATGTAAAATGATTTAACGTGGGATGAAATTCTGTTTCAGAGAAATCCAAACAATTTGACTTACATGGTTACATCTTCCAGCACTCAGAACAGATGTATTTAATAATGGAAAAGTCAATAACCTCACAAGTATATTGGCGAAGTAATTCTGCTTTCTTAGAGGATTTTGTTGTGATCATGTGTTTCTCCTGAACCTTGAAAATTGTCTTAAAAGCATTGCCTGAACGCTGCCACGGCTGATGTTGCAACAATCGACATTTGTCGTGGTTAAAATGGCTGACCAATTATTTTAGCATTTAACAGCTTTTCTGTGCGATGTGTGAGCTGTCTTACTGGTTAGGTAGCGATGATATCAGTAAACTGCTATGTTTTACATGAAAGTACACGGAACTGTGAGCTTTCCATCTAAAAGGGTGGATGCCAGTGAGTCAGAAGAGCTAAATAGCACCTTCTATTACACCTGTTTTAGCAGTCAGTGCATTTCTTGAAGTTTGAAGGCTTTAGACTAGTAAAGAAGAAAGCTCCTTCAGGAAAAAGGATCTTCAGTATGTTCTGAGATTTAAACATGCCACTCTGTAAGCTCCTGTAAGAGCCCATTTGGCAATGATTTCTGCCTCTGATAAAATATTCCTGAATTTCTGCTGCTAGACAGTCAGTTTTTTGTTTTCCAGAAATCAGGACTTTGTTCATTAACATCTCTGTACCTTTGCTTTTGTGGGAGAAATGATGCAGGTTTCTTTTGTTCGTCTTTGCCGAGGCACTGATGTTGACTGTTTCACCATTAACCAAATGGCTTTACAGTCTGCTGTTGATAGTGCATTTGCAACTTTCCTCTCACACCTTTTGTTAAATATTTCACACATAGGAGTGGCAAAGATTGAAATTTAACATGCATATTTTTCAAAGCATAATGTGAAATAAAATAGTATGTAATGTTAAATACAAGTATGTATGTATATGGAAATATATATAAGATTGTATAAAATGTTAAAGCAAGACTTGTTAAAAATGTGCTTTTTAAAGTACATATTGCGGGGTTTCATGGTCTCTGACATTTGATGCTTGTCTCTCATTATCTCAGTACAATGATCTCAGTGGAGTTTCTTTTATGAGCCTAAATTCTGCATATTAATATGCATTTCTTGGTTTTAACTTTTGCATCTTAATAAAACTCTGAGATATATTCCCCAAAAGTAATGTAATGATTGTCTTAAAATTCAGTAATAGTCCTGTAAGCTCATTATGACTTAATTTTAGAGAATACACTTTATTATCATTACAGAAGTCACAGTGTTGCTCAGGTGACAAGGCTTTTCCTTTTCGATTCTTCCCTTGTAGTAAGAAATTTGGTTGATAGAGCGTAGCATGTAGAGACAGGGTGACATGTATGAGCCCAAGGAATGATATGTATATTGCTGTAGTACTCCAGAACAGTCTGCTGCTGAGGATATTCTGCTATGTAAATAGGTTTATGGTTTTTTTTACAGAGCCTCACCCTGTTAGTTGTAAAACAAATATGAGATATAAGACAATTTTTCCCAAATGTCATTATTATGCATACTGACTCCTGAAATGTGGAGAAAAATTAAGTTAGGATATTCAGGGCGGGTGGTTAAATGTGTTGGTACTTTTAGAACACTCCTATCAAAGCAAACCTTAAGGCAGCTCCCCTCTCTCTGAGGCAGGGTTGAGTCATGCAGGCCAGAAGAGATCGGCCTTTGTTTCGGGGCAGCAGCTCAGCAGTGCAGCTGCGGCAGGGGCTGCAGTGGGGCTCAGGCAGGGACCCGAGTGCCTGCACTGTGACACGAGGTGGGACACTGTGCCCCTCTGCTCCCTGACACGGGATGGGAGCAATTGGATGTGAAGGGTAGGAGATGGGATACTGTGCCCCTCTGCTGCCTTTGTGTGAGGCCGTGGGTGTCAGGTCCTTTAACCCTGGGTGAGGGACATGGTGACCTGCTGTAAGGTAATAAATACCAGCATGAAGCTGGAAAGGGCGAGGATGTAGCTTAGACCAGCTGTGCCTTCTGTTCTTCCTAGGTGGTGTGGTTAAAGGGAGAAGGGCACATTTGGTATAAATGCAGTACTGTTCTCAAAAGTAGCCATTTAGTTTTTTTACCAAAACAAAAATTGTGTTGCTTCTCCTTCTTTCCTTTCTCCATCCCTCCACATACAACAATTTCATTTATCCTTACTACAGCAGATCTAGCTAACAGGGAACAACTGGATTATTTGCAATAACTTTAAACTAGAGATTTGTTCACTCCTGTCCCTAGAGGCCTAAAATGCTGTTTCTTTGTCTCTTAAAATCCTATTAGTCTTACTTTCTCCATAATTATGAGGGTGATCATGTTTCTGTTCCTCCCATTAAGTCACAAGCTCTCTGGATTTATTGGTTAATTTCCAGACCAGTTATTTCTTCTGTAAAAACAAATTCTGCTACTTCTAGTTTGAGTGATTATAGCAAGCAGGGTTTTGACATTTCTATAAAGTCAAATATTATTAATGCTTTGCTTTCTCGTAAAATTTCAAGGGTGAAAAGGAATATCAGGACTAAGGTGGATTTTGCATTTGCAGACTTACTGAAATAAGAAGTGTTCATCTAATAGATATTGTGATGCTTTTTACGTAGTAACACTATTACTAAAAAAATCTTGTAATTCTTTTTATTGGTCTGTTACTAGGATCCGTATTATAGATTTAATGATGTGATGTACAGATGGATCTCACTAGATAACTGGACTTACAGCAGGACATTCAAAACTCCTTTTGACGTCAGGTATGCAGTAAAGATATGTCTAAAATAGTTCTGTGCCAGCTTTCATTCAGAATTTCAAGTTAATCCATCAGCTCAAAATCTGCTTAATACTTTTGTATCTGATAAAATAAATTGTGCAATCATATGCAGCTAGAAAACTGTTGCTACAGAACACTTCAGTTGTTGCTTTTTTCTTTTTTTTAATTGATTGTTAAAAATTATTTATGAACTGTCATCTGAGAAAAGATAACACTTAGGCTAATTGAATCCCATCTAATATCTTGTGGGTATGTGAACCTGCTGTGTTCTTGAACATGCTGACTTGAGCTACTTCAGCTGTCATCTTAATTTGACTATTTAAAGGTACAATAAAGCTACACTGAGTCAAATGTTCTTGCAGGTAGCTGAGGCAACTGCTGGTATAATAGTGATACGCATTTTTACATTGTCTGTCTCCTGTGTGTTTTTAACTCTAGGTGTTCTGACAGTTTTTCACACATATGTTTTCTTTTGTAGAAAGTGGCAGAAAGTGAATTTGGTTTTCGAGGGAGTAGATACTGTAGCACAGATCCTGCTCAACAATGTCACTGTCGGGAGAACAGACAACATGTTCAACAGATATGTAAGTAATGTGTTTATTTCTGAAGGTGCTTCTGTGTTTTCTTCAAAGTTCTGAGCACTTGCAGTCCATTCAAGTACCCATAAAAGTAGGCGCTCCGATGCAGAAAGTGTTGACCTGAGGACTGCATGTGTAATCAGGTAAATGTTAGAAAGGGAAGTGTACTTACCTTTTCACTGGCAACAGGGTCATATCTAGGGTGAATGTGCCTTGTCCTAAATGAGAGGACCAATTCAAGAGGATCAGTTCAGCTAATAATATGTCTTGCTTCTTGGGATCTGTGCCAGCTCCAAGAAAACGTAAGCTTAAATCTGTTTTATTAGCTGTAAATCTGCTTACTAATTGGTATGAGAATGGTTTACATGTCAATACTGCAATGAAAATGCACGTGTTGGAAAGCCTGTGTGTTTTCATGCTTTTGGTTTTTAAAGAGGGTGGTTTATTTTTAATATGGTACTTTGGATAACACTGTCTTGCATTTTTGAGCTTTGCTTATGTTAGCATGAGAGTATTTATTCATTACAGAATGATCTTGAGAGTGGCAAAAACATTCAAACTAATTTTATAGCTTTAAAATACAAAATTATTCTGGTGTTAACGTAAGGAGCAATCCTTGCTTTTACCGTAAAATAATAAAAAAATCTGAAGAGTTAAAGGAAGAGTGATAGTGGAATAACTGAATTAGAAATGAAACCTGGTGTCTCCAAATCTCAACATTTACCGTTCTGGCAAGTTTTATTGCAGAGGCACTGGACTGAGACATAAGACATTCTGATACCTGGGCCTGTGTGACCTAGGACAAACCACTTAGTTTCTCTTTGACTTAGTTTTACCATTAGTGAAATCAAAAATTTTGTAGAGCTTTTATGAAATTGCAGTTATTTACTGTTTGGAGAGTATTTAAAGGTTTATCAGTAGCAGGCTCTGTAAAGTTAGGAAGTGGTATTATTTTGTCCATATTTCTGCAACTTCATTTTGTATCAGATTGTAACAATTCATGAAATGGCCTTCACAGTAAAACCAGAGTGTACTGCATTAAATTGAGCCCAGGGTTTCTGTGACCCAGGCTTGTGCCTTGTTCACCTGTTCCACATGGCAACTACATCTGCAGGAAGGACTCTGAAAGCTCTGGATTGGGGAATGCTATTTGCTCTTTGATTTCCTGCTGTATGCTATAGAAATAAGTGATCCTAGCTGGGCTGCTCTCAAATTAGAAAAAATTGTCAAGACTTAGCTTTTCACTCTGAGGAATAAATGTGTATTTACCATTGGAACCATATTGTCTTGATAGCACAGGATAATTCTGAAATGGAACATTTGTCCTTTCCTCCAGCCACACTGAAGGGGATTTTTGACCTGGTGAGGGAGCCCCCAAATGCTTCATTTGGTGCTGGCATAGAATATGTGTCTATACATTTGGGACATGAGAATGCAGCTCATTTCATTCTGGAGAGCAAACTACAGCTTTGCAGCATTCATGGACAAGGCAGCTCAGTGCCTTGTGGTAGTTGAGTGGCAACACAGCTCCCTTATGGAGCAGCTTTTTGAGTTGGAATAAGGTGTCTTCCCAAAGATGCAGATGAATTTTGGGTGAGGAAGGAGGGTAAAGATTCTCTTTCTGTCCTTATCCTTCAAGCCCTTCTGTATGCAAGCAGCGCGCTGCACCCTGCAACAAGAGCTTGGTATGAGGAAAGGGTTTGCCCAGAAACACCTCCTTCTATCAAAAACATTCCTGTGTATTTTCTGTTTTTCAGTTTACAAAGTAGCTTTTCTTTTCCTTCAGAACCAGAGCATGCTGAGATTGTATTTCAAAAGCTTTTGTATAATATATGTATGGTATTAAAATCCCCATGTAATGGTGATTATAAATTTCATATATAAATGTCAGCACTGTAATGGTTTTGTTCTGTGTTTTGTCCTAGAGCTTTGATATTACCAGTGTGATCCAGGAGGTCAATTTTGTTGAAGTCCGTTTCTTATCAGCCATTTCATATGCAGCAGAGCAGAGCAGATGTCACAAAGCACACAGCATCCCCCCAGCGTGCCCTCCACCTGTGCAGAATGGAGAGTGCCATGTTAATTTCATCAGAAAGGTAGGGGCAGAATTGTGTGTCTCTGGCTTCAGGCTGGGAAAGAGGAATGCACCACAAGCTGTCCTTACAGCTGTATTCTGAAACCTGCAATGTCATTTTATAAGTAGGGTGTATTTTTCATTGTAGCTTCCTTCTCCGATCCCCCCTAGAAACCTATAATCTTGTATGTTGACAGTACAAGAGGCATGAGAAGGCCAGGCTTCGTATCTTAGTGATAAGAATGTTTAAAAGGCTGTTTTCATCAAAGAGTCAGCAAGGAGACTTACTGCTAAGAGGTCAGGATAGCATTGGGAAATGTGTAACCATTACATTTTGATCCACTGGGTGGGTTTAGCAACGTATGCTGACAATAGAGTTCACCGTTGAACATACCAGTGTGTTATTGGCAAGGCTGTAAAACTCTCGTCCAAGCAGCTTTGTGAGTGTTTGCTGTTGCTCATGTGCTGTGCTATTTATACTGGACAGCTCTGGCATGTCCCGAGAAGTGTTATCTAGCAGGGGTCCTGTTCTCATCTTATTAGTATTGTGAAGTGTGGTTTATACGTACACATTCAATGACAAAACAACGGTGTAATATAAATGAATGAAACTCAGAAACTTTGATTTAAGATATGGCTTCTTTGCTGTTAAAACTTAACTCAGGGCAAACTATCATTTGAGTAGCATCTCATGTATTTCTGATAGCTTTGCAGCAGATGGAGGCAATGTCTAGATGATCTTATTTTCTGATTTCCCTTTTTGGGTGTTTTTGCACGTTTGTCTCCACTTAAATGCCTTTCTTGTTAATTATTTTCAAACTTTCTAATAAAGTCCTTTTGGAGTCGCCTCAAAAAGTGACTAGGAACGTGTAACTTCAAATTTGGACATAATTTCCTTTAAAATTAATTATGTAAACATGGACTCCATGTTGTCCTGGAAAGATTCTTTAGGATTAAGATGCTGTCTTTGTTTCTGCTTGCTGCTACTTTTATTTTCTAAACTTTCTATCTTAGAAAGTTTATTAGTTCTTCTGAGTCCACTGTGTTTCTCAGAAACCAGTGCAAGGAGAAGCTTGGAAGGAATAAGGCACTTACTCAGCTGTAGTCTTATTTATAGAGCAAAAGAGACCTGGAGTGATTTTATGCTTCACTGAACTGTACCTTTAAATTTGTAAGAAACCCTAGTGCTTTTTCCTCAAACGAGTTCTTGGAAGCTGCTCCAGAAATTTCCAGAAGCATTTTGAGTTCCAAGAATACAACAGCAGCTATGTCACATTTAAAAGTAAACAAACATACTAGGACATTGCTGTAAGCTGGCTGCTTCCCATACAAAAGTAATGGAGAGCTCTTTACACATTTCAGGTGCAGTATTAAGTGCAAGAAACTTACTTAAATCTGAGTAGGAGTTTGTGGCAGAGCACAAACCTGTCACTGCTGATGTGCTCCAGTGATACAGGCGTATTGTTCTTGTGACATACTGTTTCTGATAGCAGTCTCTGCAGTATTTTTAGTGAAACCTGCCAATCTGTCAGTGATTCATTTGTTTATTTTTTATAAAGGGAAAATGATTTTCAATTGGACATGTTTTCTAAGAATATGTTATCCCTGGTTTTCTGTTTGAACTAGGTTCAGTGTTTTCTTCCTGGAAGGCTCTTTTGCAATTTGATAGACAGGGAGGCTGACTGGCAACGCAAGGGATAGGCCAGGCTTGTGCATTGTGGTTTGCCCAAATTAGTATGCCTTGGCTGTAAGTTATTAGTCTCTAAATTTAGAACAGTGTGTCACTGTACAAGACTTTAGGAGATCTATTGTATTTGCTTTGGGGGCTGGGGCTGTGTGAAACTTGGAGGGCAGCTGAATAGATGTTGTCAAGGGATTTGTTAAGTAGAGGTCTGACCAGGTTTGAAAACAGCTAAATGGAAATTAGTGTACATACTTCTCTGCCTGAGCAGCATTTTAGAATTCTGACAGTTATTCTGATGTTAGTACCAGAACTAAGCTACTTTGCAACCATGTTTTTGTTCCCTTTGTTTTTGTATAAGAGAACCATAAAAAGGGGAGAAACAGTGAACATGACTGAACTACACAAACACACCAGACATATCCATTTCTTTCCTTGTATTACTCTGTGGTGATAAAGCTAAAAACAGGAGAGAAACTATTTCATATATGATTTTTAATTTGATGCTGTTCTTCTAGAATACTGTAACATTTCTAATTGTCAGTTTTCTGCTTAGTTTGTCTTTTAGGTATACAATTAAATACTGACTTACAAACTAAGATAATTCACAGCTGAATTAAGAGTAATCTCCTGGATTGTTTTTTTGATCTGTACTGTTTGGGGTTTTGTTGGCATTTTTTTCAGTGGTCTGCTAAGTGTTGTTTTCTTCTTTCAGTAATACAAAATTTCTCTGTACATGAACGTTTAATAGAAAATTTAAATTTTTATATAATACAGGTAATAGCAGCAAAGTTCTGGTTGAGAAGTAAGAAAAAAATACTGTAGATTTTTCTGGGTTTATTGAAATTGGAAAAATTCTTTCAGTGCATGTCAATATTTTATTCCCGGATAGTAAATGTCTTTTATTTCTGTCACAACATCAATGTCTGTGTGAAAAATCGGCAGTTGTAACATAATCATTCTGTTTTCCAGGAGCAGTGTTCATTTAGTTGGGATTGGGGCCCTTCTTTTCCCACTCAAGGAATCTGGAAAGATGTAAGGATCGAGGCCTATAGCCATTATAACCTGATTTACTTTTCTGTAACTCCTTTCTTTGGTAAGTCTCTTGTTTCTTCTTTTTATGGGTTTCACCTTTAGAATACAAACCATTTTATTGATAAGCCAAATTAACTGTCAATTTAGGAAATGTTCTGTGGGTTTTTTATGACTTTGTGTGCAGCTCTTTCCACAGCACACCTTTATTAGGTATTGAAACACTACTTCAGTATAAACAATAACTGTTAAAAGTGTTATACTTCAGAATATTTTTCTGCTTAAAATCCCCAAATAACTGCAGAAATAAATGTCATATAATTGAGATTAGCACCTGTTCTTCGGTTTTGAAAAATTTCCTTTCTGTTGGCATGTGTTTTCACCAAGACTCCCTGTAAATATGTCTCACTTTCTCTCACTTTCATTCAAAACAAAGACAAAGATGCTATGGGCATTTGGTTTTGTGGTGGAAGGACAAATGCACAGTGAGCAGAGTTCGAAGAGTGCTGAGTTTTCAGGACACAACATGAAGTCTGAGAGAGAAAAGCAGTCGTGCTATGCAAGGATAATTGTTAAAGCTGCAATTGGAGAGGATAACCTCCTGCATTCCTGCTACCAAACTTACCAAACCGGTTTCTTCTCTTGCAGTGGTCTCTGATTTGCCTCTCCTTTGTCCTGAAGATCATAGCAGCTGAGTGAAAGTAGTTAATTTTCCCTTGAAACTTTCTGCAAATGGCGATATGCCCCATTGTAGACCACCCACATGCTTTCTTTCACTGCCCGTTGAGCCCAGTCTTCAGTGGAGGAAAGGCCAGCACGTGGGTCCTCTGCACTGGGTTGAATTTCAGCCCTTTGGAATAGATTTGTTGTGTATGAATAAAAGAGGAAGACATCACTCCATGGCTGCTTTTAAAGTGTCCTGAAATAACTGCAGGTCTTAGCTAGAATTAACGTGACTAGAATTTCTATGGAAAGCCCCAGCACGGACTGTGTGCTTTCTGAAATTTAGTTACAGGAAGAATCTTTTCTGGTCCCTCCCACATTCCCACAACTCCACCTTCTGGTAGGTAAAGTCTTGCTCTCTGGGTAAGTGGAGAGAGCAAACCTCTTCCATTCAGCAGAGAGTGGCTTGGAACCAGAGTAAGAGTGTATTAGTATTCAACCATAATAACGTTTGAAAGAGTAAATGAACAACCTGAATTTAAGCTGCATATGTACTTTTATTGTTCATCAGATTTAGTGTCATAGCCTTTTGACCACTGAGTCTGTAAAAGAGTCATTGTTCATGGTTTCTCTGCCTAGACCCTGTGGTTCATGCAGTTGAGAATGGGCTGGAATTTCTATATGCTTTTGTAAGGCAGGAAAAATGCACTGTAATGTCTGACCCTTATAGGGTGGATACTTTTTAACCTTTTCCACATTTCAGAAAATTGGTCTTCACTGGGTAATGCTGGGTGTAATATAAACTTGGGAACTCAATCATTGCTCTTCATTCTGTGAAAGACAGTGAAAATCACACCAGGGCTGAATGCAAGTCTTCATTTTTCTGGGGTGAGCTCTCTTTCTCTTGTGGAGGAAGGAGAGCTAGACTATGTAAATGAAAAGAGAAAGTAAGTTACTAGTAGTTTGGTTATGCAAAATGTGTCTTAGTTTCAGTTCTCCTTGTTTTCTGTTTTATTTGCTTTTGCTTATATGTTAATCTGTAATATTTGAAGTATAGGATTAGCCAGGCTTTGTTAGTAGCTCGGCAATTCAGTTGCTGAAGTTAGTGGGAAATTCACACATAGATCTTGAGTACCCTTGACCCTGGCTCTCCTTATTCAGTAAGCTCTGTAGAAGAGAGGATGCTCTGTGGTAACTTCAGAGGGATCTCAGGGAAGTCATTAACTTGTTTCTTTCACGACACGTGGGTGGGAGAGGGGACATAAAGATATAGCCCATCAAGTCTAGACACAGTGGGCCCAATTCATCCCCAGCATAGCTCCATTCATTTTGTCCAGTGAGTCTGGGATGAATTCAGCTCGTTTTCTGTTAATACTGTTTTTGTTTCATTGACAAAAGTGATTGTAATAGCTTGTGATTACAATCTTTCCCAAAGAGTACCATGTTCATGAGTGCTGACTAAAAGCAAATACAATGTCTGTTGGAGTTGGTGGGAAAAAATTCCTTCCTAATGAAGTGACTGGTGTCAGGGTCTCTGACTTTTGTACAGAACTCTGAAAAAAAAGCCTGAATGACTTTTGAATTAAAAAAAGACTTAAGAAACATAAATCATATTGCATTGTTCTCTTCCATTTGACTCAGATGTCAAACGCACTAAATAAGCAGATTAACTGTGTAGGCTTGTTCAGACACAGCCTGAAAATTGTTAAATTTAATCTTAGTTGTTTGAATTTTTTTCTTTCATGAAAGATCATGTTAACTAATAGATATATAAACATAATTCTTAAATTCCCATTTTCTTTTCTCCCCTTTCACTTAGAAAAGAGTTCTCAGCAGTGGTATCTTGAAGTCGAGTCTATTTTTGACGTAGTTAGCTCCAAGCCAATTGCAGGTCTTGTGACTGTGAACATTCCCAAGTTACAAACACAGCAAACGTTCAGTGTGAAGCTTCAACCTGGAGAAGGCAGCATTGTGCTGCTTGTAAACATCAACAAGGTAGGGAGGTGTGTGTGGAAACCTAGTTCAGCTGCAAAATGTTTCCCCTGTTTTTCAGCGTGACTTTCTGCCTCCATGTGTTGTTTTAGACCTCGCTCGCATTCCTTACTGTATTCCTGACTTTTGACAACAGTTCTGTATCCCTTACAGGGCAGGAGAACAGTTCTTTTCCTTTCTAAAATCTAATGTCTGTGGAGCTATGTAGCTCACTGCCAAAAAGGTGATGAAGCTTTAGCAAAAGATCACATAATCACTGGCCACTCTTACGTAACCGTTTTTGAGTTATTTAGGTAAATAACCTTTGGATACCCTGTGTCACTTCACTTCTCTGGCAGTAGGTATCTCACATGCTACTATTTACTGGATTGATTTGGACCAGAATATACTACAATACATATGATTCTCCCAGGAGAGAGAGGAAACAGTCCTCAAACCTCTCAGTAGATACTCTTTCTCAGGTAAATAAATAAAAGCAAAAGAAAATTTTGTGGAGTTTTACTCCTTATATTTGCTAGTAGTCCTTTGGATAGGCAAATCTCAGGAGGAATTTTTGACCGGTAGGAGGTGCTCTAATGAGGAGTAAACTCAATTAAAGAATCAGGCTCCAGCCGGTGGGCAGATAGGGAGGTGCAGCAGGAGCCACACCTGATGGGGTTCTCCCTGGGAGCTTCCCTGCCGTGGGACGCACAATTGTGGGTGGGTGATGTGCTGTGAGCAGGAATTTGGGGTTTCTGACGATACTGGCAGTTAATAGCATTAGAGGGTCTGCCTTCTATATTTTACTGGCTGTGCTGTTTTTCTGCATTGCTGTGTAATGCTGCATCTGTTTTCCCAGTTTAACTGGATTGTCTGTGTGTGTTCTTGTGTTCACTTGTCAGCTGTTTGCATGGAGAGAAGGCAAGCAGGGTGTTTATGTTCCAGTATGCACTCTCTGTGACTTACGTACTTATGTGTTTTGTTTTATTTTGACACAGAAGTATAGAAACACACAGTTCTTGTTACTGTTGTCATCTGACATGCAAGTTACATGCCATTTTGTTTAAAACAACCATTATTTTCTGCTTAGCTTTTTAATGGATTACGTTAAACAGGCACTGAAAAGTGAAACTTCAACATTTTTGTTTATTTACTTGTCCCACCCCCAGCCTCAGAAGAGTTGTGTTCTTGTAGTGCAACTGCAAGTCTGGAAGAAAGCACTTCCTTCAGAGCAGAGGCAGAAGTGTTTCACTATTCTTTGCACACAAAAGGCTTTGTTGCATGAATTCACATCAGCTGATTTTATGAGAAGCCCTGAAATGTGTTCTTATGTATTGACGAGCTAACAGAGCCCTTACTCTGTACACAGATTTGTGTGGTGCATGTCACATACTGAGACCTCACCAGAAATTTATTTCTAGTTAAGGGCTTATTGCAGATTGCACTGTGGAGTCAGTAGGTGTTCAAGTGCTGCATATCACCGAGATGTGTATCTGCCTTCCTGCAGTTGCCACGAAAAGTGCTGTGCTGCCAGCATGACAGCATTTTGCTTATCAGCTAGTGGTGAGCAGAGGGGTGACATCATTAGTGGCCAATGAGACATCCAGTCGTTCCAGGCAGCTGCGAACACTCCCTTGTTGTCGAGGCTCACGCTGTCTGTGCTTCCGTTTGTATCCATGCAGCACAGAGATCAGTACTTCCTCACAAGCACTTATGATAATTCTGTATCAGAGAAGCTGAAAGATACATTCATGATGTATTCATGGTTGTGTCCAAGTATAGCTACAGAAAACATGTTGCTGGGCTGCTTTCTGGCCTCAGTTTGTTTGAAAAGATTGAGGCACTCCTTGCATGATTATATTCAGTGCTGATCCCTCCATTGTTTGGTTGAATGCATTATTGCTTTCTTTCCACAATTTTTTGTGTTATGTACTCAACTGGCAAATGCTGGCAACGGGAATGAGCAGCAAAAGTAGGCTGCTAGAGTGAAGATAAATATTCTGTCATCTTAGAGATTGTATTTCATGTTTGTAAGAATTACGGAGTACTAATTATGTGATTACGAAGTATAGAGAGACAAAGCAAAAAAATACCAAATTAATGAAAGAATTTGACTTAAAAGCTCAACATAACTGAAACAGTCAGTATGGTCACATAATACCAGAGTCACAGCTGAAAAGTTTTACTGCTGTGTATTGAATATTGCATGGGATAGATAAGAGGGTCGATGAGAGGAGGTGTGTGATACAGAGCTCAGTGAAAAATGGCTGCCCCTGACTCACACATTTGGGATTTGGAGGAATAACGTGTCGGTGTACCTCAGCTGAGAAGTAGCAGCTAGATGTGTGCATGCACGTCCACGTGTGCTTATGGCCTATTGTGGACACAAAACGAACTGATAGCCTGGACTTCAGCAGAAGAAATCACAGTTCTTTCTTTAAATGATTTTCACCTCAGAGCTGCAGCTGGAGAGAGTGTTAGCATACATCAGCTGAAGCACAAAACCTGGTTAGGCTTGTGGAATTTCACTCTAAGATATCTGAGCCCCCGGCGCATTTGAGAGCTCTTGTTATACATGTTGATCAGACTTTCTCCCTTGTATGTTCAAGAGTGCTGCAGTGGAGGCTTGGTGGCCAAATGGACATGGAAAGCAAACTGGATACAACATGACAACAACTTTTATGATGGAGGCAGGATGCCAGATTGAGAAGTTTTCAAAGGTGAGCCCTAAAGTTTAATTGCATCTGGCACTGCACTGTCAGTGTTATGACATTTGCTCTGCATAGCAGGTGTCTAGAGCTCTTGAGGTGTAATATGCATGTGAAAATCCAATGACAAGTGAGGTTTTTTTTAATGTCACAATGCATGGCTACCTGTTTTCTGGTAGTCTTAGCTTGTATGGATGCCTTTACTTATACTGTAGCTGCAAGATGGCTTACTGTTAACCAGAAAGCTCAAAAGAGGAAAGATGTTTACTTCTTAAGTTTTCTAGCTAATGAAAAGAAAATAGCACTTCTAAACTTGAGGTACCATGCTCTTGGTTTTGTATCATGCACTGAAAACCCGTTTTATATTTCTATAAGATTATGCAAAGGTTTATTACTGAATTTTTTCATGCTAATTCAGTTTGTAAAAATGTATGGGATAGACACTTTTCTAAAAACCTAATATATATTTGTATGTTAGAATGTGGTAGATGTGCTTCAGGCTTAAGAGAAGGTAAGGTCTTAAATACTACCATAAAAGTAATATTCAAGGATTTTTGCATAAGGATTCCCCCAACACATAGGCTGTTTAATTATCTGTTTGGTTTTAACTAAGAAGCCTAGAAGAGGTAATTTCCAATTGTCCATTAAAAAAAAATCATAGACTGGCCTCCTTATGCCATGAACATGTGGAAACAACCACATAAATGTATGCATTTATTAGATGTTTCTAGTGTGTATTGCTTTACTAAAAACTAATCTGTTCAACAGGCATCTAATCTGCTATTTGCTATAACGTTTGTGTGAAAAAAAATCTTAGGAAAAGTAGTAGCTTCTGGTGTTGTAGTCTTTACAGTACCAGCTCCTAGTTTGATTATGAAGTCATAATGCTAATTCTTTGCTATTATTAGTGTTCTAATTTGGAAACAATTAAAAAATCCACACCAAGTAAACACAGCATATTATGCTTGGGAAAACTGGTTGTAGGAAATATGACTATAAGGCCTCTAATAAGGAAAATTCTGTTATTACTGTGTGAAAACTGCACAATGATAGAAAAGCTAATGATTTCCATTTGGGTGCTTGTGTCAGAATATTTCCTAGAGCTCTGTGGCATATGATCATATGAACTCCACAGTCTACAGCAGAAGCCTCCTATTTTTTTTCTGCTTAAGGGGAAAGAGGGGGAAAAAAGCAAATGCACCACAGAGTGGGCATTGTGAATTAACCAGCATATGAAGCCTTTACAGCTTACAGTGTGAAGTCTGGTCATCCTGCTTGTGTTTGGTGAATCTGTGTCTTAGATTGTGACAGACACACATACACACACACCATCACCCCCCACTCAGAGCTGTATGAGTGGCAAAAGGCTCCCTATGCATTTTTTTCGTGTTGTAGGATAATTTTATCTCATGTCAGCAGACTCAACAGCAACATTCATATAGCTTAATACGAAATTTGAGTAGTTCAGGAGATGCAATCAGGGATTAATGTTCCTGAAAGTTGTTTTGTTGTCAATTCTGTTGTCCACGTGGTACTGACTATATTTAGGAGGAATAAATTTCCTACTTCCATCTTTTTTTTACCCCAGAAAAAAACTAGTGGTGAGGCAGTTCACAAGTGGTTTGTGTCCATATCAGTATCTACTTCACTTTGGACAGGAGAAATCTGAAGCATGAGAACTATATATGTGAGAAAGCACAGCTTGTTCTTATGGCAGATTTGGCTACTCCTAGCTTGAACTACTTTCTGGATTCTGACATGCTAGAGTAGTCTTCGAAACATTAACAGATCCTTTGGGGATATTTCTGGGTGGCCTTCCAGTATATTCTTAGAGGAGCTCTATAGAGCTCTAGCCAGCATTACTGGGAATCTCTTTCTGTCAGAGAAGTACTTACTCATTCCTGTTCAGAGTAGCAGAAAACCAGAGCAGAATAAAAGCCAACATCCAGGAAGGGATGTGGTTTAGTTTTGGTTTGGTTTTCCATTTGAATATTTTGTTCTAGAGTTTGTTTCTCAGGACAGTATGAAACAAGGTCGTATCTCACAGTGACATTGGTTTTCTTGATGGAGGGTCCTGTTTGCTATTGATAAGTTGCTTATTTCTTGCCATCCCCACATTGAAGAATTTATTACCTCTTTCATTACCACATGAAGCATTTGTTTGCTTTTGAGTTCTATTTCCCCATCTGTCTGTATGCTGATTTCTCCAGCACTGTACTCAGAGTTTGGGTTTTTTTAAGGCTATTTTTATATTTTCAAGATCTTGGCCTCTACCTGTCTTTCCCTCCATCCCTTTACACACTCTATTCCCCCAGGCATTTTAGCATGACTTCCAGAAGTCTTTCTTTCTGGCATTGTAGTTTTCACACCACTTTCATGCTGTGTGCTAGTTTGTTAGGTTGCCGGGTTCTGTGATCTTATTTCAGCTCTAGGCATCTTCATCCTTATTACTTTTCCTACTGCTAAATATGGGAATGCCAAATGTGATCCACAGGTCACTTAACTGTGTACAATGCCTCTGTATGTGCCTTAAAAAGACAGATATCTGTTTCATAATTATGCCCAGAACCAGCTGATTTTTTGATCTGTGGTGGCTAGAGAGCCTCTTGTGCATGCCCCGAGACTGAAAGAAATGTTCAGCCCTCAGGCAGCAAGCTCTATCAGACAGATTTCAAAGTGGCCAAGGTCTTGGTAGCCAGAAGGACACGTAGCCAAGCGTGCCAGGTTGTCTCCCATTGCCCTTCTTTTACCCCCCAAGGCAGAAGGAAGCTGTGGTAGGAACAGGAAGATGTGCTGTTACCAGCTGACCCCGGGGGTACAGTGGACTTGCACTGAATCTTGAAGGCCTGGGAATGTGAGCTGAGGCTAAGGAGCTTTTACTCTTAAAAAAGTAAGAGGTAAAAACTCCTGCTGTCTGGGTGGTCCAGCCTCTCAGATTGCCTTGGGTTTGGCCAGTTGCATGAGTTCCACTTGAGCATGAATAAAGCAGTATCACATTACTTCTGTTAGTAATATAAATACTCCATTATAAATGCATTCTGAGACAGTCCCAACCTGCCTGATGACATCCATTAAGATGACATCCCAGATACTTTGGCGGCTCCAACTGCAAGTCCCATTCCACTTTGTGCCATAAAAAAAGAGGTGCAATGGAGACTGAGGAGTTTTTCTCTGAGTAGTTGAATTCACTGTAGGAAGGTCAGAATTTTTTGCCTAGTGCAGTACTCATACTGTAGTTTTTCTTTAGTAGCCTTCAGGAGTCAGAGTAACTGTGAAAGTTGTATGAAGCATTGGTTATTAATTAAATTCAACTTCTCATGTTAAACTAAGTCTGCAAAATCCTAGGAATGGTCACTGCCATGATGCAGAGCTGTTTAGGTTGTGCTCAGTGATCTCCGACCTCCACTAATGCATCTGATTTGTCACATGCATTGTCTCTATCCAGGTATTTGGTTAATAATTGTCCAGTTAAGTTAGAAGCACCAAAGAGGAAGCAAAAAGTGATGATTATCTTTTTCTCCCCTACTGCTAGAAAGAGATTTCTGTCTATATGTGTGATTTTTGATAAGCTGAACGTTCAGAAAATGCAGGCCCATAGTAGGATTAATAACTTCCCTTTGGAACTACAGCCATGCCTGGTGTGTGAGGTAAAGAATTGCATTTTGTCTTGAAGACAGGTGTGTCATTTGCACTTAACTAGGTTAATTTTAGCCTGATTTACTGACAGATACTTGCCTCAGCTGAAGCTTGTGGCAGAGAGAGAACAGGCTGTGCTCTACAAGCTGACCTTTTGAAAAGGTAAAGCAAATAGTCATCTGAGAGGGGAGTGGTTGCTATCTTAGGAGCAGTTTAGAAAAAATTAGGTTCCTGCTCTCCTGACCCAAACCTATTTTGGCTATAATTTACCATTAGCTTTCCTTCCCTTTATTTATTTTTCCTGTTTTGTCCCTATGATAATGAGCAACAGGTACCAGAAAGAAAAAGTATTTCCTTTCTGACTTGAAGAAGTTGAACTGGAACAAGGATGTAGGAGAAAATGTTTGAAGTGTCCCTGAAAGAACTGTTTTGTGGAAGAGTTTGGAGGTGTACAGGAGCTATGGCAGGTGGGGAAGGCACCTATACAAATAAGGGGTCAGTGCTGTTGCAGAGCATTAACTGCTCCCTCATGGATGTCTGTGTCAGTACAGTCAGGGTACCCCTCAGAGCAGCATTGTTGCTTGTAGTGAAGTCCCAGAAAATGGCTGGAATGATTTCCTGAGAGCTTTACTTCCATCTACAACAGGAAAAAGGAATGTTTTCTTGTTTCAGCCTCACAATAGCCATATATTAGGCTAAAAGAGCAGCTCTGAAAGTTTGGCCTCTGCTTCTGCTTGAGATGTGCTTTGTCTTTAATACTTTACTCAGAGTAAGTGTTTATTTAGCTGAACTGGTCTCTCTGAAACATTATTGCTGATCATGCTGTTCCAACACAGCTGTGATGGCCAGAGGGCCCTTCACTTGCAAACTGGCATTTGTGTTTGCGTGGGTATTTTTTTCTCTGTAAGTGTTACACCTATTAAAAAATATAATTTCAGAGCAGTAAAAGGAGGAGATCTTGCTTGTAGTATGTGAATCCGATGCTAGGCATTCAGGAACAAGACTTAAAACTGAGCTCCTGCAGTCCCCTGGAAGAGAAAATTGCAGATTTGTTTCTGACCTGGTGCAACCACTGTCTTCCTCTTTCTGGCCTTCAGCTGGACTTTTGACTGAATTCTGCAACAACCAAACTTCATGTGTGTCTTCCTTACATACTTGTGTGCCCATGTACAGTTATTTGCTCATGCTTTCTCTTAATATGATAGCAGCTTTAAAAAGGAAAAGGCTTATTGAAAGAATTCTTTCTACTACTGTTAGAGTGTGTTTTATGCAAGCAGGGATTTAGAGATGAGACCATGTCTTTTGACTCCTTGACAAATTCTAAGCTGTTATTGTTCGGTTCAATCCCTTTTGTAATGGTTTTCTTTATTTATGTCATTTTAATTCCTTTTTTGTCAGCTTTAAATTTAAGTTTCATGTCTTCACAGGTTTATTTTCGGACAGTAGAACTTGTTCAGGAGCCTATTCCTGGCTCACCAGGTCTGAGTTTCTACTTCAGAATCAATGGCCGACCCATTTTTATTAAGGGCTCAAACTGGATTCCAGCAGATTCTTTCCAGGACAGAGTGACCTATGACACGTAAGCCACATTTGATGTTCTCTAAGGATGAAGATGATGTTTTCCTCCTCCTGATTTTCTCTACACCCTTTATCAAAGGCTGGCTTTAATGGGTAAAACTTTCAAGTTAGAACACTAATTGTTGTGGGTTGGAGGCTTCAGAATTAGAGCTTAATTAACAAGAACAGATTTAAGTGATGTTCAAGGCATATAGATGCAGTTACTGGTGGGAAGGCATTTGCAGTTCATAGTTACTGGCCTTTTGGGCGTTTTTAGGGGTGATCCTCAGGCTGCTTGACCTTACTGTCTGGCCACACCCATTGGTAGTCAGAGGACGTGCACTTCATCCATGTCCTGACCCATGTCATGCAGGATCACTTCGGTGCATGGTAGCCTCTCCCCTTTTCCTGATCTCATCTGGGCTACTTGCATTTCAGTGCACAGCCCCCCAGAGATGCAGGTGGGGTGGGGCTGTACTGTGCTTGGACTAAACTCTGCTCTGGGTTATTGTGGAGCCAGGACAACAGGGCATGCTGCGGTGTGCATTCACATGCAGTTTAGAGGCTGCCAGTATGATTTAAGGAAAAATTACTGGAGTCTAAAATCCTTGAAATGAGATTCCCAGTCTCAGTCTTTCTCCTCACCCTCTCACTCCCCCATTCTTGCTGTGCATTATGGAACTCAGGAAGAGAATACATATATTCCTGATTATGTTTAAAGAGAATATGAATTCAAGTAATTGACATACAAAGCAAATAATATCAGAGGAGAAAAGACCAACATGGTTAATAAAACACAGTATTTCTAAATCTGCTCCTGCCAATACTTCTGTAAAAGCACTTACATGGGTCACTCCATCTATTTCGTAGGTGTTAACAGGACCAAGCAACTTCTTCTGCACAAAAAATTGCTTTTTGAGAGCTCTGTTCAGACATGCAGGTTTAGAAACCAGAATATTTTGATACTTTCTGCTGGAGTTATAAGTCTTACATTGCCTGCTAATGATTTAGATTTGGGTGGGGTTTTTTTGGTAGAGGCGTTCATTTCTTCATTTTTTGTATAACCTTGGAAACTCTTAAGTAATACAACTTCACGAAACTTGTATATCTCCTTTTTGTATTTGACAGACTAAGGCTACTCTTGAAGTCTGCAGCAGATGCTAACATGAATGCCCTTCGGGTTTGGGGAGGAGGAATATATGAACAAGATGAATTTTACGATATTTGTGATGAAATAGGAATAATGGTAAAACCAATAAACACAGAGTACTTATTTAAAAACTGACAAGAACTTGTAAATGAAAATCCTCTTTAAATGAAAAAAGAGAGAATTAATACATAAGTTCTAACCACCTTTCCAAAGGACATTCTAGAGTATCAACATGAGAGGTCAGATCAACCCAATTTTTTGGTTGGCTGGTTGGGGTTTTTTTAATTTCTTTTTAATTTGAGTGGTTCCTAATTACAGAGGCTGTCTGTTGAATCTGGAAGTGATATTTTAGAGACTTTATAGTAGAAGGTCGCCATTAGTTAGAAGGTAGCTATGCTTTTCTTAGTTGTGGAAATGGATTTTATATATTATAAAAGTATTTTCTTCTTTTTAGCAGTAGCTGTAAAGGTTTGGGTGTTTCTGGTTCAATCTTTTAATTTGGCCCAAAGACAAACATGGAAGGCATTATCCAAGGGGCCATTTTGAACAAGTTATAATTGAATATAAATGTAGCTGTAAGGTGAACACCTGCTGCAATCACTAATCCCAGATGAGTAGCTTTGATTATACAAGCTTGGAGGCACGTATAAGTAAGTTTTGATGAAGCAGTGGCTAGATGAATGAAGGCCAAGTTGCATCTGGTATTAAAAATCTTGAGAAGTGTGTTTGGTTTTAGTCTACACCATAAGAAGCAGGGAAACAGAATTCATACCTTTCTGCTTTCAGATGTGTGTACTTGGAAAAAAAAAACAACAAAAGTTGTATCTATTTATGTCATCTGAATGAGTGTCCTGATTTTCAAGGCTTCTGAGTACTTACAGTTCTTTAATTTTTGACACTAGGCACCTTAAGTAGGCCACTTAGATCTGTGTCTGTACAGTACTCAGTGCAAGATTTAGATCCTATTTAACAGCCAAAATAGCAAGTAAATGCAGAAAATCAGACCCTTTTTCTGGAGGGGGCAGTAGAGGGAGTATTTTGATTTTGTTTCTTGTGATGATCTTGCAAAGGCTTGAAAGTGCATTGCAGTCAAACTGTGCTTAAGGGAAACCAGTGATAACTTACTGAGGGAAATAGTGAGAAAAAGTTTCTTTCAGTAGAGAGTTTTGGCACCAACAGTCACTAAAGGATTATAAGTGATTCTGCAGCAATAGCTTTATTATCCCCCACTGTCCTGTTCTTTATCTTCAGTTTCCTTAGGGAATGTGTGCTGAAAAGAGCCATGGAAAAGCATATTCTCAGTGCAATGAAAATGGAATTGTATGAGGAGCTGGTCTCTGTCTCTTTAAATGCAGCATGACTTTCAGAAAAGTGGAGTCTCCTACAGACTCCTTTGGGTTAAAGTGCTCCTTCTAGAGGCCTTTTCATTAACATTTGAAATAGACTAGAAGGAGCCTCAAGGTTACTGAAATTTAAAAAACAAAACAGGTAAACAAGAAATCAGATCCATCTCATTTGGCTTCCTTTCCCCTTTCTGTAATTCTCCCGCAAGGTACAAATGGAGTTTATTGTTCTTGAATTGAAAGACTTGCTGTTCTCTAGTAGTATCTACTTGATCTTTCTTTGAAGAGAAAGATCACTGTTCTCAGAGCATCTAGTTTGTTTCTGCCCCTCTTACTGGGTAAGATTTGCTGGTTTTAAGATCATTTTGTATGGAGGTGTTTTTTTTAACAAGTACGCATTAACATCTGTTAAGTGTGCTCAGTGCCACATCAGTAGAATTATTGTCTCTTCTCATTAAGTAATGGGGTTTTGATGTTACACCTGCAAAATAGTAAATAGATATAAAATTGTTCTGTTCAGCTGCAAATTGCTCCATGTTCATATTTCTGATTATTCTCTTGAAACTCCCTGAACTTCATTTAATGGGCAGTACTCCACTCCTCAATGTAGGCTGTCAGGATCTGATTCCTAAGGGTAAATATTTCGTAACCCTGATATCAAGCATAACCACAGTGGAGTATGCACATACTTGAGCCCCATAGTGAATGTGATTTGTTTTCTATCTGAATAAAGGATTGTGTATTCCAATAGCCATATATTTTTCAAGTATTTAAAGTAACTTGCTGACAGTTTTTTTTAAATCTTTCCTTTCTCTTGTAGATTTGGCAGGATTTTATGTTTGCATGTGCGCTGTATCCAACAAACCAGAATTATTTAGACTCCGTAAGAGCAGAAGTTTCTCATCAGGTATTTTTTCCATGTGTCAAAGCTCTATTTCACATTATCTGTTTTTCATTGACCGACTGTATAAGTTAGCTTTCCAAAAAAGGTTGTTTGGAAGTGTTTGTTATTGTACCTTTATGTAGCAGACACAAAATGTAACCTTGCTAAATCTTCTTGAACTCCTCTTGAATGCTTGCAGGAGTAGTCAGTCAAGCAGACTGCACAGAATTTATCCTTCACACGTGGCTGAGTAGAGATGGATGGTACATATGTGCATAAGGCAGATGTATGTCAGCATGTTAGAAGTTTTCCCTTCTGAAAGTGTGTATTACAAAACTTTTGGCCTGGTGGCAAGCTGAGGGAATAGTGAACCATGGCAAAAAGAACTGCAGGCTTAGCATATGTAATATACATGTGGACTTGTAATTCAACTAGTAATAAAGGGATTTTTTTTTTTAATTCATAGTTAAGGTAAGTAATTTTGCTTGACTTCTGATACTGTAAGTTGCATTTCAGGTACGACGTTTAAAATCTCATCCATCAATTATTCTGTGGAGTGGTAACAATGAAAATGAAGCAGCAATTGCAAGCAACTGGTTCTCCATACCTGATCCTGACATAGGAGTCTATATCAAAGACTACGTGACCCTTTATGTGAAGAACATACGCGAAATAGTTCTTAGTGTAAGTAATCTCAAGAAACTGGCTTGGCAAAAGGTTTTAATTGCTTGAGCAAGTTGGGATTTTATTTTTTTCATTTAATCCTTTTAAGACAAGAGAAAGAGCATGTTGAGAAATGGCCCTTTCCAAGCTCTTATATACAACTCTCTAAACTCAAGAGTTATTCTCAAAGTAAAAAAATAAACAAAATTGCATGTCTTCAACATTTTGTCATGTGTAAAGTAAGACCTGAAAGTGTAGTAGATCTTCCTTCTTTTTTCCTTCCTGCTTTTAGTATGTCCATGAGTGCCTTCAATTCCAGAGGACAAAAATCAACTTTCCCATTAATTAATTAATAGAGATGATCAGGTTTCCTTTATCCTGATTTTCTTGAAGAATACTGTGAAAAGCTTTTAACAACCCTCAGGTCTTTTAATAGCAAGTGAAGAAATCTATAAAGATGTTATTTATTCAGTATGTGGCTGAATATTTTTTGTTCTAAGCAGGTAAAGCAAAAGTGATGCTGAACATTGAACTCATGCTGTGTAGTCATTGTATTGATTTTGTAAACAGAATATTGGTATTCTACAAAATTACTGGTATTTCTAAAGTATATGAAGGCAAAATAAAATATTTTGTTATGAAATTTAAACTGCGAGTATGCAGTCCACGAACACCTGGAATCCTTGATGAAGTCTAGTGTGATTTGGCAGTACCCATTTTGCACAGTTTTGTAGGTTTCGTTCTCCTCTTGGAAGAGGAGATTGTAGATTTCTGCACTGAGCTGTGTGTAAAGGTAAGCTGTGGTGTTGTGATTAGCTATGTGAGTTGGGTGGCCAGTGTGAGCGAGGTGTTCTGGATTGATACTTGTGTAGCATTGCCATTCTAGATGGACCCATTTTTATTTTAAATCCATAGAATAGCTATTTTGAGTGCAGAAAGGAACCATAGAGGGAGATAACTTCAGGTCCAGCTGAGGAAACCTGTAACTACCAATAGTACTAGACTTGGTTACTTGAAAGACTTCGACCTGTGAGCTGAAGACTTCAGGGAATTCAGAATTTCCTGTAGTAAATTGTTTGAGTTAATTATTAATCACTCACATCAAGAAAAAAAGAAGAAGGTGGGGAAACAGGACTTTTTCTTAAAATGAAGCACCTGTCTGAGTGCATTGCTGTGTTTGAGCCAGTAGTTGCAGTAACTTATTACTGGTAACTAACTGGAGCCTCTACTTACTAGAAGTTGGGTGTTAAATGAATTATACCTGCAAAAGGATTCCTTCAATACTTTGTAGGCTACTGTTAAAAGATTTAGTATTCTAAGTCTACTGAGGCTATAAATAAAGGCAGCTCTGAACAGTTTGAAATGTAGCCCTTCTTGTAGTCTTCGTCTATGTTAGCATGCAGAGCCAGCTAAAATGACAATAACCTGTAATGATACCATGCAAGCATCAAAAGCAGAACACCTTGGATTCGTTAGGACTAAATTTAGGTGACTGTTTAACAAGAAAGGAGAAAATAATGGCCTTGTTCCTGCAAAAACACTGCAAAAGTAATAATTTTCCATAAAGAAGTCACAGTACTCAAATATTGATGTTCCTTGAGTATGTATTTCACAAGGCACACTTTAAATAGTCTTCATTAAGAATTTAGAAGCATATAAAGATAGAAAATCTCTTGATGTGAGGAGAGAATCCCTCAGAACAGCAGAGCAAGCAGAATCATGCCCAGCTGTCCTCCAAGAACATAAGTAAGAAGCTAATTAAGCAAGTTAAGATGATGAATGTTAGGACATAAAAAGGGAATGTTTCATAGATGGTGACTCAGAAATTTGGAAAAGGTATGGTCTCCCAGCCCCCTCTTTTCAAAACATGGTGTATGTATTCAGATGGTTAAAGCCAATCACTTTGTAAGGGGTTGTATTTTTGTTTTGTTTTATTTTCTTTAAATCCCAGGAAGACAAGAGTCGTCCTTTTGTTGCATCCAGTCCCACCAATGGCTTGGAGTCAGTTAAAGAAGGCTGGCTCTCCCGGGATCCTTATGACACCCATTATGGTGACACACACTTTTATAACTACAACAGTGACTGCTGGAACTGGACACTGTATCCTAAAACTCGTTTTGCTTCAGAGTATGGATTTCAATCCTGGCCTTCCTTCAGTACAATTGAAAAGGTAAGGCTGGACTTACACACCTTACTGTCCCTTTCAGTCTCAATTAGTGAGGCAGTGAGTCTCTTCCCAGCAGAATTCTGCATCCAAACTGTGGTAATGTGTTGGTGGGTGTGGTATGGCACAAGTGGGACGGAGGTGTGTGCTGGTGGGGAGGGATGGGGTGAAAACAATGTTTCCCTCCTCAGTGTTCAATATACTTACCTTGATGTTGCAGGAGGGACCTGGTTTGTATGAGAGACTATTGTGAAACTGTTATTTCTGGTAGTAATTCTATTAAATGTATAGCTCAGTAATGATTGACTAACATCTGTTTACTTTTGTGGTGTTTAGGGACATGTATTTGAGAAAGAGAAGGAAGATGACAAAAACCAAATTGTGCTGGATTTTAAAATGTTTTGATTTTTATGTATTTTACCAACTTCTTTAATTTCAATAATTTGTTTCTAAATGTGTTGCATGTAAGAGGATTTGGTTTCATCTGTGTTAAATATGTTCTATCTTATTTATCAAAGTAGAGCAGAGACACAACATGCTGTTTGTCCATTTGTCCAGGGAAAGGTGTTGATATTCATGCATGCAACCAAATGGAGTTCAGAATGCTCCTTTCAATTTTCTGGGCAAAACATATTTTCTGAAGCATAATCAGAGCATTCATCTGTATTAATAACAATGAAAAATTATACAATCCAGCCTAAAAAGAAAGAAATTTAAAATTGTTTACAGAGAGTAATTACAATGAAAACTTGGCAATAATAATGTAATGAGTTATGGTGTGCTGTAGTCTTTAGTTGAAAAAAGCTGTTTTATGATCAAATTATATCACTGATATATATAATTTGATATATATCACATGTTATCAGAGTCAGGTTTTGAAAATATATATACATATTACTAGAATTTATAGCCCTACTGATGTACATAACTTTTATACCTAAATGTGTTTGACTGGATTACATTTGTCTGTATTAATCTAGGGTGTTTCTGATTTACTGTGAATGCAGGCAAAACTCTGAGGTCTCTTGGCCAACCCAAACCTTAGGACAAAGAAGTTAAATGCCACTGAGGCAAAAGCTGCTCGTCTGGGTTTGACAGCAATATATGTTTTCATTTATTTGTACAAGGAGTGTAAGCAAAGGATGTTAGTGATTCAGAATCCTTGTATGAGTACATGAGACACTATAGAAATATATTACCAATTCTCAGGTTTTGGATTATGTCAGTAGGCTGTAATGAATCTTTTCCTCAATATCCTGGCTGTCATTAAATGTACATTCTACCTTTTCATTCAGATACCTTACTTCTGTGTTTTTTAAAAGGTTTCCTCCCCTGAGGACTGGTCCTACACAAGCAATTTTTCTCTCCATCGGCAGCACCATGAAGGTGGCAATATTCAGATGCTTCAAGAGATTGGGCGTCACTTCAAGCTTCCCCAGAGCCCGGATCCTGTAAAGCAGTTCAAAGATATGATTTACCTCACTCAGGTAACAGTGATTTCTTCCACAGAAATAGCTGTCAGTACTTGTTCCATTAAATTCTGTCAGCTGTTAGAACTGGACCTGGTTCCTTAGGGAGTGTTCCATCATACTGAAAGTTTCCATATTGAAGAACTAGAGAGTCCAGTTTAATTTGGAGCTAGTTTGTCTCTATTGTAGAGAGACTCCAATTGTCATGATAGAATGGCTGCAATCATCAGGGAATTACCCAGAAACTGTCTCAGCTGTCAGTATGTGCTGCCTTAGTCCTTCTCCCCAGCTGGGCTCATGTAGCTGAGGGAGGATGCAGGGATGTGCTGGGCTTCCACAGTCCAAGATTATTCCCAGTGCTCCCTGTTCCAGGGGGGTACATATTTTGCTCTTCATGTGGCCCCTGTAGGCTCACTGCTTTGATTCTTCTCACATGGAACACACCAGCTTCGGAAGCAAGATTTTTTACCAAAGAATGTAGTTCTCTATTAATTAGATTAGCTTTAGCTTTTATTTTGTTATGGACTCAAATATTGGTATTTTAGAGGATATATTTTGGTTTGGGTTTTTTTTCAGAACAGAAGGATATATTTTGCTCTTCGTTCATAGTAGTTCTACATCATGCTTGCTTCTTTATTTGTGATTTCTGTGCAACTTTTAAAAGATGCTAAGTAACTTTCTAATGCTATTAGGCAAATTGAAAGTACTGTTAATTTTTATTGTATTTCAAGAATTTCAGAAACATTCTTCATGGAAATAACTGCACACTCACTAAGTTTCTAATGTTTGAGAGCTGCTGTCAGCAAGGTTTATATAAAAGCGAAATAGCTTGAGAATTTTTGGCACTCTTGACAAGCGAACAAGGATAGATGATGCTGTGAAATTGAAACCAGGGATAAAGCTTGCACCATGAGGTGCTGACTCAAAAAATCTGTAAGAGTTTCTGTAAGGCCAAGTCTGTTAAGGCCTTATTAACAGGTTAAACAATTTCATACCAAAATAAGAATAGCAAAAAGGATAAAGGAAGCAAACTTGATTTAGTGGTTAACTAGAAGTAATAGCTTTACCTTTTGGGCTGTCCTAAAGGCTTTTAACTTTATTTTAAGAATTTCTTTATATTTTCCCAGCCTAATAATAAACTGTGTGAAGAACATAGCAGTCTGTTTAGCATCCATTGAGAACTGGGCCAATGAAAAATTTTGAAAAGTGGTTTTTAGATGACGTGGAGAAGGAGAAAAGGAGTGGGAGTGCAGCTGAAAAAAGGTTGCTTTTCTTATGCACAGTTTTGACTGTATAGTGAGAATTTAAGTTAAGAGCGTTGGGGTTTACACACCAAGGTAATGTGTACTGAAGGTAATGCAGCTTGACATCATTTTGCAACTCTGGGGGGTTATTTAAATTAGTGTAAAAAAAATACTTATTTTAAATTTCATTTTATTTTCTTGGTCTTTGATTTGCCTTTCAAAGACCATCTTCACTGAATGGAAGTAGCTCCTTATGAGATTCTTGAAGGGTACTGCTTGCAAAGCTGTTGGGAGCTGCTAGGAATAGATCTCCTTCCAGCAGAGATGCACTGCACTGCAGGTGAATACTCCTCAGGGCTCAGGTTTAAAGTTATGTGCTGTTGCTGTGAAGTCTGTGTTGTGTATCAATATATTCACGCATGTTTTTAAAAAAGTAAAATCCAATATACTAAAAATATTTTTTATCTCTTTGTTGACCAAGGTGATGCAGGCTCAGTGTATAAAGACAGAAACTGAATTTTATCGTTTTAGTCAAAGTGAAATAATCAATGGAGAAGGACACACAATGGGAGCTCTGTACTGGCAACTCAATGACATTTGGCAGGCTCCCTCATGGGCTTCCTTGGGTAAGTTTTGTGGCAGTCTGGTAAAAAGCACCAGCTACCAGCTGTGTTTTCCTCATCTGGAAGTATCAGAATAAGAAATAGAGCTCTGCTCTGTCTCTTGAGTAGCTTTACAGACTTTGAACATATTTCTGTCCATCCTTTAGAAAGGCATTCCAGTTTGGAATTTATGATGTAAAAATTGAGTATCTGGATTTCTTCTGTAGTCAGCTGGGGGAGAGATGGTTGTCTCCAAATGTGATTTATTGCATCCTTAGCTGTCTTCTCCATGATGGATTTGATTTTCATAGAACTTCATAAGATACCTCTCACCCAGGGTAGCTTCTGAGAAGCTTTTTATAGGAGATGACTGGCTGAGATTTGATGTCTAACTTAGTGTCAGATGAGGTGAATCACTCTTCGTGACTAAATTATTCTGCTAATATGCTATTTACACATATTTTTTTTCCTCTTAGAACTCAAAAATAATCGGACATATAAAGAGATAAGTCACTTAGGCAGTAAGAAGTAGGGGTGGAACGAGGAATGTGTGACATGAGGGAAGTGGCTGTTTCATGTTCCAAACTTTTTGTCTAGAAGTTGTTTTGAATTGTTGAAGCTGTCCTGTGGCAGCTGTATAGGACTTGGGTAGATTCTCTTTCAATTTTAGTTATTTCTCACATATTTCGGTTTTGAAAATCTTTATTTCAGCATTTCATGTGTGGAAGAATATGGGCAAACTAGAAAAAGCTAAGGGAAAGAGTAAAGACTGTCTATGGACAGTCTTGATGTGTCCTTGGAACAAAATGCCATTTGGCCTGGTTTTGAGAAAAATTAGCCCACACTGTCCTTCTTGAACTCTTTTCTGGGAGATGTTTGTCCCTCTCCCTTTTTGTTCTTTTTCCTTTTTTTTTTATTAATCCAAGCAAAGTAACTGCAACAACAAAGGAAAAACCAGTAGAAGAAAGAGGCTAATTTATTTAAATGTTAAGGCAGTGGTCGAGCTACAGTGTTCATCTTTCTGGGCTTTCTAGACTTGTATTAGGAAATGGAATATCACAATGTTAATTTTTATGATTCTAGCAGTGAGTGATGCTCTTAGGCTTTAAGTGCCTCAAGAGAAAAAGATGTTTGGAAAAGTGTCTCTTTGTAAAGACAGGTGTATTGATAGATGTAATGGTCATGGAGACCATAAATGTCTTTTTGATTACAGAGATGACATCACTGTAGAAGATTTATCAAATACTTGAATTATTCATATGTTGTTGAAGTTGGTTTAGAAGAGAGAAGCTCAGCAGAGATACATCTGTCCCTTTGTTTTGTTGTATTCCCTCAGTGAGATGAGGAAAGGTTTAATATTCATTTAGTTAGGCAGTGTGGTAGAGGGATTTTGAAATGCTAATGGGTGAAATTATGCAAGACTTCGGAGAAATTAGTTTCATTTGCACTTCAAAAACACGTTTCTGCATCTTGTTAGATGGCACAGTAGTATCACCAGTGAGTGCTTTTATTTAAATCTGTTACTTTGCAGAAAGTCATGGAGGGGTTTACATAATTTCCGGTACAAAGCAGAAATGTTTCCACATGATGGGGAAGGAAGAAGGTAGCAAATGTTTCTCCTTTTAACTTTTACCTTTAAGATGTTTGCTTGGGTTGAATGAAAACAGCACAGCACTTGTGTCATTCTACTTCTGCCTTCAGCTCAGATGTAAGCAGCTTTTATCACAACTGTTCTGATTGTTAGCACCTATCTGTGAAGCTGGCTGTGCCAGGTTGGATGCTTTAGCATCTCTGCAGTATGTTTGGTGGAGTGCTGTGACACTCCCAGACAGGTGTCACCTTGAGGTACCCAACTCAGTTGTCATGAGATTCCCTTGAACAGATAATTGGCTTTTATTGCAGGTTCAATATTCAGAGCGCCTGGTGAGCCCCGGTACAGGCTGTTATGGAGAATAATTGATCTGAATTCATAAGGCTGAAGTGAGGAAAGAACTAGCAGCGTGTTTCTCAGGTTGCATTTAGTGGTGTGAAGTGATTAATTTAAAATCATTTCAGGGAGATCTGTTTATTTGCACTCCTGCCATCGGTGTAAAAGGCTTCAGGGAAGAGTCAGAAAAAAGGATACTGGGGTCTCATTACAAACCTAATTTTAGTGTTTCCTGTTCTGAAAGTTAATACCCACAGAGAGTGCAAACCCCTTGTTATTGGCAGGAAAAATTGAGGAACTTGGATTTCTGTAAGAATTTGTTTAAATGTGGTGGGAGGGGGAGAAAACCACCCCAGGGCTATTTTAAATAACTTCTGAATGTTGCCTTTGGGCATGCATGTCTGTAACAGGAAAGTTTAAACCCAGAGGTTTCTCGTGATAACTTTTGACCTTCAGATTTTTTACATCCATTTTGGGGTGTGTGTGTGTGGTGTATTTGGTACGCAGCTTGCCTGTTTTTAAATAAAGGACTGTAGCTCTGGTCTTACGGAAATCAAGACAACAGAAAAACTGAAAAATACAGGCTTTTCAATTAGCTTCAGTTTTCCTTGCTGTCTGAAGTTTACTTGGACAAATGTATTATCAAGATCCTGTTGATGGAAAAGTTGTCTTTGGAAAACCCTTCCTGTGTGAAACTGCTTCAGCAGTTGAGTTTTGGTTCTTTAAAATGGCTCTAGTTTCTTTGGGAAAGGAAATACCAGTCTTAAAAGCTGATCTGAGCTAAGCAGACTAATGATGTTTCAAACATTCCAAAACAATGGGTGTTGTAGTAGTAGAGTGGGTTTTGAAATGGTGCAAACTTTTAAGTGTGTGGTTTGTTTGATTTTGTTTGTTGGCCGGGGTTTTTGTTTGCTTGGGTTTCCCTGTGGAAGTTTAATGCCATGTTAACTCTGAGCGTGTTGTCTTTTCCGCTGTAAAGGTTTTTTGAGGATCTCTGCTGCCCAGGTAGCAAACCTCCTCTCTTTCCCTCTGCAGTGTGGCTGTGTAATCCAGTTGGAATTCAAGGCACAGAAGAGATTGAGAGAAGGACCCATTCAAAAAGAAACAGGATTTTATATTACACAAAGTAGCAGAAACTGCTCTACATCAATTGCATCATTCATTTCCATATATAAGACAACTGAAGCCTAGATTTCAATCATGTGAATTAAGCTCAGGAAAAGAATTCAAATCAGCAGCACTGAAACCTCAGACCATGCTGGGTAATTTATGGTCGTGCTTGTGGTGGACTCTGCCTAGATTCTGCAATGAGCAACATCTATTGCATTGGCAATTTAATTAATTGACAATTGAAATTCTAGGAAGTCCTGTAGCAGTCCTGAGGGCTTTCAGGAGAGATAATCAACCCCTCCCAGACTCTCCCTGCCCATTTCTCATACAAGACCCATAGGTTTTGTTCATTGGATCAGATAGTGTCCTGCACTTTACTCTGTTTCAGATAGTCCTCAGTCCAAATCTCCCATTTTCTCAAGTTCAATGACTGAAGAGTAATTTGTTAGCACCCCCTGGTTTCGGTAGCATTGGTAGCATTGTTCTTTAAACCACCAATGTTTTTTGTCAGGAAATGTCCTTGGAATGCCAGAACTTGTCTTTGTTCATATCACCAGGGGATCAGACCCAGCCAGCACAGGTTTATGAAAGGCAGGTCCTGCTTGACCAACCTGATCTCCTTCTGTGACAAGGTGACGTAGCTGGTGGATGAGGAAAGGCTGTGGTTGTTGTCTGCCTAGACTTCAGCAAAGCCTTAATGACATTTCCCACAACATTCTCCTGGAGAAACTGGCTGCTCATGGTATGGATGGGTGCCCTGTCCACCATGAAAAAACAAACTGGCTGGAGGGCCAGGCCGAGTGTGGTGGTGAATGGAGTCACATCCAGCTGAGAGCGGGTCACTACTGGGATTTCCCAGGGCTCAGTACTGGGGTCAGCCCTGCTTAATATCTTTATCAAGGATCTGAACAACGGGTTCAAGTGCACCCTGAGTGAGTTTGCAGTCAAACACCCCCACTGGGTGGGAGCGGCAGTAAGGCTCTGCAGCGGATGTGGACAGGCTGGATCAGTGGGCTGAGAGCAGCAGAATGAGGTTCAACAAGGCCAAGTGCTGAGTCCTGCACTTAGGTCACAGCAGCCCCAGGCAGTGCCACAGGCAGGGGACAGAGTGGCTGGGAAGCTGCTCAGTGGAAAGGGACCTGGGGGTGCTGGTCGACAGTGGCTGAACATGAGTCAGCTGCGCCCAGATGGCCAGGAGGGCCAAGGGCATCCTGGCTTGTGTCTGTGGCCAGAAGGAGTAGGTAAGGGATTTGTCCCCATGTACTTGGCACTGTTGAGGCTGCTGCTCAAATCCTGTGTTCAGTTCTGAGCTCTTCACTACAAGAAGGACATTGAGGTGCTGGAGCACGTCCAGAGAAGGGCAGTGGAGCTGGGGAAGTGTCTGGAGCACAAATAAAGGCTTATGGAGAGCAGCTGAGGGAGCTGGGGGTGTTTGGCCTGGAGGAAAGGAGGCTGGGCCACACAAACACACACACCCCCACACACCACTTGTCAGTCTCTTCAACTACTTGAATGGAGGTCATAGCAAGGTGGGGGTCGGCCCCTTTTCTCCATTAACAAGTGACAGGACAAGGGGAAATGGCATCAAGTTGTGCCAGTGGAGGTTTAAATTCTTTCTTAGGAAAAAATTTTTCACTGGAGGTGTTGTCAAGCATTGGAGTGGGCTGCCCAGGCAAGTGGTGGAATCACCATCCCTAGAGGATTTACAAGATGTGCACGTGTGGCATGGAAACTTAGGGACATTGTGCCCTTGGCAAGTGAACAGCTGAACTAGATCCTAGAGGTCTTTTCCATCATAAATGGTTCTACAGGTCTATACTGGGAAGCACCATTATGCTGAGTATGTTCATCAGTTTATCGACTGTTTTCAAGAAATGAAGCTGCCTCTCCTGAAGTTTTCCTCCAGCCTTATGTCTTTGGTTTGCTTCAGTGCAATTAACTTGAATGCCAGTGGAGGTTTTGCTGGCAGCAGACTGATATCATAGCACAGTTCAATCTTGTGTGGGTTTTCCAGGCAGATATGAGCTTCTCTTGTTCTCCAAGCTACCTGGTTGTGAACTTGCTGAGAACAAGGTGATGTGTAAGCTGGAGCTAATGCACTTATTCTTCACAAAGTTCATTCATGTCTGTGTGGAGTGCAGACAAAGCATGTTCAAGTCCCCCTGGGGAAGCCACAACAACCTTTCAAAGATGACTCTGAATAAGTCTTTAATTATGAGATGTTTGAAAATGCTAAGAGCTTTGTACAAGAACCAAAACTAAAAGAGTGATTACTAAGAGACTTACAACAAAATAATCTCACTGAAATTATTCTTCATACATCATAAAGCATATATCAGTTTTAAACTTGTATAAAATAGTCAGGAACAAGAATGAAACCTGTGTCTAACTTTTCTTTCCTTGTGAGATGGTGCAGCTGACTTGCTACTTCTTTTTAGTGCCGTTTCAATGACTGGATAATGGTTGAGCAAAGACAAACTTAAAATGCAGACAGTTGGTGCTAGATGGAATGTTAATAGAGGAAGAAATGGATGCAGCTTCTCTTTCAAAATGATTACGTGACAGTGTTGCAAAGCAAAAAAGCAAAATTGCTGTTTTTGGAGAGGATGCAGAGTTTGATGGCTTTTCCAGTTTAATGGCAGACTTTCAAAGTATTAAAAGTAATGGGTACAGCTTTCCATTAAAGAAGCAGTGTGAACTGTCATATCTCTTTCATGGATACTAACTCCCACAGAGGAGGTATTGTCTCTAGATCTTGGCAAATTTGTTTTGCCAAGCTCAGAGTTGTCTTTTGTTTGGGAACTTATTTTTGCCTTTATTGCTATTGTGCTATTGATGTCCTCTAAGGAAGAGCTGAAAGGAGGACTGAAAAAGGGGAAGAGAGCACTTTGTATAAGTACCTTGTCTCTTTTTCTAGTAGTGGTAGTTTGTGGCAATGCCAGTGTGGTTGTCTGGATTCTCAATAGCAGAGGTGCTCCAGCTGCTTGGTTTGTGTTTGGTACACTGTGTCAGCCTTGTCACTTGTGTTTCAGGCTTCTTTTAACTGAATGACAGTGGAGCAGTGATAGAACAGAGACATAGAAAAGTGTAAACTTTCGGGAATGCTCAAAGCTTGAAAGAGCATCAGATCTTTTCCAGGGTAGAGCCTTGCCTGGAAGGAAGCAAGAGTACCTTCAGTCATTCTTTGCACTTGACAGAGGTGAAAAAGGGTGGAGGGGGATGTTGCATTGCCAATAGCAGGACCAGAAAAGGCATGTACAGGGAGTGTGTGACAAGGCAATGTTGGATTCAGTTTCACTTTTTCTTCTTTTTAACCATTTTTAGAGTATGGTGGTAAGTGGAAACTGCTCCATTATTTTGCCCAGAACTTCTTTGCACCACTGCTGCCTGTGGCCTATGAAGAGAAAGGGATGTTGCACATTTATGGTGTTTCAGATCTTCATGAGGAGCACAAGCTGACACTGAGGGTAAGTGACACCACCTCACCCCTCTGTGTGCCTCCTGCAAAAATGTGAGAAGTTGAAATGAACGCATCTTTGTACAGACAAGCTTCAGTAAGGCCATGCTCAAACACCATGAGATGCAGCTCTAGTGTTTAATCTTAGGGGCAACATTATTCTTTATTAAAGTAGTGTGTAGTGCTTCACAGAAGAAGGAATTGCTTTGCTTATAGCCTGTAGGTATGAGACTGAAATGAACTGTTCTGTTGAAATCTTAAAGGGATTGATGGTTAAAATAGAACAAAGTGTAAAAAATGGTACCTCACTACTTTACAGAACTGTTCCCTGGGTGTTAGAACTAGATAAACCTGATAAAGCAGGGGGAAAAAAGGATTGTACCATTGCTTACCAGTACTCAAACTATACGGCTTTGGGAAAAAGAACTGGATTGTTTTCTGAAATGTGAACAGCACATCTTTAATTGGAAGGTCACCTATGCATGTCACCATTTTGCAATTGATGCCTTAACTGTTTTCTGATACTGCTATAGAGACTGATAGGATTTTTAAGTCAGTATTTGGACTGCTGTGTTTTCTTGTAGATAATAGTCTTCCTTTTCAGCTTGTTACATTTTGCTGCTGTTAATCATACAACAACCAGATCCCGGATGAATTTAGGGACCATTTTCCACTACGAGATACAGCTCTTGACATGCAGATGTCCCATGTGAAAACAGTGTGAAGGATGGAAAAACATACCTTGAGACCTGGAATAACTCAATAGTCACTATAGTTCCAGAATAGTCATTTTTGGAGCTGGTAGTATGAGTATGCCAGCTCCTAGATCATTGCTCTGTCTGCTGGGCTTCCATGAATTTTCAGATTTATAAGGCTGCTTATATGGAGCAATATATGGTACAGAAAATGGTTGCAATTTCTGGATAATCAGTTCTTGGAGTAGGACTGCACTTCATGAAATTGTTCATTTCTGGTCTGAGTTATTCTAACGGACATAAATTCAGATTTTCTGATAGCATTAGAGAAGTGTTGGCAGTAGGATAGTTCTGATGAATACTGTATATTGCACTTCAAGAAGATTTGGAACTTAACTCTGGAAAGGTGTTAAGATCTGTTCCTGACTGCACACTCCTGTTAAAGCAACAAATAACCAAAAATTTATGCAATAGAATGTTGTAATTCTCATTAAGTGCTTAATTTCCAAATTATGTCCTTTTCAAAAGGGTACATTCATAATGCATGGATGATGTCTGGGAATGTATTTTGCTGTATTAATATAACCTTCATAATCCCTTTTAAGATGATGGAACTTCTGTTTAAGAGTGATTATGCAGAAGCTCCAGCATACCCAGTATGGTTACATCAGATAACGCTGAGCAATCTCAAGAAAATCTTCTGTTTTTTTAATCCAGGAAAGGAGGAAAAAGAGTCAACAAATTAGTCACTCAATAATTCCATTTCCCAGCAGTCCCATGGCAGGAATTGGCAATCTCTCCTCTCAAGGAGCCTGGAGAAAACAAAAAATCTCTTGCAGATCAAGTGCAGCTCCAGACTGTTTGAAATGGACCTCTTGTTAGATTTTTAAAACAATCTAGTTTTAATGCCATATCTATTGTGTGGTTTCTTTCTAGGTGGAAATCAGCTGGTGCTGTCAGAAAAACATCTGTTGTAATAAGCAATCTGAAATCTAGGATGCTGCATTATTTTCACAGATGTAGCCTTTCTTTTAAGCTTTGTGCTCTCTCAATGTGCTTGATAGGTCACTGTGCACGCCTGGAGCTCTTTGGAGCCCGTGTGCACCCTTGCCAAAGAAGGTGTGACTGTTAAAGCACAGAGTGCTGTCCCCATCTACAAGGAGTCCATCAGTGACCTTCTGGAAAGATGCAGAAATTGTACCAGGAAAAGCTGTGTTATTACTTTCTGTCTCGTGGGAGATGGGCTCCAGAGTCCTACGAACCATTACTTCCTTTCATCACTCAAGGATGCTGTGGGATTAGAAAAGACCCAGCTTAGTGTAAGCATCAGTCATGCTAAATTACAGTATTTGGTTTTGCTAATCTTACTGGTTTGAGTTGTTTGCTGGCTATGCAGTGTCTGATTCCAGTGAATGTTCTTTCTCTTTAGTTGTTGCTATTCTGGCGTCCAGGTTGAGTTCAAAATCAGGTTTTTTCCTAGTGTCACTGTATGTCTATCTAAGACTGGTGGAGTCTGTTTGTTTGTTTGTGGTTTTTTTGTCTGGGCTTTGTTTTGTTTTAAATAATGAAGTCTCCCTTTCATTTGTTTTGATTATTTTCCACCTTGCAGCACTGCTGCTTTCTTTCTTTTTGTCCCTAGACAGCAAACAGCATCGTGACAAGTGTTCTGGCTTGCAGACAGCCCTGTGTGTCAGGATTAGGTGATCCTGGTTCAGTTGAGTGTGGAGCACATTATTGTCAGCAGTATTTCCTCTGGAAGTGCTCACGCTCTCAGATCAGTGTAACATTGCTAACATGCAGTATTGCATGCTCCTTTCCTCCTCCTTCAAATCCCTACCCTCCAGTAAGGGTTCTGATTTGCAGAATAGTGAGTATTTCTTAATAGCTGGCAAGTGTGTCAGTCCCCAAACAGGCACAAAAAGCATCAGTGTTGCACAACACTGTCATTTAGTCAATTTGCCGCTTTTTCCTAAATTTTTTTCTGCTCCTTGCAGGCTTGCTGTATATATAGAGAGCATGCATGCCCTGTGTGTGTGTGTGCACACCCATTTTGTTAAGCCTCCCTTCTTAACATGTACATCTTATTGGAAAATTCTTAATCATCAGATGGGCAGGATGAGGACCTTTGTGTTCTCACATTTGGCTTTCAAAGTGCAGCTTTGCTCTTCAGTGCTAAACTAAACAAGGGGGAAATAGAGGTCTAATCTCTTTGAATCTGGACCAGCATAATTGCTTTACAAAAAGCAAAATGGGCCAGATTTTGCTTTCTTATCTCTTTCACTGCAGCACAGCCTGCCTCCTGAGTATACAAAGAAAAAAAAATCAGCCTGTTTTAATTTTTTTTTTCATCTGGTGGTACAATCTGGAGTCTGAGTCATGCTGTGAGGGGTTTTTTGTTTGTTTTGGTTTGATTTTTTGGTTTGTGGATGATATCATCAGTAAGAAACTGGAGCATTGTTGGAAAAAATTAATTCCTTTATCTTGTAACAATGTTGTCTTTGCAATACTAACTAATAAGGATAGATAGCAAGGATAAATGCAAAGTGATCATGTTATGAAATGCAGCTGTGCCTAAAAAAATGACTGTTTTGCAAAAGGCTGGTATGTGTATACTTAGTTACCAATAAACTAACTAGACTTTCAAATACATTGCTAATCCAAGAGCTACTGCTTGTAGCATTGCTTTTAAAAAGCATCAAGGCATTAGTATTTCTTCAGGAAACAAAATACGTAGAGGATGTGTGCTTTTTCTCAAAAATGAATAGCATTGCTTTTCTTGTAACTGGAACACGTTGTCTGCACTGACTGCAATTTGTCCTCTTTTTGTAGACAGTTAATTAGTATTTGAAAGTTATGTAGCATAATCTTTCGTTATGATGAATGGGGAGTGCTGCATGAAAATGCATCCTGGTTGGAATTTTAAGTCTCTCTAAGATTTAAGTACTGATAGAACTTAATATAGAACATTATACCTTGACCTGATATTTTACAATGATTTTTTAAAGTATTTTACTAAATGAACTATAAGGGCTTCACTGCTGTGGTGCATTAAGATGAGGTGACTTTCTGTCTTAGTGAGATTTTTACCATCTTTTGCCTCTGTGTATTTCTATTTTGTATGTAATTGAAAGGCAAGCTCTTTTAGTAGACGTGAATTGGTAAGTTGAGGGACATGCTGGTGAAAGGACAAATCTCTTTCACTGCAGTAAGTACGGGATACCAGTACTATGTAAAAGTCAGATTACCATTTTTTCAGTTATTCTCATAAGAAGATGGCAAAGTGGTAATACTGCTTTGCATTTTTCCACGATATGTAGTATTCTGTAGGAAAGCTCTAGTAACATTTGCAGTTTTTGCATGATTCTTACATATGAAGAATATTAATTTTGGTCAAATATGGTTGTTCAGCCTGTTTTACTGACATGCAGGTCTTTCCCAGTTTGGGGGTAACTGGGGTCTTCTTTAACATTATATATTTTTTTTATAATACAATTTTTTTTTATTTCTCTTTCAGGCCTCTGTATCCCAACAAGATGATATTTATATTTTTGTTCTTCAGACCACTGCAGTTGCTCCTTTTGTTACTCTGGATGTAGGGAGTATAAAAGGCAGATTTAGTGATAATGGTTTCCTCATGACTGAAAAGAAGAAAATGATTGTGTTTTATCCTTGGGAGCCTACCAGTGTTGAAGAACTAGAAAGTTCACTAATCTTGACCTCTCTACTGGATGTTGTCTGAGAACATTGCATTTCCTTCTAGATAAAGAGTGAAACAGGAGGAGAAAAAAAATTAGAAGAATTTGGCTGCAGTTGAAGTGACATACACTTTGAGCTGGCTGAAGAACGTACTGCCTATTCCCGTCATGTCAATTTTAACTGCTGGTTCAGTGTAAAGATACCAACAGCAAAGCTTACATACAATATATGTGATGTATTGAAAGCACAACGGTATTTTTTTCTAGTTTCATTGTGCTGTAAGTGGAAATTCCTTTTAGGATAACAGCAAGGTATGCTGAGGGCAAGGGAGAAGGACAGGGAGTGAAGCTGGGACTACCTCCAGCAGGCCACTGAGCCACTCCAGGGGCAGGTTGCTAAACATTTGGCTTGTCTGTCAGACATGGTTTGAAATGCAGCTGGGATCTTGCTGGGGTTCCACAAAGATACTCTGTCCATCCAAGCAGATATGAATTTCCTTGCAAAGCAGAGTCAGCTCCACAGTGGAGTGGAGTTTGAAGGAGCTCTGCTGCTGATGTCCATCGGCGTTGTGAAAGCAGCACATGGGCGATGCTTGCTGGTGGTGGGAGGGTCTGGAGCACGTGGGGGGAGCAGCTGTGTGGGGTTGATTTCAGTTGTGATCACGGATTTAATTGGCAGAGAGATGAGCATATTGACTGCTACTTTGGTGTTAACCAAGACTGACATTCTCCTGAGCAGGAGGAAGAACTTGTAGATGAAAGGGAAATGATAAATGAGAGCTTCTTATAAATGCTTTATTGGGTCACCAGAACAATGTGACCCATTTTGAACCAGTTGCATCTGGTTCAAAACTAGTCCTAGTTAAAAGAAGATATGAAAACAATCTAAATATGAATGTGTATGTGCCAGTGTTTATAGATTTTGTAAAATAAATAGGGAAAATGACAGTCATGAGTAAAACTTAACAAATGCAGGCATTGACAAAGCAAATTAAAAAGTTATTCTAAGAGGCATCATTGGCCAACAATACCAGAAAAATTCTTCAGTATGTTTGGCGTCCTAGAATCAAAGTGGGATCAAAGCAGCAATAAAGTCAATATAAGGTAAGAGTGAAAAGATGTGGAGAAAATGTGATTAATATGTACTGCTGCAGTGTATTAGGAAAAGGGCAAGTCTGTTGATGTCTTTCTCTTACATTGGTGGAGAAATGTCTCTTCCAGAAACATCTAGATAGAATTTCAAAATGGCACTTAATAGTGTTAAATAAATAAAACTTAGGAGGAATCACTTGTTTAAATACAATCAAGAGGCCTGTCTGGAGATCAGTGATACTTGTTCATCTCAGCATATGAGTGAAGTTTGAGATATGCAGAAAAGAGCTCTTGGATTGCTAGAGGCAAAACCCATTAATTTGGATAACTGTGACCTTATCTAGCCTGTCACAACTTTTAGGCAAAATCATGAAAGTGATGTGGTACGTGATTAATAAGTGAAGTGGCTATGCAAATGAAGTCTACCTGCACGTATATACATAACAGCATTATATTATTTTTCCCCCTGTTGCATTCTGTTACCACATTGAAATAGCAAGGCAATTGTTTAAATGAGTGCTGTTTTTGAAGGTCAGAAGCTCCCTAAGGAGTTGGTCCATTCTTTCTGACTGGAAAGCTTTAATTCAGCACTAGGTGCCATTATGAAAGATTAGCAATTGCTTAAGCTAAATGCTTGAACTCAAACCAGAATTTAAAGGGGAAGGTTGACTTCCATTATTGTTTTAATATCCTTAATATGTTGTTTTGGTTTCCTGGTGTTGTAGTAGGTGTGTATTTATAGAAGCTGTTCTCTGGCCGTGTACCAGTGGCTGTAAGGTGTGCTTTGGTTAATCATTTCCCCTTGGTACTTTTGCAGTGGGGTCTTATGCTATACTTGGTTACATTGTTCTGCCTTTGTCTCAGATCAGGGCAGAGATAGGAAGGCAGCACTCCCACCACGCTGCTATTGACGCATCCATCTTGCCAGCTGAGTGTTCTTACAGCTCCAGCAGCACCTCTATTGCCACTTGTGATGGGGGTTTGGCAGCAGGGGCGTCACGAGGAGCATTTGGTAAGTGTCCTGGTGCGTGGTGCTTGTCCTCAGTGCCATTACATTACTGGTGGCAGCAGCAGAGGGGGCTGGCCTCCTCAGTGCTCTTTCAGGGTGCTGCCTTGAAATGTCTTGTTAAGGACCAGTGAGTTCTTTTGTGCTGATGGCCTTTGTTTACTCCTGGGCCCCTCTGGGCTGTTCTCCACTGATGGCAAAAGCAGCAGCCAGAGTGCCCCAAAGCCATGAGAAATGCCCTTCCAGAACAGAACTTGGGAGCAGTTTGGGAAGAGCACTGTATGGTGTTGGCTGATCTGTTGTCCTAAACCCATTCTAGCTGAGATTTGGCTGTGAATGCATTCTGGGCTTGCAGAGGCCGTTTTGAGCTTTAGAGGGCACCTGCTGGTACTTTTGGCCACACAAGGAAGACTTATTTTGCTCCAGTTTACTGGAGTGTGTCCTTGGAAGCTTTTTCAAGTTCTGCATCTTCTCCAGGAAAGAAGTATGCAAAAGTATGTAAAAATTGCTCTCTAAGTTAGTGTTCATAGTTCTCCGTCAATCTTTCTTGTTATCTACTGTTTGCATACCTTATGGTCTGGACACATTTTGTGCCTTAGAGGCACATCTTTCTTCAGTACTTTTACTTCTATTAATTCCCTAATGTGTAGCAGAGACCATTTCAGTGACTTCAAGCAGTGTCAGGAGCAGAGGAAGGGGTCAATGAGTTTCTTATTTTCAGTACAGGAGAGCTGGGTTTTGAAGCTTACAAGCCAGCCTTTTTATTGTCAGAATCACTGTTTTATTTCTTACCCACTTAGGGAACCAGGAACTCATGGTTTGAAATTTTTAGGACAAGTTTCAATCCAAGAGTTGTGTTTACCTAATTTTGCTTACCAGTCAGATGTTACAAGGTAGCAAAATGAAAGCCCCAAATTCATTCAGTTGCCATGGAAAACCAGAACTTACTTAAATGAAAAAAGGCCATCTCTGTAAGGAGTCAGTCAGTAGACCTGTAAGTACCTGAGCTAGTCCTCTTCTGACTGGATGGATGAAAAATCCTATAGCAGTTAGGGTTAAATGGGGCCTTGGGAAAACATACTCCAGCCTGGCTCTAAGTGAGACATCAGGCTCCTTCATAAAGCTGGATGGAGAAAATCAACTCCTTGGTAATTAACTTGTGTTGTCTTTTGCTGCAGGAATCTTTTGAAGCCAGCAAAAGTTTGGACTGCGCCCTTGGCCATTACTCTAGAACTGCTTTATTTCAAGACGTGATCATCCAGAAATGCCAGAAGCAGTGGATGGTGGGTGAGTACTGACCACTGCACCCTGAGCTACCAAATGAGCACCACCATTCCTGTCACTTCCTGGGGGAAGCAAGAGTGGCTTTTTTCTTGAATGCATGAAAAAATGCATTTTCCATTCCCAGGCAAGAAAGAAAAGACAGTTCATACACCACTATGTGTAGGTAAGATTCTTATCCATCCTGCAGTCCACAGAATCTCAGAATGCTGTGTAGAGCTTTCCACTACCAGTGATTTCCAAGTTTGTAAATACATCCCAAGATAATGCCAGGAAATGTACAGCTATAGCAGCCAACCTGAAATCAAGGGCAGTTTTAACTTTCTGAATAGTTCATTTTACATCAAATGTAGAGAAGATCTGAAGTGATCTGTTGTCACAATTTTTGCTGCATTCCACAAGTTTCTGATGTTTTTTACTGCAGTAGAGTAGCAGAATAACAGAGTGAGCTCTATTCCACTGCCACATGCAGATTAAGTTTGGAGGTTCCTCTGTGTAAGCCAGGTGGAGACAGATGCTCTCAGTAGTATTTTTCCATCATCCAAACAAAGGGAGAAAACCTAAAAGGATTATAGCCTTTTTTATTAAGTACACTGAAACTGAGGAGCTGCCAGACTGCCATTTAAAGCACTTCAATACACATGGGCCATGGGGACCTGCTCTGCATGATCACTAACCTGATAAACAGCTGGTCATGAAGGGCTTTAAAGAAATACAGATCCAGGTGTCTTGTGGTGGTTTAAAAGCAGAGCTGGTCAGCTCTAAAGCTAAAAGGTGTGTGAACAACAGCAAGGGTGCCCTGGTGACCTGCAGGATTGTAGAAACCTCAGGAGATTGTAGAAATCTCTGCCAGCCCCCTGAGCTGTGCTGGAAATTCTGTGGAAGCAGAAGGTATGTATTACTTGGACAGCAGCTCTCTTAGGGCTTAAAAAGCCCCTCACTCCTGGAATATGAGAACCTTTACCTGTTTCTGTTAGAGCTGGAATACAAAGAGAACACTGGAGAAGTACATTAATTGAACAAAAATCTATATGCCTTAGACACTGCTTGGATGAGGGTTATGCATACAAGAACTGAAAGAAAGAATAGCACTTTTACTCATCTTCTCTGGAAGTAATGAGTGTTCTTAGTAATTCAGCTGGATTATAAAATTAATGCACAAGGTTTGTTCATTACTCATTTAATTCAATACAGCAACTACCACTCTAAACATAACCATGTTCAAGGTTTACCTTGATTCATTTTCTCAGGAGCAACACCCAGGTTACTGAAGACTGAGCTAAGCCAAGAACCACGCTGTCAGCACTCCATCTTGGTGCCACAGAAATTGGCTAGAAGTAAGTGACAATGGTACAGTGCCCCTCTTGACTCTTTCATTGTGAACTCTGGTGCCTGTTCTGTTTAGCTGGGCCAGCATCAGTAACAGGACACTCACCATCTCAGAATCAATGTCAGACAAGAAGAAACACTGCTTTTGAGCACAGTTACTACAGGAGATGCTAGATAGCCCCAAGGAGAGCTGTCTCGTCAGAGATTTGCTGAGACACTAAATAATTGGTCTCAGTGTAAATGATTCTCTGCTGCCATAATGATGATAACTAAAACAAGGCAAAGGCTTTAACCTCAAAGTACAGCTGCTCAGCAGTAGCTGATGGTCCTGCTCTCCCTCCATAAAATATACTTTAGCTTTAAGACAGGTGGCTGGCAACCTTTCATTTATTTTAGTGCTTGGAAATCACCATAATCTTGTATCAATGCCTAAAACTGAGATGCTAAATCTTCAGTACCTCCACTTGAGAAGTAATGTAAAAATCACATCAGGCACCGACAAAATTAATTTTGGGGTTTTATTATAAAAGTAAAATAAAAATAAGCATTTAAAAAGCACACTTTTCCAAAAAGGAACAGATACAAAAAACTATTTACAAGTAGGAAAATGCCAAACTTGAAAAAAAAATCTGAATAAGAGGCACCAAAGTTAAGTTAAAATACATTATTTGAAATATACAAGATTATTTAAGGATTCTCTTTCTCCTCCAAATTATCACTGTTGTGATTAAACTAATGATTTTTCTTTGCCAGCTGTTTGCATGCAACTGTGCTGCAAAAATTATGAAGAGAGCAGCTAGAAACTGTATCCTCTGATTGCTCATGAGCTTAACCTCTTTTGTATTACGCATTAACAACTTCTTTTCATCTGTAAAAGAAAATCCTCACAGACCAGGAAAGCTCAGTCAGTCTTTCACAGAGTCCAGTCCTGTGTATTAATGCAGCAGCGGAGCCCTGGTTATTGTAAATGGCTTGTAAATGAACATAATTAAATGTACTTGAGGAAGCAGTGGCTAGGAGTCACATGCTGCAGTTGCCATTTGTTTGGGTTCAGGTGGGATTCTTCCAGTGCACTTTTGGTTGCGAGTTCTCATCTCTGACCAGGATGACAGTGATGTAATTTGAAATGTCCCATTTGTTCCTGTAACTGTGTATTGCTAATTGAAGATCACTAATCAGCTATGTAATTGCTCTGCCCTGAGCTTTCATGTCCATAGCCCAGGGCCATTTTGCCAAGTGCTAGCGAGGACTTGCTGTTCAGAGGCTCTGAGTAAGTGAAGCTCAGCTTTCGGAAGGAGGTCTCCACACCACTGTCACACGTGCTTTCTGTGTCTTGAAATCTGCTACTGTAGAGCTCACCTGAGGGACAGAGAAAATGGAAACATCATAATTTGTGTGGCTTGAACAAGGTTGTTTTAAGAAAGCGTAAGGAATGCCAACCAACAGGGTTAAGCTCTTCTATAGGAAAATAACTGTTAATACAAGAAAAAGCTGTGCTGAATGTTTCCAGGCCACCAAAGCATGTGATCTGATGTAGTGCTGGCAGAGATCAGCTCGCAGTTGGAGCTTGCATGGGATGAATAGCCTGGTGCTCTGCTGACACTAATGCTGTCACTGTGCTCGGGTCAGGACTCTGCCCAGCTGTGGCAGTCTCAGAGCAGAAGGTTCTCTGGTTCTCAGAGTCACGGTCTGTGCAAGTGTACAGCTCCAGGATGAGGCTCCTAAAACTTTTAATGCATGTTATTTCAACTTACGTATTTCTTTTTGAGACAAACAGTTGGAAGAGCTTTCATGTAGGAAGTGACCCCAAAATAAGAACAAATCAGTAGCATCTATCACCTGTGCAGGATCCACAGAAGGAGTGCCTGACTGCAAGAGCTGGAACTGAAGGTACGATGTGGGATCAGTATGACTAAAACACTGGTGCTATCTTAATCAATCTTGTTTCAATCTTGTTTTTCTAAACAAACATCTTAAAATAAACCATGTGATGCCCTCCATTCGTGTTGCAGAGGGAGCAGAACTCCTCTCACCCTTCAAGATAAATCGAAAGGGGCAGTATGCACACAAGGACATTTTCAGGTGGGTGTGAAGATTTATTCCATGACTGACCAAACAGTTTTCTACAGAGAATAAACTGGCAATGTTAGACTGGAATGGAGTGACTATGGTGTTTCCTTTTTCTTTCCAGAAATACTTACAGTATTTTTACATAGGGTGTAAGTTTCCATATTAGGCTACAGCCAGCACTACCAGTGTTTGAACAGGAAAAAAACAAAGCTTTTTGTTACTGGCCAGGCTGAACGGCCCTGATGACAAACTTCTCGTAACTTCTCTTTTTCTCTTAGTGGAGTTCCCTGCCCAAAACCACTGTAGCACCTCCATCACTTAAGATGCTCAGAACTCAACTGGACATAAACATGGGCAACCTCATGTCATATTTCACTGGCCCTGCTCTGAGCAGGTAGGTGGCCAGCAGGACTTCTCAAGGTCCTGTGGTTCTTTGCCTACAGAACACTGGGCCATTTTGGAGTGCTACACATTGTGGAAGGAGAAATTTAGTACTGAAGTCTTACTGAGAAGTTTAGGAGCCCTAAACACTTTTGTTTATCCAGCTATTAGGGGAGAAAAAAAAGTCAAAAGTTAGCTTGTACACATCTAGGAGATAATTCCCAGTACATCCAAGGCATTACCATTAGCAAATGGCAGGTGTCTGCTTTCAGCAAAGGGCAGCAGTATAATGAATACTGTGATGCAGGCATGCTGATTTAAGCGATCAGTTTTTCTCCTCTTTCCTACACCTAGCAGATACCTATGATGAGAGGGGTCACACTGCAGTAACATATTTCTGAAACCAGTAAGCAGGTGAAGCAGTGAGTGCAAGAAGGTGTGCAATCTATAAGCAGTCCTAGATGGAGTGGGGAGGGAGAACTGAAAAAAAGTCTTAAAATAAAGCTCTTCATATTTTGCTGTCAGTTTTACCTGTCTCTCCAGTTGCAAAGGTGAGCGGTGATGATGATGGAAGAGCTTTTGCTGGCCTGTCCTCCAGGGGAGACAGTCTGCGTGAGATGGATAGTGCTTCCTGAATTATTTCTATGGCTTCTGTGTGATTCATCTGTCTCAAAGCAGTGATCAGCTCTTGAATTGTACCGCCAGAAACCTGAAAGAGCAGACATCAGATGCTCAGCATCATCCAGGCTAGCTAAAACTGCAGGCTGCACTGTCTCCCTGTGCAGGAGGACAAGGTTCTTCTATGTGTATGAATTTTCTTTATAACCTGTTACAGCACATTACCTCATAGTTATCCAGCAGTGTCTTCGATGGGGAAGGGCTCAACCTGAAAGCATTATTAAGTATGCCAAGACCCAGTTTTTGTGCTAGGGTGGACCAATTTTTTGTTGGATCAGGCAGTTCTAATAGTTTGTAAAGCTGCATCTTGGAGTTCTCATTCAGCTCCCTCAAATGCCCTGAGGAACAGAGAAATATGTTAGCTTATTATGTATACAAATCATGCACCAGTTCATTTTTAAGCAGAAACAAAGCCAAACTGAAGACTGAGAGTCCAATCCCAGCATTTACAAATCTATTGCTGCAATTGTACTCATTGTCCTTGAGACCTCTTAGGGGAAGGAATCATGCTTATTCTCTGAGTGAGGGGGTGGGAGGACAACTCTTCTCTCTGACCAGCTCAGTTACAAGCTGTTCAGGGCAATGGCTTCTGCCACTACAGTTTCAGTAGTCAACTACTGGAGGGGTATTGTCAAGTCCTTTATAGGTGTTACCTTGTGTGAGTAAGTCCTCCAGAACCTCTGCTGACTTGTAGGGTTTGCCATTTAATATGTCATACACCTAAGAGAATACATTGAAGTCAGTATTTAGTGTCCATTAAGTTTCAACATATAAGTGTTGTATAAAACCCTAATTCCATCTGCAAATCAGCATTTTTCTCCTCTCCCAGGCTCAGTATGACTAAGGATATTGTAGAAAACCTGTGCTAAACTTTAGGGAGAAATCTTGAGAAGTTAATCTCCTTCCATTTTAAGCTGTGTCATCTGGCAACTATTTCCGAGACACAGAAGAAGTCTTGGCAGTAAGTAAATGGCAGTTAACAGTGGCTAAGCAAGGAGCTGTTGCCTGTCTGCAACTATTCATTTAAAACAAAGCTTGGGTTGGATTTTCACCTAAGGCTGGTACCACTCCCCAGCTCCGGATGATTAGAGATGCTAACTGCTTATCCTTTATACTCACACCAAGCCAAATACAATAATCAGCTTAATCACTGTTTGGGTAGAACATAGGAGTGTGTTTTCCCACCACACACAGGCTGCAGTTCTAAAGAACTCTCAGCAAAGAAACCCACTGGAGAACAGGCCTCCAAACACAAGCTACCCACCCAGCTAAATACTTTTCCACACTGAAGACTGTAGTACAGCTACTTCAAGTATTGCCTGGTCATTTCTGTTCAGCAGCATTAGTCAGTTCAGTGGAGCTTTCTTCCAGTGCTGTTTCATCAGGGGAGTTTTATGGATGAATTAGCTTAATTTTTGATGGCAAATTAGTTGAATTAATTGAAATAACTTTGAATGCAGTGAAAGGAGCTGGCTGAGAGAGTTGAAGTATCCTTTATAATTAGAAAAAACCCAACAAAGCAACAAAAAAGCTAAAAGGCAAAACAGATCACATACCTCACAGTTGGCTGCCATATCCAGTGGTGTTGTTCCAGGCACAATCCCTTCATCATCATCCACATCATCTAGATCAAACAATGGCTCAAAGTTCTCAATGTGAGGATTTGCACCTGAAAAATAAAGGGGGAGAAAGGGCTTCAAGTTGCTTCTCAATAATATTTAAAATATGCATTTCATGTACTGACTGGCAAATCAGCTAATTTAGCTACTTCAGGTAAATTATATTTTATATTAAGCTAGCAAGTAGCTCTTTTTATCAATTACATTTAACTGCTGTCACATCTCTATACCATGCTACTCTCCATTATAAAGAGGGAAAAAACCAAAACAAGCTGAGCCTTAGGGTGCAAAATAAAGAGCTCTGGTTGTATCAACTGACTTCCAGTTCAATCTTGCCTCACAAAGAACAGCATGAATGTGATGAAGGGATGGTGAGGTGCTGCTTTTTAGAGTGTAACAGAAAGTGGGGGTGTTTTAAAAGACTAAGCAGACAGCCTCAGCAATGGGAGGCTTGGGTTTCTGTTTCAAAGGAGAAAAAAATCAGGTTTAAGTACAATTGACAAAATGTTCCAGTAAATACTCCAACCCAATTCTTCCCAAGTGACAGCAATAGGAGACACTAACAAGCTCATGCTTCAGTGATGGTATTTTTTTTTTTGGCTTTTTGTTTCTAAAGCAGTCCAACACTTACCCCAGATACATAAAAAGATCTCTTCCCCCCTTCTTCAGCTATAAAAGCTACAAAAGATACTCAAAAAACTTCCCTAAGTCCTCATGAGATTTTTTTTTTTGACCAACATAATTTGCCTTTTTAGCCATTAGATGGTGCTGAAGAGCGATTAGTATGGCACCTCAGAGCAGGACTTTCTGAGGAATTTCAGACCTTCTTGCTTTTAACATCTTACTTCCTCCACCCATTAAACAACTTCACTGGCACATTCTTTTCTGATTGCAGCCTTCTAACTTGAATTGTCACTGTGAAAGAAAAGTCTCTGGCAAAGATCTATTTCCATACCTGCTGCTTTCAGAACTGCTGTCAGTTTTGTTGAGCCCTTTCCAGCTGCTATGTGAAGCGGAGTTGTCCCATCATATGTAGTGCTGTCCACATTTGCATCACCCTAAGTTTTTATTAAATGGCAAAAAAGAAAAAAAAAAGAAATCTGTACAATACAGCTGCAGAGGCTTATGTAAGCATAAAGATTGCTACTGTGCAAGTAAGCACCATCCATGCCTGGTTGCATCAAAACTCTAATTGTTGCCTGAAAAGAAGGAATTAGAAAGTAACTACAACTGTCTGCATGCATGGGGTGGTAGTGTAGTGTGCTCCAGTGTTAGAGCAGGAAGCACAGTGTGTATCTCCAAATAGGTCAGGTAGATAAAAGCCACTTTGCATCTCCTGTAAAAGTTTCTGCCATCTGATTGCCCGTGGCCTTTGGAGTCTGAGTGGTGTGCACAGAATCCTGCCCTCCTGCAGCTCAGCAGAAGAGCAGCCGGGCTGGTGGCACATCCATGCATGAACACAGAGGAAAGCTGCACAGCCAGCTGCAGGAGTGCAGAATTAAGGATACCAAGATCAAGGTGTTAGGATGAGGCAAATATTTATAGATTACACTACTGCATCTCTGTGCACATCTCTATACATGTTCTACTTTGCAAAGAAGAAGGGATGAACTTGTTCAAGGTAACTTCAGTGCCTGACAGGATTACTCAGTGAAAAGTATACATGGCATATTCAGACAGGTTAGTGTCACAAGCTCTAAATTCCTCAACTTGTGCAAAAGCTTAACCAGCAGTGCTGAATGAAACAGTAACATTACCAGTAACTTTGCCATTATGCCAGTTCAAGTAATCTAGTCAATACACAGGAACCTCCCCCCTTAGTTCTGTTTTTCTGAAGCACTCAAGGATTGTCAACAGCTTTTAAATATGTAATTGAAAAGACCTGGAAGAATGAAATTCTGCCCTTACCTCAAGCAAAAGGCAGCCTGCCAAGGGGATGTTCTCTTGTTCAACAGCCAAATGCAATGCAGTTCGTCCAGATTTTTGTTCCTGAGCATTGACATTAACTCCAGCAGCAATCAGCTCTTTGAGGCAGGACATGCTATTTGCCATCACCACCATGTGAATTGGACTGAGACCTACACAAAACAAAACCCATCCATCATCTGCATTAATAGTTGTAAAATTCAGAAATGTCAGAGTAATGAGTTTCGAAGTGAGAAAACTGTAAAATGAGTTACAGTTACTGTACTTACCTGAGCAGAAGTAACATATTTTGCCTGCTTATACACTAAATCATAGAACTGTTTGAGTTGGAAAGGACCTCAAAGATCATCTAGTTTGACCCTAGTCCTGCTGTGGGCAGGGACACCTTCCACCAGTCTAAGCTGCTCGAAGACCCATCCAGCCTCGCCTTGAACCTGCTTTCAGGAATGAAGCATCCATAACTTGTCTGGGCAAGTTGTTTCAGTGCCTCATCATCCTCACAGTGAGGCATTTCTGTTTAATATCTAATCTAAACCCACCCTCTGTCAGTTTAAAGCCATTCTCCCTTGTCCTATCCCTACATGTCCTTGTAAAACACCTCTCTCCAGCATTTCTGTAGGCCCCCTTCAGGTACTGGGAGTTGCTGTAAGGTCTCCTTGGAGCCTTTTCTTCTCCTGGGCTGAACAGCCCCAGCTCTCCCAGCCTGCCTGCAGAGCAGAGGTGCTCCAGCACCCTGAGCATCTTCACGCCCTTCTCTGGCCCTGCTCCAACAAGCCCACGTCCTTCTTATTTTTGTCTGCCCCAGACCCTAAGGGAGTACTTCAGTTGGAGGCTCAGGATGAAGTTAATGGTGTTAAAAATATATTGTTTGTGCATAAATTGGAACTTTGGAGAGTCAAAACTGTGCAAGAAATAAATAATCAGATTACAAGGTGGAGCAGAAGGCAGGAACTACAGAGCTCACATAAAGCATCTTTTTGCCTCAGGAGAGTAGCCTTAAAAAGAAAATCTGCATCTTGGTGCTAAACAAGTTGGTACTGCACACTGGCCCCATCTGCTACTGAGCATCTGTTCTAGAAAATGGTCTGGAGAGTAACTGGTATATTTTAGTATCATCCTCCTGTAAGGTCACAGTGACCTGACACCTCAAGAATACCTGCACCAGGAAGATGATAATAAAGCCTCTTATTTAAAAACCAACCAAAACGCAACCAAAAAATCCTCTCTCTGAAGAACTGAACACAGTTTTTTGAATCCATAATGACAATTTTAGGTCAGACATTTTACAAGCTATTAGAGCAGGAGTATTAAATTGAAGTGCCCTGTGCACTGGAAAATGGGAGAGCTGTCTCTTTGTGGTTATTTTACAGGCTCTATTTCTGTATGGTCACAAAAGACCAGATATGGAACTCCAGAAACTATTTTTAAGGGGATTTCATTCACTAGACAGGAGGAAACATTTTCTCCTGGGGGGGATTTATTTAAAAAAACAAAGATGGCATAAGGAACAAGATGAACACAGTGCTTGAGGTTCTGTGAGATTGAAGAGAATGTACAGTGACAAAAATTCAAATCCATACTGTGTCATGTGACCATTACCAATCTTTATGTTCTGTATAACCAGAAAACTGACATGCCTGTGTTCTCTCATCTGTGCCTGCAGGCATATAAAAACCAAGGACAGCATATGCAAAATGGGGAAGGATGTTATTTTCAGGGTCTGTATCTACCTGTGTAGCAACATGTGGTGTGTTTATCTTGCAGGGAAGTGTAAAATACAGCCATTATCTTTCCATACCTTCACCATTGGGGAGGTTGAGCATCGGGGATACCTTCTCATGCCTTAGGAGTAGACTCAAAATCTTGTCATCTCCTTCAGTGGCAGCTACATGTAAGACAGAATTGCCATGGCGATCCAGAAGGCTGACATCTGCTCCAGCCTTCAGCAGGTCTTCCACTGCCTTTGCCTGCTTTGTGATCACTGCCAGGTGCAGGGGGGTCTGCAAGTGACAGAAGCAAGCCATGAGAAGATAAGCAACAGCTACACCCCTTGTACAGACATCTCTGAAACCCATGAATGCTCCTGGCATGAGAAGACTGTACACATATGCAAGCTTTTAGTTTGCTGGCTTTGGAATGGTGTAACTTATTTTCTACTGAATACTACAAATAGGGTTTCTACTTACTGGAAATAAAAGCTGCCTTGCCAATGTCAGCAGTTGGACTTTGGGAGGAACAAAGATGTTGCCTACTCTATAAGCCAGGGCACTGACCTGGCTATTTGAGCATTGCAGTGCAAGGGACTTGGCAAATGAGATAATCCCTGTGCCCCCCACACACTTCAACCCAGCTTCCACAGCTGCCCCATCACCAAGTTCATGCCACGGTGGGAGCACACTGCTTTCCAGGCCCTACTCAGACCCTTTAACAATGAACCATGCTCTCATTTTGATCCTGAATCAGAGATCTGCAGTCATGGGCATAGGAGTTCCTTATCCCTCAAAATGGCTGCAAAGAAAAGAAGAAAATCCTGCAGGTCTGTGCACTTTTCAAACTGCAGAACAATTGTGCATTTGTGGCACAATTTGTGCATTTGTGTGTTGAATTAGCTGATCCCATCTGCACATTCCCTATTTTTGTGCACCTGCAGCACTAAGTAACACTCAGGCTGAGAGGTTTTGGGACCTTCCAAAGGTTGGTTGTATACTGCATTCTTGTCAGTTCTAAGCAGCATCACACTGAACATACACATGCATCTATTTAAACAGTAAGCTTGCTAGTGAGGTCTGGGAAATGGTATTTCCAATACTAAAATAATTTAAAAATTGAGTAAGATTCCATATCTAGATTATATCGACAGAGGACTTTAAAAAAGACTAATTCCAGCTCTGCACAATAAGCATGTGTCTGTCAATAAATCTATCAACACACTTTCAATTAATTACTGCATTTATAAGGTATATGTCAGCTTTCAGAATATCTGTAGAAAAGGAAAATTCTAGCCCAAGCCTACATTCTCTTCCGTCAACAGCTTAAGGTTTAAGTTGAAGGTAAGAAAAGCTGTAGAGGTTTGATAGTCAGGGATTGATTTCCTGTGTAGAGCCCAGCTTTGCTTCCTGTTTCTGTTTTAAACACAGGGCACAGAATTCAATTCAGAATCTTCCACTTACTTTCAGCAGCCTCCACATTTCAAACTTGCTTTATAAGAACATAAAAATGTAAAGAAAAACAAGTCAAAATAAACCTTCTGAGACTATGTATATGGAACTAAAACCTGCCTTTACTGTTCACAGCAAAACAAATTACACAAGTGTCAGAGTGCTGCTCAATGGCATGCACAATCTCTTTCTTTTCCAGGCAGGTTCCCACAGCTCTTACAATACAAGCAGGCCAGACTAGATTGAGGAGACAGAACTGTGCCTGCCAGATCTTTTCCTCCAAGGTAAAAGACAAGGTATGGGCTTTTTTCAGTTACTGCAGAAAGGAAAGGAAAATCTTGGGGCTCATGTGATGGGCACAAATACAATCTGGGCCGTAGGAAGGGCTTAGGTTATTATGGCTTCCACGTGTGCCTATGGATACATGCCTACAGACAGCTGATGATGCAGGAACTGACTCATGATCCCAACTTAACTGGTGTCAGAAAGGTCAGAGGAGCCCGGAGCTGGCACATTGTAATCCATACCTCTGGTTTAGTAACAGAGAAGCCAAATACTGAAGTCATGAATGGAAAAATGTACTCTTTTTGGCTTGTTCCATAGTTAACCCATGGAGATAATTCTGTTACCATCAAGGAGAATTCTGGACTAAGCCAGTGAAAACATGCTTTCCTTCCTCCACAACCTTCCAATATATCCTTGTTTCTAAACTTGTTTGCATCAGTCTGATCTCTTCCCACAGACAGCAAATTGTGCAATTTCTTTTTTTACTGGCTGAACAACACTTACACCCCCAGAGCTACGCACCTGATAGAGGTCATTTCTCATGTTAATGATGTCATTGTAATTCAAATCGGGCATCACTTCCAAGAGATTTTTCACCAGCTCAGTATGAAGGTGGATAATTGCTAGATGAAGGACACTGAAACAAACAAAAAACAGATTAACAAATTCACGTTGTTTTCAAATTTATTACAAAAGTTTCAAGGCTTTGCTGTAGATCTGACTGCATTCTGATGTAAACACTTGACTATTAGAGGTAATGATTCCAGCACTAAATACCAACACTAAAATGAATCCCAACACTAAAACAGGTCAGAAGGTAACTGTTTAACTCTTCAATCACAAAAGCAAACTCAGGATGGCTTTTGCTGCCCTCAGCATTACTTTACTACTAGGCTGATATACAAAATGTGAGGCAAAAACCAATTGTTTCAGAAATAGTCAGATTCTCTGCTGCTTTGCTGTTTTTTTTCATATTTTGAATTATGCAGCAGTTAAACACTTCTTCCTGCAGAATTTCCACAAGCCTCGCAGCTACCAAAGCAGATTTTCCCTTGGGGGTTTCCCCAGATCTGTGGGTTTTCTTTATTTCGTTTTCAAACAGAAAAATGACTAAGGACTCAGGCCCAGTGACTAACAACCACAGGATTTGCAGCAGTGGCCAGAGGCATCATGCCAAAAAAGCACCTGTTTTGAGTCATGACTGCATAGCAAGACAATTTACTTCTACTGAATCAATGCAAGGGCCCTTCCTGTGCTCTTAATCAAAGGCAGGTCCGTCATCACCAGCCTGAGTGGCTGGATGGGCAGCATGGCACCAGGAAAAAGCAGGTTGTGAATCCCATCACCACCCACAGAGCTCCATGTGCCTTGCTACCTTAGGACTTCATTTGAAAATCATACCCTTTGTTTTCAAACATATCTTGCCAAGCACTTTGTTGGCAGATGCTGGCCAACTTTTAGACTTATCTTTTTAGCAAGTTGCTGCTGACACAAAATACCAACACAGGACATGTGGTGTGTCTGTAATGCCACTCCAGAAATACCTGAACAGCCTCAGATTTACACTTTTGTCAGAAAAACAAAAAGAAGTTACATGCCATTCAGGGCAAGGAGTCATACTGAAACTGAGCTGGAGAGCAGTCAAAATCAGAAGTTATTTTAAAAAAGAGAAAAAGATACTTTTCAAACCAAACTCATCCTTAAAGAGCATTTTTAATTGATTCTATATACTGTCATGGGAAGCATCATGGCACCTTCCCTCCTTCAACCCTCCTGTGCTGTTCAAACAGTCCCACCATTACTGGAAAAGTGCTGTTCCTCTGCTCTGATAGATGCTTTTTATTATGTTCTGTATCATGCTGACATTTTATTTCCAAATCTCACTACAGAAACACATTTGTTCTTCTACTGCTTTTATTTCTTGTTTCAGCAGCAAGTATTTTAATTTTACCATTATATGTGATGCTGCTGACTGGACCACAAAAGGTCCTACATGGACCTTTCCTACATTTTTCCTACATGAAAAAAATGCATTTGAGCACTACTTAGAGCCATCTGATACCTACAGAGCAGTGGTACTGGTATAAATACAGTTTCAGGCAGTGTTACTTAGTGTCCACTGTAAATATACACTTATCACAGGTTTCTGGGTTCTGTCTCAAAGCCATAAATTGTTGAGAGCAAAGTTTTTTGAAATGCTTAAGCAAAAACTTTCTAGTTGCCATATAATTTTAATGATTAAAGTGAAAATCATGGCAATTTATTAATTAATTTTGACCTTTTACTTCTCCCCCAGGAGAGCTGGAAGACAATCACCAAAGCTTCGCTTTGTTAAAAAGTTGTGAAGTAATACAGATGTATATTATGCTCACAGAATAATTCCATCTCAGGAGAAATGCAACGTGAATTTGAGCCTCACATACTTGCAGGTACTTTTTGATCCAGCAAGAAAACAACTATTTATCATCATTCTAAAAAGTATTTTAACTTAGTAAAAATGCCCTGCAAGTTCAAATCTGAGGAGCACCTTTTTGTCATTTAAATGCAGGGCCTATTTGCTCAATATTCCTCTAACTCCCTCCTGCCTTTTTTTTTTAAACACAGAAGCTGTACTGTCCATAGCACTTGCAGATTTTGTTGCTAGCTCCCACCTCCTTCATATTCCTGCTTATGTCAAAGCAGACATTAGGTTTCCAGTTGGAAAGCAAAGCTATTTAAGTACTGTCTCTGATTGCACAGTCCTCTCTCTGTAATCTGAGGCCTATTTTCACTGAAAATGGAGTCAAAGTAGTAACTTTTCTCAGAGTAATTGCACAGTGGACACAGGTCTCGGTCACTGGAAATTTTCCTTCTAGCTAGACACCTTATCTGGTTTCTGCTGTTCAAAATACTACAATTTAAGGAAATGTAGGTGATTGCACAGGGTCTGCCAGCTAAGAAGTGAGGTTGTGATAGTGTCACTTGCTTATTCAAGAGATTATCTTTGCATTCGTTCAGAGCCGCTTCCGCTAAATTTTGTTTTAAATCACTACTGATCATTAGTTCCTCACAGGACTTCACTTTGAGTTCCACAGAATCTGCATGGCTGTAGAGGAACAAAGAAGATTTCCACTCCAGCTCACATTATTGAAGGACTGATATGCAAATATTAGCAGCCAAGTCTGCCACGAATGTCCGTGCAATCCCTTGGAAGACAACAGTACCATACAGACATAAGCAAGAGCAAAGTAACGTCCTCTGGGAATAACCTGGTGTCAGTGGGAGAAGTGCAGTATGGACCCTCCTATTGTTTCTATTGTTTACTGGTGCATCTCTTACTTGAAGCATCCTATGAAGACTTAAGGACTTGCATGGAATAAAAAGCAGGGCACTCTCCTTCAGCACCAAGCTGAGGATCCCCACACACCGTGTGTCATGATGCAAGCACAGCAATTCATGCTGGGTAAAGTTTTTAAGTAAAAAAGTACAAAGAAACTCAAATTCACAACATGCTCAACATACCCTCAATGACCAGATTATTTTCTGACAGGTACTGGTCAATGAAGTTTATGGTGTACATGACTTCTTTGCGAATGAAATGAAAGTGTAAATCACAGCTCTACCTCTCCCAGACAGCAGAAAGAAGAGTGATACTTATTTGATTAGAGCATTGGTACCATCAGTGATTGGCAGCCATGAGGGACAGAACAAGAACAAATTGATTACACCATTCTGCCCTCAAACCCATTGGTTTCAAGGCAGCAAGTGCAGTGTGGTCAACTCACTTGTCCCCATTATCATCCTGGACAGCAGTGAGATGGCGCTGAGGTGCCAACAGCATCTTCACATCTCCGGTTACAGCATAATCAAAGAGAGCGTTGCAGTGACGCCTGGCAAGCTGCAGGGCCTTCTCCAGGAACAGAGCATCTGCAACACAAAGTTTCCCAGTCATCAGCTTGGTTGTTTTCCTTTGAGCACCGCCTACTTTTGGCATTTGTGCTGTCACAGAAATACAAAGTGCAGACCACCAAGCATTATTCACTGCTTCACTGAGATGATTGCTAATTACTTCTGAGAGGTAAGGACAGAGGGAACACATGCCTGGGAAGGAAAACCAGGGGCATGCTGAGCATTCAGGCAGCAGGAACCCTGAGAACAGTCAAGTCTGGAAGCTCCCTCTGGTTTGACTGGCTATGAATTGACAGCACTGATGTGCAGTTGTGTGTAACGAGACAAAAGGAAAAGAACTTGGATCTGGAACTTGCAGGTCTGAGTAGTTTTGCATTGAGGACGCTGAGGCACAGGAAGCCATCAAATATTGCAGAGAAGCTCAGAGAAAAGCTATGGAATAAATGCAAGGCTTTGCATTCTTTCTCTGACTCAAATAATGCAGTCTCACCTGCTTTACAGCAGCAGCACAGAATCTGTTCTTCTGTTTAAAACATTTCACTTTTTACAATGCTTAGTATTTGTATCCTGATCTAGAATTATAAAATGGACAGCCACTGAGATTTCAAAAAGCAGAAGCTGTCATGGTGGGGAGGCAAAAGGGAGAAACGGGAGAAAAGAAACTCATTTGCAGAAAAAAGTAACTCTAGCTACTCTGTCAATACTTTTGTGGTTCTGTATCAGCAAGAAACTAGTGAAAATGAAACAGATGAGCTCTGAAACTACAGTGTCATTCTGTGAAGCAGTATCATCTGAAACCAGCCTGTATTTTGAACAGTTTCATGTTTCTATAAAACCTTGTAAGGTTGGGAATTAAAAAGTGCAAACAAGTACAACAGACTGTGTCATTTAAAGCACACATGGGGAGACAACAGCCAGGATTTTCAGCTACACAAAACCAGGCATTTAGATGGGGTCAGAAGCTATTCCTGATGAACATGAACACGTCATTGCTGTAAGGCAAAGACTTACTCAGCTATTCATGAAGCTTATTGTTCTGGCCTGTACATCCCTGTGGCTGCTGTACTGTTTGCCTGGGCTGATGGATTTATAATTGCTATTTACCTCTTAACACTAAATGTGTTATATTCAGGATAAAGGGTGTTAAACAATTCAGTCTTTTCTCACTGTACACATTTCCAAATATCAGAGAACTGGATGTTGAAACTCCCTGTTATCAAACACACAAGAAAGATACCCTTCCAAATATTACATGCATCTTTAAGTCTAATACCCAAATTATCTAGCCTGCAGTAGCTATTTTATGGAGCCCATTCTTCTGCATCAACTCTGTATAATCTAAAGTTAGAAACTGCCTCCTTTCATGCCATTACAATAGGAAAAAAAAAAGGTCAACTTCCTGCCTACAATATTAATTGCTTGGCAAACAAGTAAACAACTCAGACCCCTCCTTCATGACAGCTAAATGGACATTATTGTTTCTTCATATCAGCACAAGATTTTGTTCTCTGAACCAGTCACAGGATTTATCACAACTGAAATGGAAAACAGCAGGTTGCTTCAGCTTTTCTCATGAGCACCATCCATTCACAGATCAAAGAAGCTACACCTTGGAGGTGTTTATAACTACAGCCCATCTCTATGCCACTTTGGATTCCTAAGACACAAGTTTCTAGTGCTGTGAATAGTACGTGTCACACAGGGCTGACACACACAAGGTAATGTGCTCTCTCCCTGATCCAGGGAAAACCAGAAGTGGTCTAGATCATGTTGCACTTGATAAAAACCAAACCCAAACAATTCCTTCCTGCTCAATTCCTACCACTACTATGTCTCTCTAATCCAACTATTGTTTTTTTATTTTATGCTAAGCATGATTAGTCAAATCCTTTAAAAAAGTGTCCATCAACTGTTTAAAAAAAACAATCCAGGAAATGCACATCTTGCTGTCTGGGAAAGGGTTATTTGTAGTCTTTATATATTTTAGAACAGTGCTGCTAAACCCATTCTGTTGAATACCTTTGCATTCCTCCTCCTTTTGTTTTATTGCCTGAAATAAAAAGACAAAACCCCTCGCAACAGTATTAAAATGGCAAGATAAAAGAATAATTCTTTATTGGAAACTTCTAGGTGTGTCCATAGTTGTGGGCTATGGGCACACCCAGTAACAGATTTCTACAGTTTTTGTAAGTTTAACAAATTATCATATCTAACAAACGTCGTCCAATTAGGAGAGCAGTTGGTTAGGTAATTTGACCCCCAGGTACTGCCCCACTGGAGCTGGTCCAGGGCTTCTTTGCCCCACTTCTTGTTATGTCTTTTAAGATTCTGATTGGAAAACAAAATGTTCTTGTAGGTTCTCTACTTGAAAATACGACTAAACAGTATTTCACCAGCATGTTAGAAGTTTAGCTTATTACTCTAAAATCTAAGAGAAAGAATAGGAAAAATACCAGGAATATAACCATGTATTAATGGTCTACAAAACTACCTATGTATGAAAAATACATAAAAAGCAAAAGCTTTTAGGCATTAGTTTGATGTGTAACACTTTGCTCCTGCAGTTATTTTACCGTGTATTTGCCAAATGGAAACAAGTATCTTTACATTTTAAATTCAAACCTCTAATGCTACTTTGCATGCAATTCCACAGTGTTGCAGGGAAGACCTACTGCTGGTCATACTAACATCCATTAACTCATCCACTCAAAGGCCAAGTCAACTGCCGAGTTACATTCCCTGTGCCTTCACTGCTTGCAGCGTTTCTTTCCTCACACAGGTTTATTCAAAGGCAGTGTTAAACGTGCCCAGGAGGCAAAGCTGTCTCATCTCCTTGCATGACAAGCAGAAGCTCAAGGGCCCAGTGGCAGTACAAAGGTGGAAGGTTATCTACAGAACTAGGTATGGGGAGGGACTTTAGATCTTGGGGAATGGAATCCCTCCTGTTTCCTCCAGGAGGCATTACCATATTCTGAAAACAGCAAGCAGACGTTTTTGGTTTCCAAACCTTTAATGCTTGCTTTGCAGTACTGCAGTTTGATTTACCCTAAATACATTTCCTTGCTCACTTACCCTGCCACCTGCAATCTGCTTCGGTTACTTCAGTTTTACAGGAAGAAACAGAATCCTCCTTTTTTTCATTAACAGCAGACGTTGTGCAGTCAGTCCTCTCCACGGTTTCTACCTTCACATCACGTTTTGTGTCCCATTGGTCATTTTGTTTATTACAGCTCTTTCTGTCTTGTTCAGCTGTGCAATTTGATAGGCCTTCTAACAAAAAGTAGAATCATTAATATCCAGTACTGTTGCCTTTAATACAAATTATAAAACTCAACTAGACAAAACCAAACCCTGAAAAAATGACTACAAAATTTACTTCAGTGTAAAACTTATCACTAAACTCATGAATCATAATATTCCAGATGCCAACACACAGTGATGTGACTTGCTCTAAAGGGATGTTAAGTTTTTGAAGGCCTCTACTTTAGAAATAAACGTTTATATATTACAACGTATTTACCTCTCTTTTCATGGTACAAGAATGTAAGTCTGAAGTACTCACACAATATCTAGCAGAATTACTCAGACACATTTTTTTCCTGACAGCAAATAATCTCTGGACCCTGGAAATATCTACGGAGTAATCAACATATACATCCAAAATTACTTTCCTATTTTAGGAAGCCAAGAGTGTCCTTATTATTAACTTAATCTTTTCCAGTGATTTTTCTGGGCACAGAAAATCTTGAGCACATTTAGCTAGACCTGCCTGACACTTTGGCTCATCCTGTAGGGGAAAATAAAGGTCAAACTCAATTCAACTGTTGGAAGAAAGACATTTATGCTGTTACCATGTTTCATGCCAGAATTGGACTTTGTTGTGCCAGGATGGAAATGCATCCCTCCAAAAGCAGAGTATCCATATGAAGGAAAACTGAACCCTTAAGAAAGGAAAAATATTAAGAATTAATAGAATTACATCCTAAAACAATGAGAACATAATCTAGAAGAATGCTGAACCTGAAGAACTGAGTTTTTGTTTTCTGCATACCTTCTGCTTTATTCCAAAAGTATAAAGGCTAAAGGTGAGCTCTCCCCTACCCCTTCAAAAATCCGAAGAAATTCTAGGTGGTTGGCTAGTGGCACTCTATCCCAACACCCATAACACCACAGAAATGTAATATTGCTATATCTTTCCTGTAAAACTCAACTGAGACATCATAAGCTGTCTCTGTGCTTCTGAATCTTTGTGATTACAACACGTTTGTATTCTGGTGTTATGCTATACATGTGTTGCCAGCAACACATGTAGCGCTTTGAAAACTGCTGATCTATTCCCTGCTCTAAAAAAAGGGTTGTGGTTCAGGTGACATTTGCTGACCTATAGGTTTTTAATGCTCTGCTGCAAGAACCAAAGCAATGCTCTCATGATCCTGCATATCAGATATACTCTGACTTCAACAGATAGAGCACAGGGGAAAATCTACTAAAGAGTACCTCCAATTTTTTAATGGTTCTTTGCACCAACCTGGTTCTTTGCACCAGGGTTAATTTGCCAAATTCCACTCATGCTCTAAGAAACAATTCATAACCTGTTTAATTTTAGACAACCAAAATGATAGTTAACTGAGCTGTCTCATGTATTTCAGTGCCTCCAAGGCCCCAGGAGGCAACAAAGCTTCAAAGTGGGAAGGCAAATGGGATGAAGTGTTTAAAATATGGAGATGCTTGACTGAATTGAGTAACAGTAGAATAAAGGCAACAGAGTCAGGTCTTACATTCCTAGGAGACAAAATCCTCTTTACACTTTAAAGATCAGCATGAACATCTGTTCTGCTCTCCAAGTATAACCCTTTTCCCTCTTTGCCCAAAACTGCTGCCTTACCAGAGCCAGCACCGCCACCTGCCCCTCCATACATTCCACCGCCTCCAGTGCCACTGCCTCCACCATAGCCATCGGAGAAGTTTGGCATCAGCTTCTGTCGTTTCCTTTGCACTTCTTCTTTATCTGGGATGGAAGGAACAGAGAGAATAGGGAGTCAGTCCTGCTGGTGGCCAGGCACATTGCAGGGTATCCGTACAGAAAGCATCACTACTGTTACTAGTTTATAAAGGAAAATGCAGAGTGTGGTAGAAGAGTCAACTTTCCTCAAGCTCCAAATAGCAGAAAATCTTTGCATGTATTGGAGCAGAGAGAATTCCTCTGAGAAACAAGCCAGTGCCAGGTCCCGAGTCAGAGCAGCAGCATTGCTTGGGCCTGCTCAGTCTCTTCAGCTCTGTCACTGCCCTGTGCTCAGACTCAAGCAGAGATCTCTTGTCTCTCAGAGCCTCCTGCAAAAGAGTCTCATGTACTTAGAGCCCTGGAGATCAGTGGTCCCAAAATTCCTCAATGTCTAGGCCAAGTCATGAATCAGCACAAGTACTTCAAAACTCAAATTTGTTGAAGAAAATTTGCCTTTGGAGAATATAAGCACAGGCTCTCCTTCCAAGCAAATCTTCTTCAGAAAGCCTTATGAGAGAATCACAAGGCACTTTTGAGTTTCAACAGTGCAGCGTACCTGCAGTGCCCTTTGAACCTTTGTTTAAGGGATGGCAAGAAATAGTGAAAATCTTGCTTGCTTGAAATGATTTGCTTAAAATACTGTAACAGCTACTGGAACAAAGACAACTTATTTTCAAGTGGGGACATACTCCTGTCAAACTGTGCTGAGTAGCAGGAGAAAGGAAAAGCCTGTACTTATTTTACAGTGTAAGTACAAAATAAGACTTAGTCCCCGTGGAAAGCAAATCACAAAGATTTAAAAGGACTATTCCAATGACTGGGGAAAGTAAAACTGTCATGACAAGAGCTACAAAAACAGGGATAGAAACATTACATAGGTTAAAATCGAGTAGAACTGATGAGAAAAGAACAAAATATCATTTGTTTATTAGACCATCTAGTAGTTTTAATAGCCATACGACAAAAAGAAATTTCATGCACAGGCACATCAGTCAGTGCATCAGATGAGACAGCTGAATACATAAGACACTACACTGACAAAGCCACGTGCATTGTTTCCAGGTACACATGATGTGTAAGTATGTATGCATGCACACATCAGGCATACTCACACTGACGAGGAGAGAAAACTCTAGAGAGCAATCTAGTCAGAGAAACACAAAAAAATCCACATACATGTGTCTTAAGTTTGTGGTAACATTTGCAACAAGGGAAAAATATAGTTCCTAAATGGTAATTTCATGATGAGGTTGTATAGGGGATCTGAAAATGCACATAACATTGAATTAATTTTACTTGATTAAGAGCACATAAAAGAATTTTGCTTCAAATCTGGCAACTTTCTCTGCAGCTGATAGCTTCCCTTAACACTTGAGCAAGAGGTTCCTGAAATCATTACCAAGAAGAAAATCCTCTGGCAACTCTGGAAGCTTTTGTGAATTCATGCTTTCTGCTATTTTATTCTAACAGTTGAGAAGTAGACTCACTTGGACCACCACCACTCCCTCCTCAGCTGTCCTGAGTCTCTCACCACTAATGCACATTTATTTTAGAGACTTTGACAGGGAATTGATTTCAACATGGCTCTACTTAGACTCAAAAAACATTCAAGATTAGAATTCAGTAGCATAACCTGCAGGCAGGTAAACTGCTAAGCAGAAAGATAATCTTAATACAATGAAACACCAATTATAACTTGGGCCTCAAGGCATTTCCATATCATTAACATTATTGGTATTTAAAACCGTGACTGCTGATGCCATTCCCGTCAAATGTTTCACATGCAGACTTCAAAGGGTGCAGATCTGCTGATTAAACTTCTTTTCACTAATAATTTAGGAAGTGGGTCCAATACTGACTATTCCACTTTTGCTAAGCAACTAAAATTTTAAACAAGAGATTGAAACAGCACTTTCCCTACTCTCACAAGAAATTTATTAGGCTTACTTAACTAGTATAGGCAACTGGAAAATTCAGATACATCACTGACATTACCACATTTTGGTAAAAAGTGAGAACTACAAAATATGTACCATTTCCATCAGGCACCAAACAGGTTTTGGTTTAGGGTTTCATCTGAAAGTACTGACAGTAAAATCTCTTCAGGTATTATTTGACAGAAACTCAGAGGAAGAGTGCCATCTACTGTATGGACAGGCATGTGTGCATATAGGGAATCTGCAAGGAACAAGCCTCACTGAGTAAACACGCATGGATTTATCTGCCTACCAGTCCTACACCACCACCTACGAAACCCATTAAGAACATACCACGCTGCATGTTGACTCTGCCCAAAACAACGAGGCAAATATATTTTCTAAAAATAACAGCTAAACCCAAAATTTCCTCACCCAACCAGTTCTACCTTATTAAAAACATTCCTGGGGACCCTACGGTTTCCATTTCCAATCTATAAACGGGTTTCATGAGTTACCTTTGATTTCTGGATAGTAGAGAAAAGGCTTTGGTTCGCTTGTTTCTAGATCAGATTTCCTACGCAGTTGTACAAATACAGATGCTGGCTTTGTGATATTGACATCTCGGTACTTGGGTGTTTTGAACACGATAGCAAACTGTGAAGGAAACAAAGATAAGCAGATCTATCACAGAGCATGGCTTTTGACAACTTGGCTTTTACATCTGCGCTATTTTGAAGGCGTCAGTTTAGCGCTTGGAAGGCAAAAAAGTTCAGAGCAAAGGGCTGTTACAACAATAAACTTCCATTTTAGTTTTCAGTTTCACTTCTGAGGTTGACTCCTAAAGCCTTCTGGGAAAGACAGAACTACCATGCTAAGTGCTGCCACATCCCAAGTGTCATTAGTGCACTGTTTGTCCCCTCATCCTTTAGCATCTCTTCTGTTGTTTTCTCAGTGTGTTCACAGGAGCTCTCAGAGCTGTTTATATATCCTGTCCCAATTTACAAGGGTGCATGTTAAAGCACTGGGCTTGAGAAGGCAATCCTTGCACCGTATTCCTAGTTGCCTAACAGATGTCTTGAAAGAAGTGTTAAATTTTTATTATTATTAGGAGGCAACAAAACAAAGAGGAGGACAGTACAGGATACAGATGCTTTTACATAATTTATGAACTATAATATAATCCCATCTTACAGAGATGGGAGAATCATTTACAAAGGACAAATGCTCTGTTACTTACCTGTCTATGTACATCCGTAGGAGAAAAATCTCCAAAGCCTTCCCACATACCACCATTCTCATCCTCTTCATAGAAACGTATTTGAATATCATCTGCAAAGAATGGAAGAAATACTCTGGTATGTTTGTGCATTTATTTAACCTTTGGCTATGGTTATTTCAGGTAAAAAATCAACATGGTTACCTTTTGGCTGGATGAAAATACTACACAACACATCAAATACCCTTATCTGTTTTATGAAAACAGCAGAAATAATCCATTTTTGACATCAAGTTTACATCAACCTCATCCTAATGATTTCACTGAAGTTGCTATTTACTGATCTGCAAAAAGAGAACTCGGTTCACATCATCTTCCTATTCTAGGGTTATAAAACATTCCAGAGGAGCCTTATTTGGAGCAAACATGTAAGGAGGGGAGAACTTGAAGCGTGAAATGTAGAAACCACCCTCTCTCCTCCAACAGTTTCAGTTCAAAAAACTGCAGCAAAACCTGAAGTGCCACAGTTCAAGTTCCGCTTGCTGCTGGCAGAGTGCCACAGTGGAGCTGCAGCTCAGAGACCTCGTGGTGTGTGAGCGAGCAGCATGTCAGCAGGGATCCTCCACCCTCCAAACAGCACAGGCCAGAAACATGGCATTTGGCTTCTGCTCCTCTAAACACATTTTATTTCATTCATTCTCTCTGTATTTATTTTTTTATATTTTTAGGAAAAGCATCCCACTAGTAAATTCCTTCCACAGCAATCCCAGTGAGAAAAAGCTAGAAAAAGCCTGTTGTCTCTTAGGGGGACTATTGCAGGACAGGCTTCTGTAGCAGACAGACTGCTTCCCCTGGCCCCCCACCTGCAAGTCTCAAGACTGTGAACCACCGCTTCCAGTCCTGCTGTCCTGCATGCACAAGTTCCTTCAGGCAGGAGGTTTCTGAAGGCAGTGAGGGCAGGGGAAACCCCAGTCTGGCTGAGGGGAAACCCCACCTCAGGGCTTCCACTGAGTCAGACATTTATTTATTTATTTTGTGCAGTAAGAGTTACGTTTTATCTCAGTCCTCCTGATGGCAGAGGGTAGATGCACCATTAAAGGAAAATAGTTCTTTCAAAGTCCCTAAAAGCCCCCCCAAGGCTTTCTCTCTTCCTTAAGTGGTAGAAGGGCATTTACAAGAAAGAGGGATGGAAAAGGACAGCCTGCACCAACACAAAATGTTACTGTGGTTTTAACAACTTGTGGGGGGACTGATTCCAAACAGATGAGAACAGGGCACCTACACTACTGTGCAATCTACACCATGGTGTCCCAAGTACTACCTGTAGCTGAAAAATACAAAGGATCTCCCTCACTCCCATCCTTTTTCTTTTTACTTAGCCCAAATATAACCAACCACATTTAACCATTATCTTCCAATAAAAAAACCAAATTATCCTAATCCAAACTGCTGAATTCTCACACATTCAAAGCCACGAGCAGAGACTGAAAATGAGCCTGGGACAAGTACCTGTTTACACTGAGTAACCTCTACCATAAGTGTATACATAAAAATGAAGTTATTAGCAGCAGTGCTGAACACATTAAGCTCCCATCCATGGCTAACAGAGAATACTCACACTTGCTCTTTGCAATAAGGAACTTAATAATAAATCTGAAACTTTAGAATAAATCAGAGCAGGTGTTAGTTAATGGAGTCAAACATCACCCGGCACCCACCACCCCCGAAAATTCCAGAACATGGGCAAGGGTAGAAACTTGAGAACAAAGATGATCACATGGTCTCTGTTGAGGCAAGATAAGCTGAATTTGCTTTCTAATAAACTATTTTGATTTACTGAATCTCTGGACTGCTGCCCTGACTTCCAGAAAGGCTGAGTGCTTACAAATCCTGCTGCACTATCAGTGGGCTAACACTAAAGACAGCACAGCAGTGCATGTGTACTCCAGATGAACACCCTGGTGTGCCCTGCTTGTGACTCTTACCTTTCTGAACCTTGTCACAGAGCAGGTAAATCTCTTCCCCTCCTGTCACACACCCTGCTGTTCTGTCCATTCTTACAATTTTTAGGTTGGAGGCATTGGGAGCTTCTATTAAAAGAAAATATGAGAAAAAAATTGGCTTACTTTTGTAACAGATTTAGACTTAAAAAACCCCAACCAAACACAACACACAGAAATGAACAGAAAGACAAGCTTCCAATACAACCTACCTGAATTTGTCTGTGGTTTTTTTTAAACATGAATAAAGCAAGGGCTTTTCATATGAAAGACAATCTCATATCTTCTGAGCTTTGACTGAACTACAAATTAAGATCCCATTCATTGCAGCACAATTACTGCACTACAAGGTAATCCAGCAGTGAACTGCATCCAGAACCCTGCACTAATACTCATTTTATGACAACAGGGCCGAACAAGAGAACGTCATTTTTTCCTCCCTGCTTTCTGACAGAGTGACACTCCTGAGAGCTGTTTCCTGTTTCTCACTATCTACAGTGCTTTGCTTTACACTGTGGCTTACTTGAAAGCATGACAATTTTTGGCCAGTGTACTGGACAGTGATAAAAAAGCCCACCTCTAGAGATCCTAGTAGAGGCATCAACAGACAACTATTGGTCCTCAAGACAGAACTATCATCTGATAAGTGAAAGCAGCGGTGACAGGCAAGTTATGCTACCACAAGTTACGTCTGTTGTGCAAAGGCTTGAATGGTGCCAATGAAGTATTAAAAAAAAAAAACCCAAACAAAACCCAAGAAAAATCTTCTGAAATTACCCATCAAGAATTCACCTTGGAAGATCAAAAACTAGTAACTGACATCTGTGTAGCAACTTACAACAGCAGAAACATGCATACGAAACATCCTCTTTGTTTGTCTCCTTAGTTTAGGACAAAATTTTTGACCTCACTACATTTCCCAATTAACAGCAAGGCACAGACTATAGTAAAACAATTGCATTTAATACCTTTTGATCTAGACTTTGTCCTTAAAAAGCAACAATATAGACATGACTGGTGCGCAAAGGAAAAAAAAAGGGTATTTTTTCTGAGTCATTACAGAATGACTATCAAGAACATGGGAATCCACAGCCTCAGGAAGGAAAACTCAGGCAGCAAAAAGGGTTCAAGTAAGATGAGTCAGTGTAATTTAACAGCACATGGGAAAACACGAAGTGAAAAAAATTCTCTTAGAAAAAAGACAAATAGAGGAATGCTCTAAAAAATACTGACAGATCTAAAGGAAATGAATTGAGAACTCTGGTTATCTTTTAAAATACCTACAAGCAGATGGTCTGCAAAAGTGAAAGGTATCAAATTCTCAACAAAGATAGAAGCAAAGTAATTTTTTCCCTCACATCTCGTGTGACAAATGCTTTGTCACAGAAAGAAACTGAAAACTCTGAAAAATTCAAGCCCTTCTTATGGATATAACAACAACTTACAAAATCCTCATAATAAAAGTGGCAGGATTAAACATGCTAACAGCAAAATAAAATCTTCCTTTATGGCTTACATCACCATCTATTAAAACCAGAATGAGACTGTATGTTCTTGGACAGACATGGGCTAATTATCCATGGGCTGCTTACTTGTTATTCATCAAATACCAGGCAGGCAGGGCTAGATGAGTCGAAGTAGAACAATATCTACCTGTCATTTCTGTGTGTACAAAAGCCTGCCCCTTATTAAAGAAGTAATCAAAGCCAAATATACTTACTGCTGTCATATATTGCATCTGATACCACGGGATCAAGTTTCCGTGTGAAGCTGCCGTTGCTGTCGGGAAGAAAGGCTGTGAACATGAGCCGCACCACGCTGAGATCCATTTCCTTGGTCTGCTGTATGGCTGCCTGGCGGATGATTTCTCTCTCCCGTTCTGGAATTGACAGACAGAGGAATTAACAAAAAGGGCAGGGCATCCTTAACAAAACAGAGAGAACAAACAAACATCCAAAGGAATGGATAGTGAGGAAATTGTCTTCTTTTACATTTAGCATCCATTGGGCTCTCCCTTTCTAAGTAGAGTGGAGCAGCTATTCAAATTACACTGCATTCATCTTGCAGTTTGTGCATCACAACTTACTTAAGTTATATAATTAAAAGACAGACAGAAAATCACTATTTTCTGACCTCAATTTCTAAAGATTGTGAAAAGCATGAAGGCTTTTCACAAGGACACCAGAATACCTGGTGTTAAGCATGATGAAAAAGACAGCTGGCCCCTCTATACATTACCTGAAAGCAATGCAGGCCACAGGTTCTACAGCGATAGGGTTGAAATGTGGCTGAATGAAACAGTGTTATCAAAAGGAGGTTGATTAAGGATATCATGTCTTGCTGCAATAATGCAAAATTACTCTATTTAAGAGCTTATTAAACAGCATAAGAGCAATGGAGTACAGGTGCAGAGGTTGGTACAGGCAGCTGTGGAAGGAAGTTTCTCTATTCTCATGTATGTGTGACAGCAGACTCCTTTCAGATTCCCTAACAACGCACCACCTCTTATAAGCACAGAGACATTGGCTGTTGTCCTACACAAGGTCTTTTCCTAGCTAGTAATGTATGTTTTCAGAAGTTCAGGCTGTTTTTAAAATCAGAGCAATTAAAACCAGGCCATCATTCCCACATACCAGTTAGCTGCCTGTCTCCACATCCTTCTGCCTGCAGGTAACTGAGTTCCGGATGCACCAGGAGTCCCGGGTTGTATCCCTTCTTGCAAGCATCTATCATGCGTGTTTCCAGAGTTTCAAACACTTTCTTCTTCGTGACATGAAGTATTCCAAGATTTGCAAACCTGCCAAATTTTGATCCAGGGAAGTATTTTCTTAATGCTTTAGCTTAGATCTGCTGCAGGCAGCCTTTCCCTTAGCAGAGGCAGCTAAATGACCCAAGTCTATAGAAGGACTCTACAGGCTTACTTAGGCCCTATTAGTGTTTGAGGGAGAATTTTCCATCAAGAAAAATTCAATCAAGATCGTAAAATATGTAAAATGTGCACTGCTCTATGACAGCCATCATATGAGTGCACTTTCCTATGGTATAAGTAGTGATCTGTCAGGTCTCAGACTTCCATTAGGAGGGAAACTTACAGAACATTGGAAAATCTGGCAGTCACACTTTGTTTGCTGCGTCTTGGCAATGACATTAATATGTCATTCTGTACGTCTGCTAAGCAGAGCAACTGCTCAGAGTATGCTCCATCTGTTGAAAATGGTTTGGAGAGCAAGCTAAGAAGCTGAATACAGTGCAATATTTTCCAAATAAAATGTTTTAAGCAAGGCTCTGGTCATTCTGCAAGACACTTTGGATATCTATTTGAATGAAAATTTCCATAATACAAGGTGTGCTTTTGTAAAAATCTGCTGGCACATTTAAAAATCAATTAGATCTGGAAGTATGAAAACAAGACAATAACTCAGTTTTCATGTGGGTCAAGTGAGGACAGGAAAGCTGGTTCTAAACATCTGATGAAAAACAAGACAGGTTAGAATATGAGCCAAACTTTTCAAGATGAAAAGGAGCATTTGAAATAAAGCTATTTAAATTGTTGTGCATGGTAAAGTCAGTGCAACTGGGCTTGGACATCAAAAGTTACAGTTTAAAAGAATCTCTCTCTCTCAACCTTCTCAGCTTTTTAAACTTCATCATCTTCACCAACAAAGACATTCTTGAGATCACAGAACTAAAACTCACAGCCAGCATGAAACCTGATCTAAGCCTCAAAACATGGTTGGGAGCTTCATCTCCATTTACCGATATAAACAATTATTCTTTCAAATTAAACAAGAACAGGCCAACTACAATTTCACTAAAATCTTTCTGCTTTAAACTTTAAAAGTTTGACTTATGCAGTATTTTCATGTTTATACTTGTCCTGCATTAATTTCAAATTTACTAATCCTATTTTCTTAATGCTTTTCATTACATTTCTATTGACAGGTTTCAAAAATAGTAAAACATTGATCAAAGAGGAAACAAAATGGTAACACTAATTTTAGTCCCTTCTCTGATCAAAATTACTTGCATTTCAGAGAATGGACTTACAATACGAATTTGGTCTGCACACCAAGAGATTAAAACTGTACAAATTCTAAGTAAAAATTAGTTATTTAAATTTATTTAGCTTGCTTTGGGCAGATTCTACAAAGGTGAACAAAAAGCCCATTCAATTTCCTATTTATGATACAATGAAACTATGATACAAGAGATCAGAGTGCAGAGACCACTCCGCCACAGAGGTGCCTCTAAGGAGTGTTTCTGTATTTCTTTTTACAGCCCTGATGTTTCCCCCCCAGCTCAGGTTTCCAGAGGAGTCCCCAGACTTACCCTACAACCATGTCCTTGGGTCCTGCGTTAACTGTGCACACTCCATCCTCGCAGAATTTACCCACCAAGCTGTGAGCGTGTAAGTGGACATATTTCCCATTAGTTACTAACTGGACAATTACTTTGGCAGGTCCAACATAATTGCAGATCTGTAAATATATATAAAAAAATATGGGATTGTTTGCCTACTATTTTTAAAATGGAACAAGTAATGATTCCAGGTAAGTATGTTCTGTTAGTTAAGTACAATGAAGTTTACATAGAAGAAACGTTTTTGCATTTCTTCTTGAAATACAAATGGCAAACTAACTGTACCAGATCATCACTTTCTTTTGGAATTAAACTTGACATGGAAATGGCAGAAGTACTGACAAAAAAGCTAAAGGAAAGCCTCATCTGTTTCCTAAAACATGAATCTCAGTTTTACATTCTGGCCATTTACTCCACATTGCTCTCCGTAATTTTCAATCAGTACATTGAATTCACAATAAGCATAGTTACCCGTTAAGAAGCATAGAGAAAACTAAAATTCAGAAAGACTTTAAAAATTATTTTTAAACATTATGATTGCTATAAAACATTTTTGCTGCATTATAATGACTCCTCAGGTAGAGATTCTACTAAATTTATATTAATAGGTATTTTGTTAGTTCAGTGTACTGCATCAACACATACTACCCAGTCCAGTAAATATTTCCCTTAAGTGAACACAAGGATATGTAATAAATTCCCACCTAGGATGATAAACTGTGTGCTTTTTTCATATATCCAACTCTGAAAGCCTACAAAGCTTTTTTTTTCCCCCTTGCCACAGTTTCTAATCACCATAAATTTTTAACAGCTTTTAATAAAAAACAATGCCTCAAAAGCACATCTAAAATTACTAATAACATACCATACTGGTAAGTTATTTACTTTACATATATTATTTAGACCTTTATTTTCTTTCCTCACTCCAAGGCAGTAATGGGTTATGCACCACTTTCAAATTATGCTGAACATAAAATTACCCCACTTTTCAAAAACCAAACATTACCTTCCCTTCCAATTCACTTAATTAACCCTTTTATCAATGTTGGGCTTTTCCCCCTGCTCCTCTAATTTTTTTTTCTAATTTGCCTTGGGCCAAGTGTTTTGTATTACAGCAGCTTATAGATCTAATCAACCAAGGTATTAAAGGATCACGATAAACATTAAAGTGATGAATCAGTGATGAACTGAATATTTAAGGTTATATTGTTGATAAAACGCTGATAGTGAGGGATTGCCTCGATCTCACCACATTACCGAGTCCTGCTGGCTTCCTTCACTCCAGTTAACCCCTCTCTTGAACCCATTCCATCACAGCTGAAACACTTTGCATATGTACAATGTGTGCCCTCCCTGCCTTCCTACTCACTGCTGAAAGCAAAAAACATCCCAGCTATGAAAAAGATGTTCCAGGAGGAGCAGGCATGAAAAAGCCCTCTCATTCCCCACTCCTTCTAGTTAACTGTGTAATAGTGCAGTAATGTTCATTTTACAAGTGGCAGTTTCTAAAACACAAGACATAGGGTGTTCATGCTTCCTTCCTGTTTCCACATTGAAATCTGGACTGAAACAGTACAGAGATGCAGGATAATCACTGCTAGACTATTTCTGTCACCAGCAGGGAGAAAATTCCTATGTGCCTTTGCCAAAGTCCTCTGAAAATAAAAACGACTATGTTTGGTGCTACAGTATGACACCACCACTGCTGAACAATTAACTTTTCAAAAAGGTAGCTTTAAAATAATTCTTTGCACTTTACCACTCACTCAATAAGCCTTTCCCTACTACAAAGTTCCCAGCACATCTGTCGTGCTATATTCACTATGAATAACATCGATGTCCTAGAATCACATCAGAAAAGTTTAAGACAATCCTTCATCAGCTGTAGAAACCACAGTGAATCTGGAGGCAGGAGTGCTGCACGTCAAGGACTTTCCAGCCTCTGAAAGCACAACACAGAACTGCAGTGGCAACCAGATTGCAATCTGCCCCTGTTACTCAGCTCAGCATGATCTTTGCAGTCCCTCTCAGGGGAAAAACAAAAGGGCTCTTAAAAACGTAGTACCTTATGTAGGTCATAAGGCAAGAAAGGACTATTTTTGTCATTCAGTCTGATGTCCTATGCTACAAAGGGGACAGAATGTCTCTGAACCCTCTTCTACCTTAATTTCTTACAGACAGACTTTCCTACTTGGTTTTGAATTATTCGGGGTAACTTGGTGCCCAGGAAAATAGTCTGAGTGGTTAAATATCCTTATGTACCATAAATTAAGTCTGGAATAACTTTTCAATGCTCTTGGATCATCCTGCGATTTCAGAATAATTTAAAATTAATTCTGTCACTAATGTATACAAGCAACTATCAGCTTTTGCACAGGAACTTAAGAAACACTGTCAAAGGCCTGAAAAGGTAGAAAGTATGTTACAATGCTGAATAGGGATTATGGTTTTGACACAAAAACAGACTCAGCATGAGAGGGAGACAACATGTGGATGCTGTATGACTCAAAATCAGAGCTGCGATCCAAAAAATAGCTATTGAACTTCAAATTAGAGGTGAGGGGAAAAAAGAAAATAAGGAGTTCCTGGGCAGAGTATAGCTGTGATACTTGATTACATCCTGTACCTGAAGCAGCACTCAATTGATCTGATAAAGTTAAAAGGCTGCAGGCTAACATTTATCTGCTCCTTCTGAGAGATTTGTCTGAAAGATTAAAAGGGTCCTGAACTCGAAATTGAGTCAATTTCAAAACAAGAGTAGAAAGTTTTTTCAGTTATTTCATGTCCTCCTGTAATCCAGATCCCAGCCAAATTTTTTTTCCCAAAACTTTACAAAAACATTTTCATATTTTAAAGATGTTTTCTCCAGTTACTTTAAAAAGCAAGAAATTAAACCAATTGGTCAACAACAGGAGCAAGTGATGGAAAAGACCATGTCAAACCTACAATGACAGCATTACAAAAGCACCTATTTCTCTTTCCAATCCCTTTGTTAGAGCAGCTTGCAGCCCCAGCGCTGCCTATCCTTCACAGTGTGACCACTGCTGTCCTCAATATGCATGTACAAGAAGTGTTCCAAAGATGAGGCATCACTCATTTATATAAACAGCCTGTTTTTACAGAGTAGTATCTCTCTTTTTTTCAGTTGCTAATTAAAGACAAAATAATTCAGATGTGGTACGAATCCTGCAGGCAACTGAATACTTACTTCATAGACTTAAGAAAAAGCAATGTAAAGTGATTTAAACCAATCAGAGCTGAAGATCTGATCCTCTGACTGTGAGGTCACTCTAATGCCAAAAATACGGAGCTAGGTGCTCCGCTTTGCAAGCTCAACTACAGAGATTCATTGCCTCCTATTCAGCCAAATCAGCCTTACCAGTAAAAAGCTCAAATCTCACTGAATTTAACTTTGGCTGAATTTGATTTAGTACAGATTTTTAAGAGGGGTAAAGGTTTATACCAAAAAGTCTGCTTATTCTTGTCTCATGTTTATTCCTTAATTGAGCTGTTAGATTATTTTTTAACTTGTAATCAGCACTCTATATCACTTTACATTTAATTCCTATGGGGGTTGGGTGATGTAGAAGCAAATAAATATGCTCCTTTTGTCACCAAGGCTCATCATCACCAAAGTAACTTGACTAATTTTCCATAAACTGTCGTCCTGAACTCGAAGTAAATGTGCTGAAACCCCTGATTTCAAGAAGAACTCTTATCTGCAAACCGAGATAAGAGGGATAGCCCCAGGACACGACTGGCTGGGCAGTCCTGGGTGTGCCTGGGCTCAGGGCTGCCTAACTGGTGTGCAGCTTCCATTCACACGCCAAGGTGCTCCGTGCCCAAACTCTTGTGCAGAGAGATGGTGCTCTTTAGCTTGGGCACACCTCTGAACTCCGGGCTGGAGCTCATTTACATCCAGCTCACAAACAACACTGCACTAGAGACTGCAGCCACCCACCTAGATTTGCCCCCAAGGAGATGAAAATTCAGGACATTTCCTTCACTCCATTGTTTTCAGCAAGTTCTTGTCACACCTAAAACTGGATCCAGCACAGGATCCAGTGTAAAACATGGATCTGCCCACACTAACAGCAGTATGCAAGATCAGGACACACATGATAAATGGGTAAGGCCAGTGGAAATTTTATGTGCAAGTTTTCTCACATTCTTTTAAATATATAAAAACCAAGCAAATGAGAAATAAATTATAGTTAAGTATGCTGGTGATAATATTAGATTTTGCTGCTTTATCCTTTCTTTTTATACTACTGATTCCTTTTTCCCCTAAACAAAAATGTAATAAATGAATAAGCAGTTCAGCAGCTTTGATTTCAACTGTTCTAGACATTAAAATTTTCCAGTGTTGTGTTACTTACCCTAAGTGGATGAAAATGAAATTTAAATGAAGAATTTTAGGTTGCAATCATGAAACATAACTTCATTATAACATATTTATTATCTACAATTTCTCTGCTCTCCATAATGACATGCAAAGTTATATAGAATCCTGTGAATATGCAAGATATTTTCTACATTTTAGGATTACTGTTAGCAAAGACGTGGCTAAACAAAGGAACACAATCCCACAAATCATTACAATAAATTAATCCCATTTTTGATACTATAGAACAATACGAACTGTTACCTAGACTCCATTAGTCAGGACTGTTCCATTAAACAAGAGGTTTTACATCAATTCTACCTTGCTGCCCAGTGCAGATTTGTTTCAAGTGTAAAGACTGGCACTGCAGAACTGCTACATTAACTCCTGACCTAAACCACCTACTAATGTACTATACAGGAAGAGGTTAAACATGTAATAAATACTGAAACATCTTGCTTAGAGACATAGCAAAGTCTTCAACACTCCAGCCTTTATGTGAGAGATATGTCTTGATGTGCTCTAGCTTGGTTACAATTATGACAGTGCAGGGAGAAAAAAAGGGTAAAATTCAACAGTCCACATTATGCAAGAGGTCACATCCCATAAATGTGTTTTCTTTTGGCCTCCAATCCATAATCCTATGAAAACATAATAGGGAGACTGCAATGGTCTTTTGTGCAGTGAGGATGTCTATTTTCAGGACATCCCATGGTAGCTACTAGTAAATTTTGAGAGAGTTGGCCAAGCGCAAAGCAGATCCCAGTGTGAGCTGCACTGACCACACCATGGCCAAGATTTAAAGATGTCACAAAACCTCCTTTTTATACAGTACAGTCAAAGCTCATGCTACTGTCCTTTCACTGCACTGTGATCAGTAATGTAGGTTTTATAGTGAAAACACTGGTACAAGAGTAAAAAAAAACCCACCAAAAATAAAAATTAAAGAAAAAGCCAAAAAAACACACAAAAAAAACCTCAAACAAAAAAAAAGAAACCGAACACCCCAGACAACAAAATAATTCCAATTTTCAATTGTGCTCCCCTCAGCTGCGACAAAGTGAGCACATTCTGACAAAACGCAGAAAAGACTTACAGGAAAAGGTGTGAAACACTTCTGTCTTTACTGGCACCACTTGAAACAAGAACAGGCACTAACAAGCAATGGCCTTGAGGAATTTACTTGTGTTCCCTTGCCAGCCTCTCCCAGCAGGTGTTGCCATGTGGGGAATTGTACTAGAAAAAAAACCCAGATGCACACACAGTACGATGGGAGGGAAGGGATCTGTGTGTGTAAGCCCTAGATGAAATTATAAAGTGATGATCAATGAAATTAGAAGGCTTGATGGAAAGCCAAAGAACATTCTGCTTTCTAGTTTACTCAAGGAGAAATTCTATTTCCTGTATAAGTCCATGTCATGCTATTGTGTGACCTACCACACCTCTATAAAGTATCACTTCTATTATCATTACAGATTGGATTGGAATACAAAGATCTGGCTCAACTGAAGTAAATTATTTTATATCTGAACATACCAGTGAAATTTCATTTATTGGTTCACCATTACTGTCAAAATAGGAAAGAGAAAAGCAAGTAGATAATTTGCCTAGGCTAGTAATTTTTCGTAAGAGTTTTGCAGAGCTGTATGAAATCAGCTTTCCCGGCTTCTTCTCAATTCACAAGACTAACAGCCTAGGCTACCTCAGCCAGTGCTGATTATTTTCCATTATGTTATGTTCATAATGATTCATGAGGAGATGCAACTGTTCCAAACTCCAGCCTTTCCCAAGAACTGCGGAGGAACTACACGCACTGAGGAGAACGACCAGGAGCAGCACACACCAAGGCAGAGGTTTATTGCTTGGCACTCTTTCCTCCCCTTCTTTCCCCATAAAGGAATTAGAATAGAATTAGAATACATTAAGAAATAACACCAGAATTGGAATACATTAACCCTGCTCCTCATGAGAATTTGCAGTGCAACAGTTCAAAGTTGTAATGCAATAACAAAACCAAAGCTTACATTTAAGTTAAAAAGAATACTGAAAAGACACAGCGTAGCTTTTCCAAACTTCCATGGAAAAAAAATTTGCTGCAAGAACCACAGGCAAAAACAGTTCTCCAATGCCAGAATGATTAATCACTTTTCTAATCTTCATACTGTGCCTCCATAGAACATTTCTTTGATTAACATATTTTAATTTTTTTCCAGGTGGGGGAAAAAAAAAAACCCCACAAAAAAAGTTCAGTGAACACCTGAACATAACACTGTTCCCATTAAAATAAGAAGCTGACTTTAAAGGAATTAAGTTCCTAAGAATGGAGTACCCTAGAGATATTGAATAAGAAGCAACACAAACAGAAAAAAAAGGAAAACTTGGTAGATAGCATCCTAGAGTGAAGTGAATAACTAAGCAGACTCATGCTTTGCAATGGAAATGGAGCAACTAAGCAGCTCAAGCCTTGCTAAAACTGCACCTTAAAGAAGAGCTCCATAATCTGCACAATGGTGGTGAGGTTGTAGGTACAGATCAGTTACTGCTCAACTGCTGGCAAATAAAAACGGTGCCAAAACAAACCCACACATCTTAGGACAACTTAATTTTCAAAATCAGTTTGAACATTGGGATTGAAATGTAGTCCGTCTTGAGCAACTTCATACAAATTTATGCTGCTATGCAATAAAGTCCTGTACACATACATTTGATGACACTTGCACTGACTTCACAAAATGAATGTTTTATGTCCTTACTTTGACCTGAGGGTATGACTTCTTATTCTTCTCACTAGAAGCACCAGGAAGGCCACCGTGCGAAGGCCCTTCACATACGTATCGGAAACGAAATCCCCTCTGTGGAACAAAGGAAAAGAAACTTGACAGCTGTACAGAAACAAAACCAAAAGAGAAATAGCACACACAAAGATGAACAGGCACACTCACAAACAAGACTGGCCCAATGGAAAAGTTACAATTATTCATCCATAAACTGCTGAGTGCTGATCAAAGCATCACTGAACTGTAGCCCTGGAAAACCTATTCTATTCTCACTTTAACACACAGCAGCAATCTCATCTTTTTCTTTAAGTGAAGATGTTTTGAAACAGCGAACTATTTATACTCTTAAAATAGGATAAACATTCACATGTAGAGAAGGCAAGAGCAGATACTCTCTCCCAAGATTGCTGCTAGATAGAAAAAATTGAAACAAATAATAAGGAAGTCCAAAGCGCCATAAAGGAATGTACAGGGATGAAATGGAAACACTTCCTCTTTCTGGGAAAACCATATGAAAGCTGCATCTCTGAGTGAAAGCCAGAAACAGCACAAAAGCTTCAGGGGACTCTGGCTGGTTTTCATCTCAGCAACATAAATAGACATCTGAATATACTTTAGAGAACTGCAGGACATTGAAAACCAGTCCAGAGCACAGCTCTCCATCAACTCCATTGATGAACATATCCTTTATTTTACATGGCACTCTATAAAGCACGAAAGATGCAACACTTAAACAGAGGTGTCTGGTAACTCTAACTCTACTTAACAATGTATTTCATCTGGTCCCCAGTTTTCCTTTCAGGTCTACTCTCCAATCCTGCAATTTCTGGCAAAATCCCCATCTTATATAGGGCTCCCAGTGTCCAAACAGCATCAGTTAATGTTGTAGCCTTTCCCACAAATTATTCGGCTTCTTTCTAGTAGTGGACAACTATGAATTCAAAGTCAGTATTAGCTGAAAGTGAACAACATGCCTTAAAATTATTCCATAAGCAGTAGCTTCAATATCTATCTCACTAAAACCTTTTCAGGCTAAGAACTTGTTAACCAAGCAAACATAAACTATGATTACTTTTATTCAGACCTGACCAGTTGCCTTCCTAAGGTAAACTGAGTGACCCAGAGTACTGTGCGTGAAGTGCCCAGCAATGATGAGCTTGAACTCAAGGTGATCAAAAGGCAAAGCAACCTCTGCAAAAGGCAAATCAACCTCTGCAGTCAGGACACATCACTGCTGATGGATCACCCTCATCACCCTGCTGTAAACCCCTGCCCAGCTTGCCACGTGGGTATGCCACGAGAGGAGCCACTTGCTGAGAAGTCACACAGGGAAACAACAGTTCCTCCTTACGGACTGTGCACTGCAGGCCCCATCATGCAAAGACATGGCCTGATTTGGTATTAACTTAAAACAATGAGGAAGATGCAGCATATTCTTCCAAGAGTTCACAGTGCACTGCTGTTTCACTCAGCACTGTGATCAAGAATCCTATTCCTGGAGGGATGCTCAAGCACAAAAATGTCTTTGGTGAGTAATTAAAACCAGTGTTCTCCACTGCATCCTGCCAGGAAGACTGGATTGCAGTATGCTTCTGCAGAAGACGAAGAGGAGGATGGGACAGCTTTTAGCCACTGTCTTCCCTAGTTTACTGAACAGCTCTATAAGGTAGGATTTTATGCAGTTCACTGGGACAGACAGGAAAGGCACCTCCATACTGTAACAGCCTCAGGAGGAATCTGTGTAATTGCTGGTGCCACCAGCCAAAGGGGAACAATACCCAGGCACAGTTCAGGGCAATCTTTACCCGGCAATTACACTGTACATCAGTTGCACGAAAACCAACCAGTGCATTGAAGTGACTTCTCTGCTGTCAGAGGAGCATAGTTCAGTGTTTGCTACATAACAGGAAAGAAGTTTCATTTGAGTACTTATCTTCATTTTTCTTTGATTATTCAAAACAGACAACCATAACAAAAAAGAATCTCAAAGGACAACTGCATTTCTTTGCAACAAAAAATCCCACAAGTCAGAAGTTTCTGTAACTTGGGAATTAAGTGTTTTTATTCTTAACTTTTTGTGTTTCAAAAACTATGAAACAAATCCTAAAAATCTTCCATGTTTCATCTACTAGTTTGTGTTTCCAAATACTGGGGCACTGTAATAGTCACTTCTAAGCTGAAGAGTCTATACTTAGCAAGGCATATTTTTAAAACCCTTAGCGTTTTTTGTATCATGACACTTCCAGAGAGAGATAAAGATGAAAACAGAACAAAACAGGAAATGTTTTAACTACAAAAGTAAGAGTTAAAACTGCTCACGTTCTAGTGCTACATTTGTTCTGAGAGCTCAGCCTTTGCTGTGCTCTTTTTTATTTAAGTCATAAGTTTATTCAAAGCTGAATGTAGTAATACAGGCACCTTAGACATTTTCAAAATGTAATCTTGCTCTTACCTGTTTTGGCTGCTCTATGATTTGAAGATATGGTCCATCTGCTAACATAAAAGAAATAAAGAAAAGTATTAATAGAAATTGTATTTCTATTACTATAAATAATATATAAGTTGCAAGGCTAAGATTATGTCCTTGAATGACTTGAGATAAAACTTTTGAAAGCATCTAAGTCTCTTCAAACTTAAATTTCAATGAATTATTTAATCACTTGGCAGTCTGTCATTCCCAACTAAAGACCAGTGGAATAAGAAGAGGAAGATTAAGTCAAAAAAGTTAATTTTAGCTCAGAGAGCCTAAATGGGCAACTGATCACTCAGGTAAAATTTGCAATGGTGAATCAGAACAAGATCCTTCTCTTGCCACTGACAGCAGTTTGGCTTCTTCAGCTAAGGTTAACTTTTGTATTTAAACCCCTTGGGCTCTAGAGACTACACTCATCAACTTTTGGCCCTAGGGCTTCCTAGAGAATAGGTACTTTTGAAAGTCAAGAGACAGCCAATGGGAAGCTCTGAGGTATGGGAATACAGGAGGAATTCAAGCTGTCTCAACATGCCCCAACAGTCAGAACTGCTTTAAAAAAAAAAATCCTGGAATTGAGAATACTAAACAATTTACATTCCTTTAATAATTTCAGATACAATTTTAAATACAGTGTTCTTCTGGACCTCTAAAAACACTGAATACACTCAATTTGACTATAAATACAGACTATATTGACATCCATCTTGAGCATGGTGCTAATACATAGGATTATGCTCTACTAAAACTCTATTTGTGTCTTTTAAAGAAGGCTTCACTAAACACCTTTCAGTCTTGTACAGTGGCTACTTCATACTATAAACCTCATGCAAAATTCACCAGTTTATATAGCTTTTGAGGAGGCCCTAAATCCAATGAGAATTCAGTGCCACCAGAGTTAAGCATTCATCACCTGATTAAAGCTTAGCTCCTACTCGGATCATTTAGATTATTTACCCCAAGAAGGAAAGCTCTCTGGGTGGATGGCTGTGAAATACCTCTTAAAATGCAGCCACTCATGAGTCTCAAAATGACCATTCCAAGAGCTATGATTCTTCTTTCTCTCTTCCTAAGCAATCAAGACAATTTGTGTTTCAGTGCTAAAAGATCAGTTGCTTTCAAAATAGACCCCAAATGACAGCTTCGCTGGGAATACCTACAAAATATTTTTCCAGTCATATACATGTTGGAATTCTGTACCATCACTTCTACCCTGTTAAAGGTATTAATGCTAAGGAATCAAGCACAGGTCTTAACAAGCTTCTCTCACATGGAAGTTTTTATTAAAACACAATAGATGAAATTCAGTATTCTACTGCTGCAGTTAGCTGACTCAGCAACTGAACTAATTTCATGTCAAAGTCATATTGCAAATGTCAGTCACAACAATTTCACATCTAAAGATAAATTATTTCCCAAGTCTGTCATTTGTACTTTTCTTTAAAAGTAAATGGTGTTACTTGAACTCATGAAAAACAATTGCCCCAAGACCACATAGACATCACCTTGCATTACAAAGTAAGAAAAACAGTCTGGACTTCAGGAACTTTAAAAGATATAGAGTAACATTTAGCTTTGGCCTCGTGTTTCAGTTTTTGTCTGTAACAGAGTCAGGATGAGCTGAGTTGGGTTTAAGCAATACATCAAACACTTAAATTTAAGACCTCTCTTCACAGACCTCTAATGCTCCTCATGCTTTAGGCACCTGAAAATTTACACTTGAACAATCCAGAAGCCATGTATTTTCTGGGCATTGGCAGAAATAATGCACCTAAAATACAACAGTGTGTAGTTCAACTTTCAACCAAGCCTCCAGGGCATGATCTGCCAAGTAATTGTTCTTTGGCTCTTCTCCTCTTAGGAATTAATTTTCAAGACATACATGTTGGGTTAGCACAAAATACTATTACTTTCTCTCATTAGCCAGAAAAGGAAGTGTTCTTATCCAATGGCTAATTGGCTGCAGAAGTCCCCCAGGACACATCAGACCCAAGTTCCAGCTTTCCCTCAGCACAAGGAAATTCGAACTCTTATGAGAGGCAGATAAACTATCTTGGCACATTGGAAAACTAAAATGCTTCATACCACTGAAATGGTTTGACCTTGCAAGGCACTTGTGAAAACTCAGGAAAAATTGAAAACTTAGGACTGCGGTTATTCTGACCCCTTGGGAAAAAAGCTTATAAAAAGCATACAAATTTGCTGATAAAAAAATCATTATGTTTTGTATACCAGCACTAGAAAAGTGCAAAAAAGATGCAGTGTAAATGTACAAAGGCAAATTAGATGTGTGTTATCATTAACCCACATTATACAACTAACATAGCAACAGTTTTTTGAGGTCTTATTCTAATTTTTGAGTTCCATGACTAAAGATTTTACTTTTTTTTTTTTAAACAGTGACTAAGTAATTCTCTGGTATAGCATCTGAACCAATCACAAATAACAGTACCGAGAAGGCATTCTAATGCAAAGCACTTAATTATACCTGAAATGCTACTTCAAAATAAACCAGCAATGTTCAAGAAAACATCCAGGTATTAAACATCCAGGTATAAATGGCATATTATTTTGATTACAAAAAGGATTTTGCTTAGTGAAAGGTCTCATATAGCTGTTCTTACTGAACTCTGAATACTTCCCAGAGGCACATTACACAGCCTAACATTGCCTATGTGTGGTTCCTTCTTTCTCTCATCCTTTCTCACAGGGAAAACACATTCAGTGTTTTGCACATGGAAGTTTTTAATATTTTGGTTCTATTAGTAGGTGTGTCTTTGTCTAAGCAGACAAAGAGCGGGAAATCTGAACACCTTGTAAGAGGAACTAATAATGATGAGATTTGTGATGGTCCTTTTCTCCAGCCTGGAAAGTGATTGCTTCAAGTTCTTGTTTAAGGAGCAGCCCCCTTCTGAATGCTAAACAGCCACCAGAAGGAACACTACCTCATGCATAGCTTATGTTCTACTTTTGCCCTACAGAGAGGCTGAAGGACGCAGCCATGGAGCTGCCTCTACACAGGCATGGCTCTCATGGTTGCCAAGAGCCAGGCTCTGACAGGAGCGCTCCTCGTGCTTTGCCTGGCACTGCTACGGCTGGGAGGCCAAGAACTGCAACTACAACACGTGCTACTCCAGCCTGGAGGGGCTTTGCTGCAGACTGCCACATCCTGGCCATGCTTCAGGGCTTCTTTTTCTGTCTTCTCACCTCGGTTGCCACAGGCTGACTTGCATCCCACTCCAGTCTGAGTCACAGTCCCACTTCCCCACATCTTCTTCAACTGCCAGGTTTCTTCATTTTCCTCCCTGCCTGAGTCAGAGGCCCTCCTGCCCCCTGACACTCCCACCACTTGCATTCTTTCTTCCTCTTGATAGGCCTCACCCTACACACACACACTTCCAAAGAAGCACCCATCTTAGGCTCCCCCTTGATTCCTTCTTCTCACCATAGCAAAATCAAGGAAAAATGGGTCTGTGAGGTTGGTGGGATATCCCTGCAAGCCTGGCAACTCCTTTGGACTAGTGGAGTCATGTATCTAACAGCTTTCCAAGCACCTAAAAACATTCAATTTAACCTGCAACAACCAGTGGACAGGTCTCCTCCCTCACATCCTCTCTGTTGGTGGGTCTCCCAGAACAGGCATCTCACCCTTGTAATCGCTGTTTTGCTCTGTGGACATGGGTGCAAATGCTCATAACCTGTAGGTTTTGATTGTTAAATCCCACATCAACTCTCCCATATCCATCCTGGCAGTGGTATCTTGCTGCTAAAAGCTCAGACTGGAGACCTAGTGCTTTATCCTTCCTGAAGGCCTGCTGCAGCATTTGCATGTCCTACTCTGCACAGATTCCCCTGCACAGGAACACTCTCTTGAATCCCAGCTCTTCAGTGTTCAAAGCAGGGTGTTTAAAGCAAATGGCACATGAGACTTTGCTTAACTTCTTTCCCGGGTTCACTCTTCCAAACACAAGCACAGAAGATCTAGAAAGAACACCAGAAGCTGCATGCAAGTCTCCCAAGCTCCTGAGGATTAGGGCCCCTACCGTGGAACAGGGAAAATGAACACTCGTATCATTTTTGGTGATGGTCTGATTTTCTTGAACCTCTAACATTAACTCTCTCTGAAAAAATATGAAAAAAAGAACTAAGTGCCTTATTTTTCCCTCTATAGCCTTCTAATTTTTCACAGCAAGTGTCACAGGGCTGGACAGAGGAGGTTAAAGAAACAGCAGAAAATTAATTTTAGTAACCTCCAGGCAATACTGTTCCACTCCCGATGGCTCTGCTTCAACTTCAAAGTTTTAAAAACACACCACCTTAATGCCAAAAGCTAGTTAGACCACAGCCTCTAGAAGCCAAAACAACTATGCAGTTCCCAAACCCATCTCTAACTGGGACATGTTACCTGGTTGTAGATGGCCTTGGATGATCACAAGGGAGTACAGAACATCCAAAATTACAAACTGCTTAGCTCAGAGCTCTGCCCATTCCCTCTCCTATGTAAGACATCGCTTTGTTTCTCCACTACACAGTGGATGTCTGTCCCACAGACATCTGTGCACCCGCTTTTACTCTGCCTAAATACATGCTGTGGATAATGCTCTCTCCATCCTCAATGACACTAAGGATCAGTACCTAACCTACCTAATCAAAGACAGGATACTTCCCACCAAGCCAAAGAAGAGGCTGACTTATTGAGGTACTGCCTTTTCTGCTGGTTAAACCTGAACCATGTAACTACTACAGCTTTAGAACCAAAGTAACAAAGGAGTCTAATTTTTATTTAAAACGGACCTATGGGAGAGAAAAAGAAGCATGCAAAGACACCTGAGCACTGACAACGATGTGGAGAAAATCCATGTCCCAACATCTCAAAGGTTTTCTTCCCTTACTGTGAATATTAATGTAACAGCAGAACATCTATTACCAGAAAGTCCCCAAATTCCCCAGCCACTTGTTGATTCAGCCACGCTGGCATGACGTGGCAATCCACGGTTATACATTAAACCTGCCTGCCCATGTAATGGCTCTGACATTGTGCATTTATGGATGCACAGGCTGAAACATATATGCACCACAGACAAATCATGAGGAACAATTAATGTCTTTGGTTCTTTCTGCCTTAGTCATCCATCTGTCCTTGAGAAAAATCCTTTTATTTTACTCTCTCCATATCTCAGCAGTAAGTACTTGTGGAAAATCCCACATGACTTTTTTAACTGACCTTGCTGAGTAGTAGGAAATCATTAGTCCCTGCTTGAAAACCACTAAAGTAGAATATAAAAATTATTATATTATCTTATAACGGAAGAGCCAGTCCACACTAACAACGCAGCATATTTTCAAGAAGGGGAGGAAGCAAACATTATTGGGATACTGTTCAAGAAACAAACCAACTGTGGCACCATCAGATGCTGCTGAAATGATCAACCTTTTCTGAAATTCTTTTATTAACTTTTTATTTGTGATAACTTGAAATCCATTATCCTTTATTGAATCCCATTTTGTGCACAAGGAACTTGCCACCTATAGTGCAGCAGTAGACAAGAACAGTGGCAATTTTTTTTAAAAAAAAGCTATTTTTGAAGCACTTTGGCAAATTAAGAATACAGCTACACTTAGCCCAGTAAGTTTGCTGTGGCTGCAGAACTCAGCAACTCCTTGACTCCCTGACATGGTTTTGAAAACAGCTCTTTACTACTTTAGATAAAACAAAGTTATCTGAAAATTAGTTTTATATATTGGAATAATTTGTCTAGAAAGACTCTGGCATGAAGAAGGCAGAGTATACTTAAAGGTACATGTAAAAGAGCTCATTACAGGGAATGTTCAATGAACTTATTTGTTCAACAGAAACCGTGAGGAAAAAACCCTTGGTCTATGATGCACAAGCCCTTTAATACTACACAGATGAATCTTACTGAATAATTTTATCTGCCTTAATAAAAATACACTATAAACAAATGATCGCAACATTAATTTGCTGTTTTTCCATATCTGTCAAGGACTTTGCTTATGAGAACACTTTATCTTGAAACAAAATTATTTGTACCATGTGTTTCTTGATCCTGTCTTGCTACTACTCTTTTAAGAAAACAAGGAAAAACTAAACAGTAAGCCTGCTTTAATTTTTATTCTATAAGCAGCATTTATTGTTATTTTAGGGTGGAGTTTTACCTATGAAGGAAAATGTTAAATGCTTACTTCATTTTACTCTTAACACCTTCACTGCTGTGAAGTGTATAAAATATTGCAATCAGAAGTAGTTTTCATTTTCAGCTAAAGAAAGTAATTTGCAATACCTAAAATACCAGCTACATCCTGATACAACAGAGTCAAACAGGTAACAAGAAAAAGCTCTCATGGTAAAAGACTTGAACAACTATATCAGAGGTATATTTTGAGAAAAAATTCCTAAGTTTAAATAAAATTTTATTTCCTTCTTCTGTTTGTATCAACTGTTATAATAGACTAAGCAGGAGAAAAGAATTTTCCAAGTTAATTCAAGAAGTAATATTTATAAAGAACTTTAATAATCAAAACCAGACCAAGGTTGATCAAGCAGCTGATACTGACTGAGCTGTAAAAGACTTGTATTTGTTCTTACTGATCTGGAAGCATACTGTAAGAACCGCTTATCAGACCTTTGCAGAATATTATTTGCTTATTTTCAGTGTTTTGTGGCAAAATTTGTCTGAGCTTTCAAACTAGTGTTATTGTTCAGGAAATTGTGAACTGCTTCTAATACCACACTGCCACATCACAGGAAACAGAGAAGTCACCAAGAAGGAAAAACACATTTGAATGGTACAGGAAGTTAATATTCTGTGTTTTATTACTGAAAAACAAGCACCTTAAGAACTACTACAACAAATGCAACAGCATTCAAAAGCAAAGGAAACATGTTGCAGTCTGCAAACTGGCAACAGAAACATGTAACTCATTGAACGTTCAAATTCAGAGAAAGGCCTCAACAAAATAATTTATAAAATCAGGTCACTTGAAGCTCTTTGGTCACTGTCCTGATTTCACCTGGGAAAATGCTGAAACTTTCAGTTTCTGTACAAGCCACAAGAAAGTCTGATTTGCCTCACTGCTGAAAGATTCATGAGAGGAAGAAAGATGCCAAAATATGTAATAAAAATCTATCTGACAACTTTGCAATCTACTATTATTATTATTACGACACACAAGTCGGTAAACAAAAAAAGGCTCTGAAAATAACTTCCCAAAAGAAAACCAGGAAGAATCAGCAGGACAAGAGCACCACCAAATAATAAGGGTTCCTACCTGTTCGTAGTGGTAAGTCTGAAGTGATGTAATTTGTACTGTTAAATAAAGCATTCATTCCCATGAACTGATCCACCGCAAACATCTATATTGAAAGAAAATACTCGTCCTTATTACACATATACAGAGTTGCATAAAACATCTATCAGCAAAGAACTTCAAAGTTCTCTGCAAATATTGAGACTACAAACACTTCATTGAATTACAAAAACATTTTATAGCTATTTTATTTTTGCTGGCACCAGCACTGCAAGCAGAGCTGACAGCACCGACCCAAGTTTCACCAGAATCATGAGACCGCACCAACCTCAGCACAGTTTCTAAACACCCATTTTGCTTACATGCACTAACAGCTATAAATTCTAAAGAGCTTAAACAGTAAATTCTGAAAATCTGACCCTAGATGTCTTGCCCAAGGCCTTGCTAAGAACCTCTGAGTTTTCATTTCCACTTCTCTGATTAAACCCCACCAGACAACATTCCTTATGTAAATATATTTACAAGCTCTAATGCAAGAAAACAGTACAGCCAGGTTAAAGTTGTTTTTTTTTTTTTAATGTTGACATGTCTTAACTTACTGTAATCGTTGTCAGGTATAACTCTATCTTCTTCCAAAATGAAGCAAGCATAAAGGAGAAAATAGTTGCTTTTTGAAAATTAAGGTGAGTAGAAATGACCTGTTCCTCACTTAAACTTTTCACCCAAGCACCATTCTTACAGTTCAAGCAATTTATGAAATTATCTAAGAAGATCAGGAAGAACTCCTGAAGAGCTAGGCCTATGGGTCTGTGTGTGAAGGAACATTTCAGTCATCACTGTCAATGCAAACATCACAAAAAATTACACAAAAAGGCCTTTTAGGACATAAGGGGCTTTATTTTCAGAAAGACTCCAATGTCCACCACAGAAGAAATTTCAGAGTAAGTGCCACAGGCATGCAGGGCATAAAGATAAGTATTTTTTAAAACTGCTTAATTGAGCAGGCCTAGCTTTCCTTCTCATCTCAGCCATTTAACCAGTGGCAAGGCACTTTACAGGATACATAAAAACCAGCTTAGGGAAAAAACCCCTGATTTCTCCCATTGCAGAATGATTTTCTATGTCCATATTAAGTCTAGGAAATGACAGGACAATATGAGAAAAGGCTTAAACAGACAGCTAGGAGAGGATACAGGGATGCTGAACTCACAAAAATTCACTTACTTGGGGATCAGATACTCCCATAATATAGGAATCTTCTGCTGCCATTTTAAGTCCTGAAACACAAAAACATGATTAGAACTCCATATTTTCCAATGTAGAGCAATAGAGAAACCTGGAAAACGTTCTGAGTTAAAGGCCCAATTTCTGACACTTTTTATTTTACTCATAAAATTAATGATTTCTAAAATACTTCTAAAATTCCTCAGTATTTGGAAGGGAAAATGTAAGGACAAGACAGACTACAGCTAGGATTTCCTACTGACTATTAGCAAGAAATTAAAAGAAGTCAAAAATTCTTAAAATCAGTAATTGTTTCTGTCTTTGCTCTGACTACTTTGCCATTAGACTTTAGGCAAAATTATGACCATAGAAATAGCAGAACTCTACATTTTTTTTTGTACAACAAAAAGATCATTATTAGCATTCATGAATGAACTCTGAAGGGTTGTCTTATGAAGTATTACTAAATGCAAATAAAGATGCCCATGAAAATATTTAAACAGGAATCAATATTGACTAATTTTGGACCCCTTTATTTCCAGGAGTCCACAAGTACTTAGCACAACAACTCTGTGCTGACAATGATAATTATAGATGCACAGCATCCATCACAACTCTTTCTCACAGTTCTACATGTGAATGCTGGACAATGTAAAAAGTTTAACTTGGCTTAGTTTTACTGGGACCAGCAGTGGGCCAGTAGCAGAACCTGTGAATTTTCTGAGGAATTAATTAGGTCAATTAGAAGGTATTATTTCCTTTCATGTAGCTGTTACTAAAAGAACTACAATTTCATCCATACTGAGCTCACTAAATAAGGCTCTCCAAAGGAGGAACAAAGTAACAGTAGGACTATTTAAAGAGTATCATGTCTACATTCAACAGACACTAAATCAGGTTAATAACTGATAGAAGACAGAAACGGGTCACTGGCCCTCAGATTCCACCACAGTGAACACGAGCCATGTTTTCCAGCAAAGAGAACTGTGAAAACCTACTCCACTATCAAAGGGAGGTGCAAGAGATTAGTAAGTCTTTAAAGAAAAACTGAGTCACCCTCTACAGAAACTAGAAAGGCAATTATCAAAAGGAAAATTAGAATACTTGGGGACTTCATCTTGATGGGGGCTCTACTCTCATTGTTAACAACCTCCATAGACAACACAGTTACCCACTCCCCACAAAATAGATTAAGTGGAGAAATAGGAGACATTTAATACACAGATGACTTCAATGAAAAACAGGTGGATACAACTGGTTTTTAACCGAGACAACAGAAGTATCCACCTGTAAATTTATTTTAGAAATATCTACTGGGCAATATTTATTTGTATTATTTTGCAAATATCAAATAACTGGTCATAAGATTTTAGCCAAAAATTAATAACAGATATAACAAGCAACCAATGTCACCAATCCTGTATTTCATCACCTAATACAAGAGGATTTCAGCTATTTTCTGATATAGATATTTTATATCTATTTTCAAAGATAAAAAACTACCAGTCAATCACATTCTCTCATAGGCACATTCCACAAAGCATTTTCATCAACCATTTGCCATTGTTATTATTCATCTTTATGAAAAAAGTCAACATACAAGGCATGATAAAACCTTCAGGATACAAAAAAATTACTAAGATGTTTTTATTTTACTTCTGTTCCATAGGAAAAAATATAAATAACATCATCACCAACTGACAAGTTACTTAAACTACTGAAATAACTTCTAACATTTCTTGTCAAACACTTCTTACTGAAAGGTGTAGATATTACAGAAAATAATCTGAAGACCTCAGCAGCAAACATTTTTTTGCAAAGTGTCCGAAAATACCCACCCTCTTGTTACACCCTGATTAGGTAACTGTGAGTGCAAATGCCAGGTTTCTTCTACATAAATAGAATAAAAAACTAGTCCTAGATGTCTTGTTTTGTGATGTCTCATATTTAAACACTTACAATTTCATGAGTCACATATGCAAAGCCGTATTCCAAAATGCTGAAGTTTCCAGATGGCATGGTAAACATGCTTCTTCAGAAGTATAAAATATTCTGAGGAGCTCACATGAATGGCATCTGCCCACTTGCCTGTTTGCTCAATGTATACTTTGCCAACTTTTCAAACAAAGCATCTCGCAGCTTCTTCTGCAAGCCACAAGATAAATGCAATAGTAGTTTCTATTTTCTTTGCCCTATCCTAGTCCCTCAGACTACACCCCTCTCCCTCCAGCAGAACTCTGGGGGTGAAAATCAGTGTCCTCACACCTGCCACACTTGCTGGTCACATCTACACTTCTACAATACATGACTTTCCAAAAAAGCGGAAAAATAGCACAGAGGACTTACTTCTGAAAACTTGTCAATTAAAGTATTTTGATGTAAAAATTAGAACCCATATAGAAAAAAAAATCCTACATCCATCTGAATCAGTCCTTCAGTTTCACCTTTTCAGAAGAGCAATTTCTGGCTTTTTGGCTGATGCAGTGAACAACACCATGACACCAAAGCAGCCTTTAAAGACGTTCCCTGTGCAGCACTACCTTCAGCTCTAGGCTGCTCAGCACAAGGAGCACATGGACCTGCTGGTCTAAGTCCAGAGCAGGCTGTGAAGATGCTCAGGGTACTGGAGCACCTCTCCTGCAGACAGGCTGAGAGAGCTGGGGCTGTTCAGCCCAGGAGAAGAAAAGGCTTCAGGGAAATCTTAAAGCGCCTTCCAGTACCTGAAGAGGGCCTCCAGGAAAGCTGGAGAGGGACTTTTCACAAGGACATGCAGGGACAGGATGAGGAAGAATGACTTTAAACTGACAGAGGGTGGGTTTCGTTCAGATATAAGGAGGAAATCTTCACTGTGAGGTTGGCAAGGTGCTGGAATGGGTTGCCCAGAAAAGCTGTGGCTGCCCCCTTTGTCTGGAAGTGTTCAAGGTCAGGCTGGATGGGGCTTTGAGCAATTTGGACAACTTACTGTAGTGGAAGGTGTCTCTGCCCAGGTATGTGGGGGGGTGGGACTAGATGATCTTTGAGGTCCCTTCCAACCCAAACTACTCAGTTATTCTATGAACATTAGGAGGCAGCAAGGTAACTACCCACATGCCACCCAGTCAGCTGTAGGTAGGTACCAGTGAATGTCTAACCAGGTATTAAACACAATCTCTCTCATATCATAAGTGTGGATGCCTCTTACTTGAGATCTCTCATGTTCAAGTCAGCTTCAGGGCTTGGGAGAGAGGTTAGAAACATTCTCTCTGGCCTGAATGTTAAGTCAGTTTATTATAAACAGATTATAATTTAGATGTGCATACATACACCTTTGTGTATGTAAACTCACACTTAATTGCCTTATCAGGCCCTAGACAAAGATTAACCCAGCTGTTAAAATAACCCTTCTAAATCACTGAAAACACTCTCAGTTTCACTATGTTTTGTTGTCTCCAAAGCCAAACAGATAACAAAAACGTTCTGGGAGCCCTACCTTCAAATAACAATTTGTTTCCTTGCGATTTATTAAGTTAACAAATCCCTACACTTCCTCTCACATGAAAACTGATGCAAATCCAGAGTCAGTAACATGATTAAAACCCCAAAAGACACAGAAAAAGAGACCCTAGCACTAACTGTGTGACCTTTAATTGGCCTCTTCCCTTACTGCTCCAGTTTCTAAGCATCTTTCCCATTTCCATCAGGTGGTAAGATTAGCATCTACCTCAAGTAGCTCTGTTCATTCTCTCATTACATGAGCTGTTATGGGTCAGAGATTGAAGATGACTGGATTGTTCTCTGGAAGTTCATATTATTATAGATGCCTGCTTCCTGCATAAGCTCCAATTCCCACAAATTGTACTGCAAAGTAAAATCTACAATAAAAAAAATACCCCAACACCTGCAGACCACAATGAACCACAGCAGTCTCCACCCTGAAGAGCATCTGAAGTTTTTCAGATAATAGGGCACAGGAAGCTAGACATTTCAATTCACAGTATTTATAAGCATGAAAATTCAAAGGTCAGTGGAGAAACTTCATTTAGCTCCTAGTGCAACAGGCAAACATAAAATCCAGCTAAAGTTACCCAAACCCACACAACTATACCTGCGGAGAATAAATGTGTGATGTGTGTGCATATGCGCACATATTCCTTTCTCCTCACAGCAGGTCAATTGCCATTGTGAAAAAGGTTTAAATAAGGAGAAAAAGAGAAAAAAACTAGTAAGCCATGTATACACATACAGGAGATGACTGTGTTGCACCAAACAACCAAGCAAAGCTAATGGCAGGTACTTTGCACCACTGCTCCTCCTTAAAAACCAAATGATACAAGGTACAAGTGGTACAGCTGGAAGAACATGACTTCATTTATTGTATTCTGAATATTTGTTAAAAAGCTTCAAAAGGAACAGCCACTGAAAATGAAAACAACATAATTGATGTAGGAATGCTGTAATCCACGAAGAAGAATTCTTATTTTTCTTATCTCAATCATTTGATTTCAGAGCTCTTCCCTGTTAGTCTCACATATCCACTGTGTCTGTTTACCTTTCAAAAAGCAAGATAAATTTCTGTACCCAACTGTTTTCAGCCACTCTGATTTTCCAAGGGTACAGATCCTTCCCTTTACTTCTCTTCAACTTCCCAGCCTGAATTTTAAGCATGAGGTGAACCCTTGTTCTCTTTGACACTAGTATCCAATCCAATCCCTACAAACTTGGAAGGGGACTTTCTCCTACTACCTTTCTATGGACAAACATGATCTTTATCACCCAGTTCACTGCACTTGAGAATTGAAATTAGTGTGATGGATGTTCTTCCATGAGGAAATTTATTTAAACCATCTCTTATTTTATGACATGTTTTACGTCATCCTTTTCTCACCCTTCAAGGCTGGGATTCAGAAAGCCTCACACTGGGAAACTCAACTGCTACATTTAAACTGACTCGATAAACTGAAAGAACAATTCCTCCTGAAAGTTTTCTAGCAGAGTGCTTTTTCTCTTTAACTTGCCTTTCACTGGAATTTACCTGTTAAAAATAAACTTCTTTAACAGGACACTGAATGAAAGTAATTTAATTCAGTGTGGTTATGCTCTTAGCCTGTTTATTTTGCTTGCTTAAAATACAGAGGAGTAAGGATGAAAATTAAGCCATAAAGATGTGTCTCTTTCATATCCTCTAAGTGAATTTTACTATATCAGGGCTATAAAGTGTGGCAGATTATGTCATTCCAGAGAATTATATTTTTAGGAACAGCACAAGTTTTCAGAAGTCTTGTAGCAATTATGAAGTACTGAGGTAGAAACAGTAACTGCTCTACTGGGCAGACAAAATAATGTAATTTACCTGCTGTTGCTTCCTTAACTTTAGGTGGCAACTGTCCATCCTTGAGCCTCAGTCTTTCACCCTTTGCAAAACATAATCGGTATCGATATAGGGACAATTGTTTCAGAGATTTGCATTTCCCAAACAGAGATGCTGGGAAAAGGGATTGTGCAATAGACTCTTTGGCTTGCTGGGTCATGGCTGGCAGCAGGACGAGAGCTGCTGAGATGATTTTGGCTGGAGGCCAGAGCACGATCTGCTCTGACAGAGCAGAGATACCAATCCAAGCTGTTCAGTTTCAACCTCTCACCACTGCAGTCCCTTCAAAGCCAGGATGCTGCCTGCCCCGTTCAATCCACAGCCTTTTCACCTTGCTTCTGGCCACCTCCCGGCCACAAGCAGCACTTCATTTCCCTTGGAAGCAGTTATTCTGCCCAGAGTGCCACAAGTACAGCTCCAGAGCACAAAACTTCTAATTCAGAGACAATAAACAGCTAACGTGTTCTGTAATATACAAAGTAAACAGAACTCAAATATTAAGGGAACATCATGCATACTTTCACCCACAATATTGGCATAGATTTCTTTAGGACAAATAGGAAAGAAAAATATGTTCAAAAACACAAGAAGAAATTGTTAACTCACTCATGTTGACACGAAGCCCCATCAACTATGTTATTTTGAAGGGATTTTAACTCAGTAATGGAATAGATTTGGAATTAGCCCTTGAATGTTTAAACATTTACTACTATTTCTTCTCCCAACTATGACTACAATATCTGGGGGTGTAGGGAGCTGTTTTAAGGAAACAACACTCAATTTCTGCAAAAGCAGCATAAAGAAGTTGTATTTTTCACATTCCTTCTGGTACTTCAAAGATGCATAATCTCTTAATAAAGATTTGAGTGTAATTTCTCAGTATACAAGTGCAAAAAAAAGTTTGCACAGAGAAACATTTTGATCAAAGATTCTGATTTCCTCTGCAGAGTTTTTTGTCATCCATACACTGTTGCAGCTGCAATAACACTACATAAACCTAAATGGCACTGTTTGTTTTTCTAATATAACAACCCAAATTACCTCTTCTTGTGACTAATTAAGTCTGCTTATTATTTCCTGTTGGGTGGGACCTGGCAGTTGTGTTTATGTATTTTTAAAATTTTAAAAGTGCTGAAGTTAAAACTTGCTAGTATTTTCAGTCACGAGCAGATGTGTTACTTGACAACAATATAAAAACTACAGAATATTTAGGAAATTAAATCAATCTCAAGTACCTGAGATTTCACAAGTGTGGGGCTCTAAATCAGAATTGTTGGGTGCATAATTATTTTATGAAATCTAGAACTAAATTTATTACAGCAGGTAACTACTAAATCTGAAGAAAAAAAAAATCACAACATAAGAAAATTTCCTTGGCAAAGAGTAACTGGACTACCTAAAAGATGGTCTATTAACTATGTTTGCAAACAGAATTTTTGTTTTATTCCGTTCCCAAGTATCAAAGCAGTGAACTAATATGTCAAGAGGAAATACTAAATGCCATAAACACGTAAACTGTTTTTCCATTATATTGTTGAATAAAGTTAGAATGTTTTTGCTATAACAAATTCAAAGCAACTTAAACCAAAGGAATAAACAGTATTCAAATACATGGCAAACATATTCTGCTACATGTATAATGCTAAGTAGATGTAAAAATACTGAGGTTCAACACAGAAAATAGCTGTAGAAACTGCACTGTATTTTAGCCATGTGGGGTGCTAACGTTACTTGATATGAATCAAGTTACTAATGTTAATAATGTTACTTAATCTAAATATGATGTTAAAATGCTGTTACTTTTTCCTCCAGATTAAGATGAATCATTGAATATTCTTTACAAATAGTTCTAGTTCAGATAAAAGTTGTTAATCGAAGTCAAATTTTAACTTAAGAACCCACACACACCCATTTCATAAGCCTGGACCGTAATGATTCATTAATATTAGACTGCAAACCTTTTATTTTTTGTTGTTTGGGTTTTGTTGTTTTTTTTTTTGTTTGTTTGTTTGTTTGGTTTTGGTTTTTGTTTTTGGCAGGGGTAGAGGGGGCATGGGCAGACGGGAGGAACAGTGTTTCTGAGAAGCCAAGCAAACTGTAACCCCCAGACTGCAGAAGTTCAGCACACAGAAGGTTTGCTGTATCACCAGGTACCGGGCTTCTGCTGAAGACGCAGTCCCTCAGTTCATGAACAGAAAACAGCAAGGGCTGTCACTACTTCAATCATAAAGGTGAACTAAGGGATTCTCAGTGTCCTTTTGGTTCTGAACAGCCACTGAAATTGCAACGTGACAGAAACAAAAGCTTAAAGAGCCCCAGTAAGAGGAACCAAACAGGTAGAGCTGAGTCCAGTATCATCACAGTTATATCCAGTTTTCAAATCTACAGATGCAATGTGGCTAACTAAGGTTTAAGTTTTTGCTTTTTCCAAAGAAATTTTAAAACTCCTGCAGTTCCAATGTTGTACAGTAACCTATGACACAACAAAACTCACTTGGACTAAACTAGTAAGACCAAAAAACCCACCTGCTTCCTTTGTTTATACTTTATTTGTGTGCTAAAATCTGTCTGCGTTTCGGTGGAGGGAAACATGATCTCCAGAAGAAACAAAAAAATAAAGCCAAACCCAAGCAAAAAAATCCCAAACAAACCCAAGCCACACAACTCAGACCTGCTTTGCTCTTGACCTGCTGACAGCTTGGAGGACACAATGAAACACGTGGGTTTTTCAGTTTAGTATTTTAAATGAAGGGGAAAAAAAGTGTGTCTATTTGTCACTGCTTTTCAAAAGAACATAGAAGTTGAAAGGGGGAAATAATGCTTGGAGTAGCAGTAGTAACTTCCTCCCCACACATGATCTGTCAGCTCCACCTAAAAGCTTAACAAAGGATTTTTACCTTGAGACTATAATAAGGTGAAACATCTTTTAAGGCCTTCCTTTCGAAAGGAAGTCAACAGTGGTTCATCAAAATACATGTTTAAATGAAAGCACTGAAGAAGATTCACCGAATTATTTCTATGCTCAAAGTTAGATGCAAACTTAGTGCCCGACTGACCTAAGGGCACAGTTAATGACAACAATAATTATGATCTTATCAACACAGAACTTCACAAAAGGTTCGCAGCTTATTTAAAGGACATCAAATTAAAACTTCCACTTCTAAAATACCTGCCAGAGCTAAAAATGACCAAAACCAGAAATTGCTTTCTTCATTACCTGCCTGAAACATTCATTATCCTCTCTTTGTTTTACAATAGCTGTGTCATTTTGTCAGAGAACCAAAGGAAAGCTATCAGCACGTCGAAAAAAAGGATTTTAAACTAACTGTAGAGCTTTCATTGGTTGCTTACATATATGAATAACAATTTTCTTTATGACTGATACTTTTGAACTGAGAGCTGGCAAACACAGCACTGAAAGGTGAAAGTATTTTAGGAGGTACAGTTTGAAGCAATCTATGAAAACACAGGAGAATTAACCAGCATCTCTGAAGACCACATGTGAATTTTCTCAACACTAGCTATATCAAAAAGTCAACTGTAATTTAGTAAAAGATACATTGTCTTTCACTGTATCTTTGCAACTTCAGAAATGAACATCTACTTTGCATTATAAGCACCTTCAATAGCAAATACTCACAGACCTTTAAATTTAGCTCCTGTCCTTCCAGAGACAGCAATATGCGCAATAATATGAATTCCTAACTGAACATATTTCTGGAGTTTGCATGTATTCATGAGATAGTGGCATGGGAAGGTTTTGGAAAAGGCAACAATGAAAAGGAAACTCAAAAATCTATTAATTAGCAAATCTGTGTCAATTACATTTATTTGTAGGTATCTCTTATTGAAGTCATGTAATGCCACCTCAATGAAAAAGGTAAATTAAATTTATTATTGAATTTTTAGAAGTAAAATTTTAAAGTAAACTTACATGTTATTAAAATTAATTTTCAGAAGTAAAATACATAGTAACAGAAAAACAACCAGAACTGCTATTTTTCAACAGATGAAGCAGAAAATTTTCAAGCATACACATAAATTAAATGCCACTGTCTGCTTTCCACCCTCTCTCCCTCTTCCTTTTCTCTGCCACAGCCCTTTTATCCAACAAACTTTTTTGATTTTGAAATAAATACTACAAAAACATTACCAAGGTGTTGCCGGAATAAAGCTACTACAGGTAGAAAGTTTATCGGCTACAACACTCACACAACACAACGCAAAATGATATAAAGCTGTTCTGTTTTACAACCTTAACTCAAAATGTATTCATTTCTCGCATGAGAAAATAACTACATTTTTGATGACTCTACCACTGACTGACATTTATTTCTTTATAAAGGAAACAAAGGGTGGAAAGAAAAAAACTTATTCCTTTCAGTTTAGTATTTCAAATTAAGCTATTTAACATGCATCTCACAAATTTCAGCACTGAGATTCCCTGAAATCTCCACACTCTGTGGCATATCCTGACAATAGTATTTCAGCATAACTGCCAGTTAAATTCTTGAGGCAGGGAAAAACTGCAGAACACAGCATCTTCTGGATGGTTACAGGCTGCCTTTTCCTCTTTCATTTTCTCATAAACTGTAGTCATTTCTGTAGATTACAAAACATTGCAGACAGGATGCAACCTTAGAATGACGTCTTGGTTAACACTTTCCTAGAACGGGCAGCTACTTTCTTTCACGAAAGAATACAAATGCTTTGACTGAAATACTATTTCAAAAGTTGACACTACACAGTACATAGCAGAGAGACTCCAGATGTCAATAACATTGAAGTGCTCTATTTTCAACCTTGTTCTGTGAACTTGACAGTGCTGGTGGTAGCACCCTGCAACATGTAAGGCACAAGGCAATAGAGCAAAGAATTCATCCACTTTTCTCTGTGAACAGAGTGAGGACTTCCGAAGCACAAAACATGCCAAATATAATCAGCACTTTAAAACCATTTGAAAAAATCATGATAACAATAATCTGTATTTCCACTAAAATGTTATTCTTAAGCAAAGATTTTGAGCGTTTTAAGACAGGAAGTTGAAATGCAGCAGATGATTCCTTGCCTCCAAAGTCTTATTCCCCAAAAGCTCACAGGCACTCAGATTTGACACTTATTTGAATGAAAATACGCAGCAGTACACACACGGTGATAATGGCCCAAGAGCACATAGCTCATGTCGCAGAAACAATACTCTGATTCACATTCACGTAAAGTAAGTCAGTAGCGCTCCTTCACCAAAGCTACCATCAAAGCAGAAAGCACCAACAGATGAAAAAAATAATTGTGATGATGAGAAGTTCGATATTCTTGGATTTCAAGGTCAAACGTAACCGAGCGACCAGCGTCCTCGTCGCGACGAGAACTTTTCAGTTTCCTCACTTACAACTAAATTTTCTTTAAAAACCTCACAATTTCGTACCTTTTAATACAGTCTGCGGTACTCTCGGGCTGCACCCAAGACGAGGACACCCAGAGCTGCCAGTATCAACCCACATTTTCGTGGTGACCACCAGCAGTCCCCAGTCCGGCCGGCGACAGTGCCCCGGCCACGTCCCAGGTTCAACACGTACGGCTGTCGCCTTCGAAACCAAAAGCGGCAAAAGCAGCACCTCCTTTGCCTGCGAGCACCCGCAGAAGCTGGGCTGGCAAATCTTTCTCACTTTACTGCTCAGCCTGTCACGGACACCCCTTCCCCTCGCTAGGAATCCCCTGTAACGCCGCAGCAGCCAAGCTCTCCGGGCTGGCTGCGGGCGAACGCCGCGGGAGCTCGGCGCCCGGGCCGAGGGCACAGGAGCGGGGCTGGAGCCGGGCACAGCCTCCCGCGGAAACCCGCGCTCCGAGGGCTCCGGGGCGGCCCCAGCCCAGCGAAACGCCCGCTCCCGTGCCGCTCCCGCTGCTGCAGCCAGGCGGGCGGGTGAGGACGGGGGGACGAGGGAGAAAGAAGGCAGCGAGCGGCGGGCCAGAGGCCGCCTGGGGCTCACCGGGACAGGGCTGGCGGCGCCTCCTCCTCGTCGTGCTGTGCCGCCGGCGGTCCCTCAGCGCCGCGCCATGTAACCCGGCGTGCCGCCTCCCGGCTCCGCGCGGACTTTCCCCCTCCTTCCCGCCCGCCCCACCGGCGAGGGCACCCGCCCGGCACNGGAGGCGGCGGGGAAGGAGCCGGGGAGCTCCTGCCGCCAACCCTCCCGCTGGCCACGAAATCCCTGAGCCGGGGACAGGCCCTCCCGCCCGCCTGAAACCGCCTAAACACGCGGGTCCTTTCATGCCAAAAGGATCACCACCGCCGCAAGAGTCATCCCGTCCTTGTCCACGTTCCTTGGCCCAGGGCGGCATTCGCGACACTTCTGTGGAGACTGGCCGGACCCGGTGGCTGCCAGTGGTTTTTTTGACCTCTAAATACAAAGTCTGGAGGGGGAGAGAGACTCTGCATTGAGCGAATTTAACCCCTTCACGCAGTGCCTGCCTGCTGACCGGCTTTGCCAGGCACTTCATTAAAGGAAATTGACCGATTACGCCCGGTGCCTGAAAACATCACTGAGCAGGGAGTACAAGCTGCACAGCACCATTTTTCTGTAGATTTACACAGTTTCTGACAGAGCAGCCTCCCAGGTAACTTGACTTCTGTTAAGCAGTGACAGCCATCAGTAGCATGCTTCTTAATACCAGAATCCAGGTTTGCAGCACAGTAACCAAGACACATTTAACCAAGGCTGAAGCAAGTCACTAGTGACACGTTTAGTTGGCACAAATGCTATGTAAAACAAGTTCGAATGTCTTTATGCTGAATCTTAAACATCTGGTTTGCTAAGGGTGAAGTGTGCCTCAAATGAGCATCCAGCTCACGGAATGTGAATTTGCACAGAAAGTCAGCAGCACGCGTGTGGGGAATTTTGTTACGCTGAGGTCAAATGACATGGGGCTTCACAAATGAGATTAAGAAAAATCGTAATTTAAAAGAAGGATTAAAAAAACTCCCAGAAATTTGAAGGAACTAAGGTATATGGCTGTTGCTATTTTGCATTGAAGCAAGGAATTGTAACCTAGAGCAGAAATATGTTCAAAAGGAATACAGTCAAATCATAAGCCACCTGTTGACTGCAATAAAATGAAAGGGTGTTTTTTTTTTTTTTTTTTATTTTTTTTTACCAGAAAGGGAGTAGATTCAGATGTCACATTTTGTGCCACATCTCCGGGCTGAAGTAGAGAGGCACTAATTAAAATGAGTGCTGAGAGTGCAAAAGAGAGCTTGGAAATGCAAAACATTTTCTCTGCTTTCTTGAGAAGAAAACTGAAAATTCCTACATGTTACACATACATTATGTATGAAGAGAGAGTAATTTCCTTTTTTGGATTGTCACTCATGCTCTATGATGCAATTCTAAAAATGCACTCCCCCATTTTCTTCCCAGTACAAACTGGGAGTTGAGAATGACTCAGCATTTCCGAGTAAAACATGTTTTCCTTATTATATGGGAATATTCCCAGCCATTCAAGACCCAATACTAATTTTTTAATGGAAGAAAATATACTGAATTAATAGGACAAATAAGGAAAGAATTGTGCCCCAAAGTCCTTGAAAAAAGAAGTCTAGATAGATTTTAAATACAAAGAATTTTCAAAATAAGATTCATTTGAAAGGAAAGGTGCCGTGTCATAGCTAATCAAAAGTGTGCACACAAGGCAAAACCTGTATGAACAAGTACCAGGAAATCAGACAAGATGGCTAAGTTCCAAAACTTAAGGAGACTTACCTGGTGAATTTATTTTAAAAGGACACATATTCAAGTAGGCAGGCTCAGCTTTCCCTGTGAAATCTTAAGCAGCTTCCACAAAGATCTAGGTTTTACAATAAAATCCTCTTCTCAATTATATTTAAAGCATCAATTTGCTTTTTTTAGAGCTTAATACATAACTGAAATGTTATTTCTAGTGAAACTCACAGTAGTGCTGGGCTGTAAGCCCACACTTTGGTAAAATTATCTTCACAGGACACTCAAGATAAATGAACTCTTTATAGCACAGAATTCCCACTTGAAGAGCCAAATAATCATGTTCCAGACACTGAGGAAATCAGGCAGATAATACAGGCTCAGTGGTTTGCAGTGATGAAGTGCTGCCTATTCCCTGAATAATGTTGGTTTCCACTATTACCATCAAATTACTTCAGTACCTGGAGAATATCAGCCCAGAGATGAAGAGCAGGTGATCAGACCTGAACCCGAAGGAGCAAATGCCTGCTGTTGAGATGAGGGAACCATTGAGAAATGGTTGTAGCCGTGTCTCTGGTAACTGGGCAGGTGCACGGAAGGAAAGGCTTTCTAGCTGTACACTTAACCTGGCTGTTTCACCTCAGTCAGGTGGGGTACATTTGGGTTTCCTGATAATGCAGATGCAATTTAGAAGCTGAGTCTTTTCTCTTCCAGGTTTGCTCTGGAAATACAGATATACAGATCCCTTCCCAAGGTCAGAAATCTTTGGCGTCAGTATTTTTTAGTCCTGTAACTAATAATAGATAAACATGTAAGGCAAGCAGAGATTTTTAAAATAATCAATCTTTACTTTAACTGATATGCCTGGATTGGAAAAATTCATGAAAGTTTCTTACATTAATTTTCTTCTCTTTCTGAGGTATGTATTGGAATCAGGATGGGCTCTTTTGGGATGGGCCCTTTGACATAGTAATTTTGATGCTACAGCAGGAAAAGGTAAGGGAAAGTCTAAAATAGCTGTTGAAAGACACTTCCTTTTAAAGCTTTCAACTGCCCATCTTAATTGAACTACTATGCCATACTGTGTCAATCTATTGCAGGTCAATCCATTATTTCTTTCTCATCCAGATAATCCAGAAGTTCTAACTTAAAAACTGATTTGCCTTACATAGTGGCTAGTGATCATCTTAGCACATTCCAGTCTCATAGAGGTTGTCAGTGTTTAGCCAATATTTGCTGTTGGCATTGCCATTGTCTCCTATAGCTTGAATCCACTCGATTGTCTCCTATAGCTTGATTTTTTTGTTTTAAAAAAATAAATTGTATTTTTAAGATGGTGTCATCATTCTGAGAATATATATGAACCCCTAATGAAGTTGACAATAGAAACTATATTTTAAAAAACATTCTAAATAGCCAAGGTACATGTGCAAGCCAACCATTTGGACTGCATCTAGCAGGGTGTAGAGTTCAGTGACACTGCTGAATCTCCCGGTTGCAGCATTCATGAGAAGTACTTTCTGTCATCTCTGTCATTTTTGGTGCATGATGAACTGACCTCAATTCATCATATACTTAGTCAGACTTAGATGGACACAGCAACACCCTGCAAAGGTCCAAACAGTGTGGTGTCTCCTGTAATTACACAGGCCGCTTCCCAAATGCACCTCTTGCTTGCTTCCTCCAGAGACATGGAAACCCGTGTTGCCTCCACTGTGGTTCAGACCTGGAACTCTGCTGAAAGATTATATTTCTGGTATTTTGGGTAAGAGAGCCAGAGCTGAATCAGGAGGTTTCAGTAGTGAATAGCTGTTGGGGAATTGCTGGGTGCAGGGGAATAATTTAGTAGACTCAAATAAGAGAACCATGAAGCTGTAGACATGGCTGGTGTGTATAATTAACAGAGAAAATGGAACCTTTGGAGAGAGCTAGAAGTAAACAAGAAAGGGAACACTGCTCAACATTTACTTATAGCTGTCATAGGGTATCACTTCCTAAAAGACATTGAAATAGCCAGGCTGAGAAGGCAATTTGATGTATATAATTTTTGAAATGGTTAGCCTAGCCTACCCTCAGTTTGTCTGTGTAATGCTAGGCCCTCTTCCTTCTTTTCTTTTACACTGACAGATAGGGAGGAGAGTTTCAAAGCAAACCTCTCAGTTACACCAAAAATGGTGGTTTGTAGATTCTCTGTGAGCTTGCTGCAAGGTAGCTGCTCTCAGTGGAGCTGCCCAGATCACTGTGAGAAGCTGTGAGCTGATCAGCTTATCAGAGCCTTGAAGCTGCTTGATGCAGAAGATGCATTCAAAAAGTACTGCCCAGGCTGGTCCTGCTTAGCAGGCCAGGTTTAGTGGCTGAGCAGTGTTATGCTGTCCAACAGTTCGTGCCTGTATTGACAGGATAGAAGTGTTGCATTTGTAGAAACCATTTGGAGAACCGTTAGTGTAGCGCTGTAGCAACGTGGAGCTCATGTAGCTTAGAGCCCAAAGCAAACTGCTCCAGCGAGTGGTGTTACAGCCAAGAGTTATGCTGTCTGGTAATCTGATGAGCTGCCAGTCAGTTCTCCAGAATATGGGCCTAATTCAGATGGTGAGTGAGTCACTCCTCTGTCACTCAGCTGTATAACACCTGGAGCAGCCACTGAAGCTACAGGGATGGGCTTTTGCCATTTGAGTTCAGTGGCAGCAGGTTCTTACCAGTCCACTGCATTCACTCCCTTCTCTTCCCACCTCCCCATATTATGATTAATATCCTGTGCTCTAGTCAGCATTTAATATATGAGATGGTTGGATTCTCTTCATAGTATTTTGCATATCTGAATGATTTATACTTTTAACTTCTATCTAATTACGTCCATCAGAACCCAGTTCAGGAGCCCAGTTGTTTTCCCAAGGGACATATATTCTTCCCATTACATAACTGTGTCTTTAAAGCCTCAGCAATGTTTCACCCAGTTAGCTAATGCAAACAAAAGCAGCTGTTTGTTGTCTTTGTCACTTTCTTTTGTCACTTTCATTAAATACATGCTCAGTTCAATTTTATGAGGTCATTTTGGGTCAGGTGTACTGAGTAGGACTGATGTTAACACAGCATAGAAAGTGGAATTTAGCTAACTTAATTTATATTGCTGCTGGCTTTTTACAGCTCAAGGAAAATTCCAGACAGCTAAGCGCTATACAAATACATAGGGAAGAGATTTCCTCTCCCACAGAAATTTCAACATCTAAATATATAATGGAAAACAGATTGTGAAAACTGAAAGTGACATTCACTACTGTTTGAACTCATGCAGTGATTAATTTAAGTCTTCTGCTAAGTTGTTGGTAAAAGTAAGTTCTGATTTCCCAAACTGTTTCTGTTTCAAGTTTGAAGCTTTTGCCACAACTAGTGATATTCTTCTCAAAAGTCCAGTCCTGGAATATCTGGATACAACTAGTTTTTTTTTTCTCAGGTTTTGATGAAAACTTAAACCTTATGTTTAAAAAAGCCGAAAGTGTCAATGTTCAAAAGGTAATTTTTTTAAACTGATATGATTCTCTTCAGGCAAATCCTGTGGGTTTAGAGGACTTTATAATTTTGTAATGGTGAGGGATTAACAACAGTGAGTGGTGAACTGAGACAGATTACTAATGTAATGGATCAAGCCTTCCAAAAAATACAAGATTATAAAGGGATTATTTGGAGGGCACTAAAAAAGGCAGGTTGTCTCCTAGATTTGATTTCTCAAAAGTTCATGTTTTTTTAACCTTTGTTCCAAAACTATGAGGGTTTGAAATGTTTTTGAGCAAAGTATTCTAGACTTAAAGCTGCAACACCAGAAACAATACAGGCACTACCTAAGGTTATCATAAGGCTGATGAAAAGCAGAACAGTATGCAGTGTAGTGACAGAAAGAGCCCTGTGATAGAGCAGGGTCTCAGGAGTGGAGAGGGACTACGATCTGTGTTTTGCTCTACACAAGAAGTAGGTGGAGGAAGCAGGGTGTTCTCTTTATTCTAGTTTCTTTTTCAGTTCCTTTTGTGATTTACTGTTTGGAAGCGGAAGCCTGGCTGATAGCGGGACAGTCTTTGATTCTTTGTCTCCCTGGTGAAAGAGCATGGTACAGAAACTTTTAAGCTATAAATAAAGATGCCAGCACCAAAGCTAGGAGTGGTATGACCGTGTGATTCTGCTGTTGTTCCCAAGCCCATTGTCTCAGATGTTGTCATGCTTCCGTGGCCTGCCTTGCTTTCAAGGCTAAGGAACCCCACACAATGCTTCAAACATTCAGTGTGTGAACTTGTATGGGCTCAGGGGCTCTGCCCTGCTGAGACCTGACCCGAAAGTGCATGTGACTCTTCTCACCTGAGGGCAAGGAAATGGAATTGCAAAGTCTTCAAATGTTGCTGTTTACCTAGACGTCCAAATAAGAATATGAGACTACGGTTTAAGCCCTTGGGTGTATTTACAAAAGCTCTTCCCAGCTTTAAGCATTGTGCTGCCAACAATTGGCTGCACCCAAGACACTCCCTTTGATAGCATAGTGAGAACTGTGCTGCTTGTGTTCAGATCAACAGCAAACTCTTGTTGACCTACCTGGGTGTAGGGCTGGCACCCGAGGGAGGATCCCTGCCTTCTCTACAGACTTGGAAAGCGTTCTGACAGTGGGCTCACCTGGTTACAGGTAGTAAGGCATCTACAAAACTGTAGTATTTTCTTGAAGCAGTGTTTAGCTTTGCAAGGGGTGTGTTGCTCTGCAAGAATGTAAAGTGTGTGTCATGGTGACTTTATGAGTGCTTCTGGGTAGGTCCAGCTGGGTCTGCCGGAATTCTGACAGTTCTCTAGACAGGTTAGAATGATGTTCTTGTGAAAAAATTGATGTTCTTGATCTAAGGATAGGGAACAAAAGCCCACAGAAATGAAGATTGAAAAGATGAATGGCAGGATTAATTTGAAACACAGAAACTCATTTTCTTCACAGGTTTTGTCACTACATAGATTAGTATGTCCACCCTATCTTGATTTCTGTGTGCCACACTCGGGCAGTTCACTTGGCTCTGAGGCCCACTGTGTCTTGTCCCATCCCATGACAATACTTGCAGGAGGTGGTTGTGTCATTTGTCATTGTATGATACTACAGGACCTGCCTGACTAGAAAGGTTGGACACACTGGTATAGTACTTGCTTTTTCCAAAACAATTACCCCTGGTGACTTCATTTGCAGATGTGAGTGATTTTAGTACTTCTGCAATCAGACTTCAGTGTCTTAAGTCAAGCACCTAGAAAATGAGGAACACTGACTACCTGTAAAAAGTTCGGATTGTGTGATGTGACAAGGAACTCTAGCACAGAAGAGGAGACCTTACAGCTCCCTTGGTCAGGATTAAGGATCTGATGCTGTCTCTTCCAGCAGTTACCTGCTTGTTTGTTATAATCCTCCCAGCTTTTGCCAGGAAATTAATGAAGGCTCTGTAGGAAGCAGTCTTTTTAATGTGAAGTTTTTCTCTAGGGCAGCCCTATCCTAACATTCAGCTTGATACAGGTGCCCTGGAGTAAGAAATCTCACACAGAGGAAAGAAGTTTTTCTAAAATTATAAATGGACAGTAATCTCCTCTTAATAAGAAATTCCAATAGATGGTTTAGTGGTGCTAGAAGAATGATCAGCCCCATTCATAATATGAAGACAAACTTGTGGTTAGAGCAAAAATCTCAGAATGGGGTTCTCTATGTTATCTTTGAGTGTAACTTCAGGAAAGAGCAGTGTGACCACTTATGTTAAAGGCTGGAGAGAGAGGGAAGAGCTAAAATAAAGGGAATAGCCAGTTCCTATTTAGTATTGCATGTAACCCTAAGTTATTTCCATTTTGCATACAAATCTCCAGGTCTTGATTTTGCTCACTTGGATAGGAAAAACTTATTTTGATTCTCCACTGGCATGCAGTAGTGTGATTTTTCTGGTTGCATGAAACACCCACAGTGAGTAGCTGCCACAGGTCAGTCTCCTGATCTGCCAGTAGTTTCACTAAGCTATGCCTTTAAGAAGAGCAGCTTTAAGACCTTGAAACAAGTCTTACCTAAACCTGAAAGTGGAAGAACCAGGGCCAGTTTTAATCAAAGTATGTATGACTCATCTTTCAAGCTGTATCAATGTTTTGTGTGACAAAGTCACATAAGCAGCATCTCTGGCTGAAAAAAGTCTCCCTGAAAACGCAGCTATTGATTTCCTTTCTAGAACATGCTCTGCTTAAGAACAGCACAAGCTGAAACAAAACTGTTGAGCAGGAAGGTAAATCTGGAAACTGGACTGCCGAGCTATAAACTCTTGATCCCTTTTATCACAATAATCCGTATAAAAAGTCTACCCCCACTAACTTTCATCCAATATGACCTGAAACTGTCAGGCACTATTGCATCTCAGGCATTTAGTAGGTCTTTGATGTTACTGAAATTGAAGAATTCTCCTCCTCCTCACTCTTTTTAGAACAGAAGTATTTCTAAAGTCATTGATGACCTCTCCCCACGATATGAGGTATACACACATTTCCTTACTTGTCATAAAATATTGTAAAATCATGAATTAGTCAAGCAGCGCTGCAGATGAGAATGCTGTCGTCTCAAACTCTCAGGAGCCTCCTGTTTTTTGGAGGATTCCTGCAGTGTTTCTCAGACTGTGATTCATGTCTTTAACTGAACAGTTCAGAGATTCCAGTAGAGAAGCCTGATCACATGCAGTGCATGCCCAAACCTGTTGCAGTTCTTTAACCAGGGGCCAAAACCAACCACAAGTGTTTCTGTTTCATCACCTGACCCCTTAACAGAAAAAAACAGCTATTGCATTTTATTATACTTGCTGTTAAGTTCTTCTAATAGCTATGCAAAGTGCCTCTTTTTCCATGTGTATATCAAAGCTGTATCAACATGAAAAAAATATTTAAAAAATCAGTTCTGACTCCTTTCAACTCCTGCATGTGCTTCCATGCCAGAGCTGCTATAAGGTCCTGAACTACACTATGTGTAGAAAGTGTGTCACCAACAGAATACTTTGCCAAATTATCACTGACCATTTCTAGAAAGGAAAACTCCCATTGATTTTGAGTTTTAATCTTTTTTACTTTGATTTGCGTGGAAACTCTTGAAAGATGCATTAGAGATCCGACACAATGGAAATGAAATGAGTGGCACATACATGAAAGTAACATCTCATTAACGGAGACCACCCAAAACGTAGTCCTGCCCTGAAATCTGTAGAAGAAATAGACATACTATGCTTTTAAGATCAACCTTAAAAGGCATTTGGCAATTTGAACAATCTCCAAAATTTCCAAATATGGTAGTATTCACATCAGGCATTAATTTTTTAGGTAAGTATTTCTGAGCTGTGAACAGCAGCTCTGGAATCTCCAGACTTGCTGAAGTAGATCTGAAAAAACCTAGGCAGCATGTCAGACTTCCTACATCTAAACCTGTTTAACAGAGGCCAGAGGGAAAAAATAGAGAGGGAAATTCTGAGTAAGTGGAGTCAGTATTTATAAGTGTCTGTCTTGGCCACACAAGAAAGGAGACAAACTTGACACAGAACAAACAAAAAAATCCCCAGTGGATTTCCACCTAATCCGTGGCGTTAAACAGACACCTGGGTACAGTACTGTGCCTGTCAATGCACGAAGGTTTTCCATGGAAGAACTAGGTGTTAAAAAATCATCATAAAGCACCAGCAGAAGGTCATTGAGCTAAGGAAATTATTATTAAAATAATAGCTTTCTAAACATTAGGTAGATAACACAGAGAGGAAACAGTATGTTTGGGAATATCAGTAAAGGCATACTGGCACTTAAATCACCTAGTGAAGATCTCTCATCTCCTGGTAGGAGGCTACTTCAGTTATATGACAGAAAGCCTAAAGAGCTCTAACAGGACTTGAAAATTTAGTGTTCTCTAGCAGTTACAGCATGTGGTGCATCTGGAGGATAGTAATAACAGAAAATATCTGGGTTTTTTTCTTCATTATATGTGGAACGTCTGACAAGATTAGCAACAGGGTGAGTCTGGATAAAGATTCTTTGGTTTATGGGCTGTGCACCTTTTTTTTCCCCTTTCTTTTTTTTTTTTCCCTGCAGAACTATAAATACCTTTTTCTTTTCAGAGAAAAAGTGTGCTGTGATGAGAAATCTTTTTCAGAACCATTCTGTTTCTGAAGAACTCATGTACTTTGTGATTCTGTGGGAAGGAATGTGTTTAAACTCCTGAGGGATTTAGGGCTACGCGCTGTGGAGAGAACACTAAATTGTGAGCCTGGCTCCGAGAAGACAACATCTGTACCCTGTGAGGGGTTTTAGGCTGTGACTCAGTAGGATTCACCAGAAATGAAGAATGGATGACAGGCATAGCCGGCTTGTGTCCAAGGAAATCCTCTGCACAGAATATGAGCAGAGCAGTTGAACTAAGTCAACTGAACCTAGAGGATATTTAGTGATAGTGGGAGCAGTGTGAAGCAGACTGAGGTGATGGTCTGCTTGTCAGGGCAAACAGACTCTGAGAGTCTGGAAAAAGTCTGTATTAGGAGTTGTCTGTAGGATCAGGGCAGGGGTCTTGTTTCCAGTTATATGGACAGGCTTTTGAGAAATGCTAGAGAGGAACTGATTCTTGTGGTAAAATGGGTCACAGTGACACAGGGAGGTTATGGCATCAGATTTAGACTCTGATGTAGAAAACCAGAAAGCAGAACTTCCATATTTTCTGAAATGTGTCTGGTACTATATGTCATGCTAATCAGATTTGCAGAGCTAGCTTCTATATCCAGCTGAGAAAATTATGTCAGAAGGAGTTTGAGAGGCTTTGGGAAGTGGTCACGTGAAGATACAGTGTTATAGCAAGCGCATGCCCCACAGGGCATAAGGATCCTTGTCCTCCAGTTGCTGCAACAGAGGACCTGCCCAAGCTCTTCCTTCCCACAGAAACAAGTATGCCAGAAGCTGACAGATTTTGATCCTTCAGTTGGAGGGGGTCAGGACGCTATAGGATGTGATCCACCATCCACAAACTGGGCAGTGAATAACAGTTGTACCATTGTCTGTCTTTATAAAGTTTATACTCCTAAAGCCTTACTTTAAGAAGACAAAGGCAAGAGAGTTACTCCTTTAAAACTCTTACAACTAAATTCACCTCTTTTCACTAATTTGTAAAAAAATCAGTTTATTTTTTTTCAAATGGACATAATATTGTTAAGAGACCTAAGATAACTCCATAACTTTAGTTACTTTTTACAGAACATGAAATGCCATAGGCTTATGAGAGCTGCAATTCACTGATTTGAATTGTATGTAATTTGTTTTATAGTTTCTACAGTTTTTACAGGGTTCATTACCATTTAATGCAAACCATATCATTTCTGCCAGTATGGATACGCCATTGTTGTTTTATTTGTGGCAAGGGAAGGTTATTTTTATTTCCTGAATTGCTTTTTCTTGTGTTTTAATATAAAACTAGTTTTAACTCCAAAATGGTCCCCAAAACACTGCCCTCAAGATTAGTTCCAATTCTTAATTAATCAATGGCATCTTCATAGCAGACACTAATGCTAAACCTAACTAACACTTAAAAAGCATCTTCAAATATTGAGACAAGAACATATTGTATATGTGTGGGAGAAAGGGTCATTGGTGTAGGATTAGAGGTTCATTTAGCTGGGCTGCAGCTTTCAACCTTTCTGTGCCTTGACCTCATACTCGCTTTGGCAGGGCAGAACCAACTCAAAAGGTGATTGCGAGGTTATGCCTAATAATGTTAGCATTTGGTTTGTGGGTTGTTTTTTTTTTTTTAATTTATTGTAGAGTTAAGGAACATAAATTAAAAAAAAAAAAAGAAAAAAGAAAGAAAGAGTGAGTGAGCTATGGACATATCGATGCTGCCTCCAGCCCACATTCTAATACCTTTCACTGAAAAAGGTATGGGAATACATAGAGGTAGAGCAAGGAAAACAGAACAATGTATGATTGCTCATTTAATGAACAGTGGCTTGGAGTGGGAGCAATAAAAACAAGGGTATCATATAGATAAAGGTAGTTACAGTGTATTTGGATAAAGTACAAGTGTTGGTACATGAAATAAGGATATGCAGACTACCCAAATGCTGACATCCTTGTGGCTGGCCCTGATACCACAACCATAATGTTCTTCCTAGAACTACATGTAAAAAAGCCCACCTTAACTGTATTAAACTCATTAAGTGAAATATAAAGGATTTAATGTAAGTTTAGTTGGGTCTTACTAGCTCCAACATTGTGGCAACCAGGCTAAACCTGGGTAACTCAGCAGAGAATCAACCTCCTATTTCCAGTGTCCTTACCACTAACCTGGGCTTCTCACTGTTTTTATCCTGAATGTGGAATCACAATCCATAAAAGTGACTATAAAGGTTTTAAGCAGGTTTTTTTGGGTAAAAAGTGCCTATTTTAGCCCTTGCGACTTGGCAAATATTAAAAAAAAAATACAAAGTCAGTTGATTTGAAGGAAAACTGTACAGTATTGCTTTTAGACACCAAAATAACTATTTTTTAAATAACTATCAAAAATGCAACCATAAGTTATGTCCTAAAAAAGTTATAACACATCTCCCTTACTTCCCTCTGACATACCCTCTTAGATCAGGAACCTGACTTAATTGAGGGAGGGTGGGGGAAGAGGAATCTTCGGAAATGAGCACATTTTGCAGCCTAGAATTTTAACAACCAGAGGGGGATNTTTAGTCTTTATTCTGACTGTCCTCCCACGACCTGTTTCCCAAAAAAAGAAGAAAGATATTTTTTTTAGCAGCCAGGAGTGTTTGCATGAGGGAACCAGGAGTATAAATAACTGTATAGCTACTGCCACCTACAGTCTTACTGAAAAATGGCTTCGGGAAAAATAGCAGCACAGCTCTAATTGAGTCTCAGATGTCCACCCAGAGGACGCTACAGTATAATGCAAGAGATTTAAAGTGGATTTAGGATTCACCTATTATTCTGAAATGTCTTTCTGAAGGAGATCTTAATCAGGTCCTGTTCGCCTAATCTTCATGATGTGATAGTTGATTTTTCTTGCAAATACAAAGCACAGAATAATAGAATAATTTGGGTTGGAAGGAGCCTTTAAACATCATCTAGTCCAAACCTCCTGCAATAAATGGGGACATCTTCTACTAGATCAGGTTGCTCAAACCCTATCCAGCCTGGACTTGAATGCTTCCAGGGATGGGGCATCCACAAATTCTCTGGACATCCTGTTCAGGGTTTCACCACACTCAGATGAAGGATTTTCTTCCTATCCAATCTAAACCTACACTCTGTCAGTTTAAAGCCATTCCCCCCACCTTATGTGGTGAATGAACTGCTTTAATAGACAGGAGGTGTATAGAGGAAAGAGTTACTGCTGATACCACGGAGATGAATGCTGTTCTACAGGTAACCAGAGGTGAGGTGTGTCCCAAGAAGCATAAAGGTTCAAAAAAGCTTGAAAAGGGATCATGATCAGCTCTGCAGTAGCTGTCCCTGATCTTCCTGACACTAGGAGAGCAGAAGGTTGAAGCAAGAGATGAACCAGAAGTACAAAATAAACCCCCAACTTGGTAAGAGTGGGAATTTAAAGCTGTGCTCTTTGTTGAAGTGCCCTGTTACTGACAGTTAAATACAGGATTTTTTTCTTCTCCCCCTGCTCAATTATCTTCCAGAGGATGACAGCTAGGTTTCAAAGGATTTAGTCTAAAAAAGGGCAGAAAGTAGCATATCTTTTGGGAACCTCATTCATCTTTAGAGAGAAGAAGATACTGAAAACCACTCAGACCAGCTGCATTATCTATTTTCCCCTTCACCCTCATCTTTAACCAGACAACGTGGTGCAGATGTGTTCAGTGGTGGTGCTTGTATCACCCTGTATGGAAAGTAACACGTGCGCTTGCACCTGTTTCATTTGTAATCCAATACCAAATGTAACTTCTTGCAAACTCTTTGTATTAAACATGTATTTAACAGTCTGAGAGGGGTTTTTTTTTCAGGCTTTAGGCTACAGTAGTAGGATGCGTAATTCTGTTTAATAGCAACATATAAAAAGTACAGGCTAGTTTTCTATTAATTATAGGAGCTCCAGCTTCAGCTTTTTTAAAAGTTTATTGTCACACTATAGCATTCATTTCAGTGTCTTAAAGATAGTAATCAATCAATTCCAACTCACATGAGCCTAATTAGTCTTTTAGGCTTGAATTTGTCACTGGGTTTGGACAATGATTACTTGTATATATATATATTCTTTGCAAAAGGAAGAAGGCCGTACATATAAGCTGAGCATATAAATTGGAAATCAAAAATAAGTCAACAGGACAATGTTGGCAGCAGCTGCTGTGGCCAGCATCTAGAAACACATGCTGCAGGTTTGTGGCTGACTGTAGATGGAAGGAATTAGAGCCATGAGCAATACTGGTAGCAACAGGTGAGGCATGTGTGGCACTGAAATGTCTTGTGGCTCTGGATTTGTTAGAAAGTCAGAAACTTAGAAAATGTTGTATTAGTTCTGGATTGCTGCAGGAATGGATCCACTCCATGCCTCTGTCCTCCTTTTATGGCAATGAAATGATTGCTGTGGTTATATAGAGAAACACAGGGGTGATTCTATGAGGCTAATGTGCTACAGAAGGATTTGGGTAGTTCAGCTCCTAACTCTGGGACAGTCTATGTGACTTGGACACAGCAGCCCAAGGCCAAAAGACTGGCTTAGACATAGCTCCTGTTGGAGTTCAGTGAGTATGAGACACTTGAATTTCATTGCAGATTTTTTCTTTAATCTGTGTCCAATTATAGAAAGCGAGATAAAGCTGGCATTTCTCTCCCATGCTGCAGAATTGCCTTTTTTAATTGTGTAAGCTCTCATTTAGGACTGTTTTTCACTAATATGTGAAGAGAGCAGTAGTAGCCCCATCTGAATGAACAGTAAGATAATGCAGAACAATCTGTAGGAGTAGTGATAGTAACCACACCCAGACACGGTAGAGAGTTAAGAGCTTTCTGTTTTCTGCTTGAAACATATTTATTTCACTGACAAGGAGTGAAGGGGGAACTAGACTGACATGCTTTTCTTGGAAGGGAAGGCATTACTGTTAAAAACCTGTTACAGCTTTTGATGGTGTCTTAAGTGTCTCAGATCTTTTGTGTTTCTATCAATTGACAAATGATTTCCAGAAGACAATGAAGCCAGGAATGCTTTTTGAATTCTTATGATGTGAAATGAATGAAAAATAATTTCAGGAGGCTGGATTTTGGTGTTTCATACTGTGCATAAGTCAATGAGGACATTTTATTGCATCAGTTGTATCTACAAAAAAAAGTCTTACACTTGCCATATCACTTTGTTTTCTCTGCTGAGTGAAAAGTCAAAATAGATCTCACAGAAAGTTTAAATGTTAAGGGTTTTTTTTGTTGTTGTTGGTTTGTTTGTTTTTAAAACATCCATTTAAGCCCTGCTCATTTTTAGCGGTGTCTTCAGTGATAGAAAGCTTCTGTGATTGGCGGCAAGGCAGACTTGTTCCTTTAGCACTCTCAGAGCCTGCATCACTGGAACCTGCGCAAGGCAATGCCACATTGTTTCCTTTCCTCTGTAGATCATCATGGTGTCCTTGGAGTGGCAGTAGTTCCTGCCAAAATTGACAAATACAGTGTAATTTAATGACTTTGAAATATTTTGATATTTGAGAAGAATTAAATAGAATCAGACTTCTGATACCACTGCATTTTATATTCTTCATTAGACATATGCTGTAAATAGATGCAAGCTGCAAAACACATTGTTACATTGATTGGTTGAGTTCTGATTTCATGTGTCTGTGAATTTAAGGCTTTTAAAATTTTTTCTGTGCTTTTTATGATACCAGAAAGATGCACTAAAGGGGAAAAAAAAGCTCAGTGTTTGAAAGTGACGTGTTTGTGTTTGGGTTCAGGATATACCCTTGCCATAAACCTGTGAATGAGAGGCAGTGCATGGTGAGTTTTGCTGAGCGGGTTCTGAACCTGACCTGCTGTTCCATGGGAACGTGGTGTGCTGTGCCTGCTATGAACCCGGAAGGAAGGAAGGAAGGAAGGAAGGAAGGAAGGAAGGAAGGAAGGAAGGAAGGAAGGAAGGAAGGAAGGAAGGAAGGAAGTCTCTGTTTCAGGGAGAACTGTTAGACACATGGAAGTGGCACCTGCCACACCTTCCCTTTTACTGATACAGCAAATATTTCACATTCAGACTCCACTGTCTTTAGTTTTAAAGTATTACAATTTTAATGAAGAAAAGGAGGCTCAGAAGAGCCTTCTTACTCTCTACAACTTTCTGAAAGAAAGCTGTAGCCAGGTGGGCATCAGCCTCTTCTCCCAGGCAACCAGTGACAGAATGAGAGGAAAGGGCCTCACACTGTGCCAGAGGAGGTTCAGGCTGGGCATCAGGAAGAAATGTTTTCACAGAAAGGATGGTCAGGCATTGAGATAGACTGCCCAGGGAGGTGGTGGAATCACTGTCCCTGGAGGTGTGCTAGAAATCACTGGACATGGCACTTTGTGCTGTGGTCTGGTTGACAAGGTGGTGATTGGTCAAAGGTTGGACGCCATGATTGTGAAAGTTTTTTCCAACCTTAATGATTCTGTGATAATAGGTTGCAGGCTAGTAACTTTTTACAGAGGAGTATGCATTAATGCCATTCCCTGATCTATGTCATAAAGAGGAATTTTACTCCTTCAGCCCAGCTGAGTTACTCAGGAAAGAAAGAATGCAGTATTTCCCCTCTTTTAACATGCTTCAAAACCTGAATTGCACTGTGCACAGTGACACTGTTGTAGCTTCACCGTGATTAGTCACATTGACTTAGATCAACTACAGAAGTCATAAAGAGTCTTCTCTCAGTGGCAAAGTTTTATGCAGACAACTGGGCTAATGTTGGATCCTTGATGACTGTTTCATGCACCAGTTACCTAGAGTACTTAAACCAGGGCAGGGCTGTGGGCTTACACTGAGGGGTTCCTGGATTTTCTTCATGTTTGTTTTTAGGAGATAAATAACAGAATATAATTATTATAAGTTTGATACAACAGGAGCTTTGTACTTTTTTAAGAAACTCCAGAAACATTGGACTAAATTTTACCATAAATAGCAATCTTCCTGAAGGGATCTTGCATTCATTTAGGGGACTCATGGTAGTCCACAGGCTTTTCTTTCTGAGAAATTTTCTTGTATGTTCAGAAAACATGTGACACATAAACCAAATATTTCCATTTCAGGAGGGTGATTTTAAAAAAAAAGTTCAAACATATGGCAAAAGTAAAAATTCACAGCGGGACTTGAGCTCATATCTCGTTTATTTTGTTTCCCGGGTGGGTGAAAGCCAAACACTTGAGGCATTTCCTCATCCTCTGTAAGCTTTCACAGTAGTAGGTATTACCTGGAAACACTTCAGTAATGTCTGAATGAATACAGAGCAAGTAGTGGTACTAAGTTGCTAGTGCTGTTCTCTCTTTATGAAGGAATGTTAGCACAGTGTTTGGACACAGGGGTCCTGTCTGAACTGCACTCATCTGAATGGCTCCTAACTGAATGGCTGCAAGTGATTGTATCTTTTAGGATTGTGTGTCTAATGGATAAAAAAGACGTATTGTAAGTGATCCTCTGGTATTGTGGAGTGATACAGGACTTGTTGGAAGTTAGAGCTGGACACAAATAAAGTAAACCAAAAGTGGTGCTGATTTATTTTCATGAGCTCTCTGCAAACTGCAGTAGCTCACGTTGCTGTTTTGTGATCAGCTCAGCACTCTGCATTAGGGGGAGGGTGTTTGGGGGCAAGATAAAGAGCTGGTCCAGGGGGCTGCTGCTGTTATCTCATCGTGCCTCCTTATCAGCCAGAGCCCTCTGTGCCTGCTCACGACTGTGCCGGTGGCTCTGAACACTGAGACCAGAATCTGGAGTCTGAATGGGATGACTCAGGCAAGAGTGTGCTGATGTTAGGGGGTATTTTTGCATTGCAAGTGCAGCTGTGGCTCAAATGTGATTTTTGGGGCAGGAGTTGGCCTTGCTCTGTCCAGCTTTTAGCATGATGGAGTTGTAATCTGGGGTTTACATTTTGCTATCAGAGGACAGCTTTGAGCAACCTGGTCTAGCTGGAGGTGTCCCCGCCCATGGCAGAGGGGTTGGAGTGAGATAAGTTTTCAGAACCCTCCCAACCCAAACCATTCCATGCTTCTGTGATGAAGTTCTTATAGTTAGGAAAAAGAAAAAAATGTGGGCATGATGCCATGAGAACTGGAAGGTAAAGTACCTTCAGTCAGTGAAACAATGGTAAAACAAAAATAGCCTAAGAACACCCTCAGCAGAAATGATAGTTATCCAAAGTATTTCCTATCTCCTAAGTATTTTCCTTATTTCCAGCAAATATAAAGTGTTTTATACCCAAAGTTTGCTAAAATCCCCAATGTGGTAAAAGCATTTGAGAATATTGCCACGGTTACTGTAAGGTAGTGGCAAAAGTGCTTTTGAGTGGTCTCTTCAACACCTAAGACATCCTGGAACACATGGTGTTATCATAGTTAAAACATTAATCTTCAACATGTTTCTAAAGCATTACATCTAACTTTAAGCAAAATCAAGATTTTTGACACTGAATTCTCAATGTAAGTTAGTTACTTGAATAATACTTTCTCTGGAATATCTATTCAAGAATTCCAAGCAATAAACTCTGAACCACAGTAATGACCGTCAAAGGTTAGTGGGGCTTTTTTGGTAACGACTGAATTTTGAAACCTGAATATGTATCTACAGCTTGTGTTCTGCAGATGTCTTTGTTTAATTGGTTTATAAAGTAGGAGGCTTGAAAAATTTTTAGAATTTGCTAATGTAGAGACTGTCTTAGCTGAAGTGAAGACCTTCCATGTTTTTAGATAAAGTAGTTTCTTGAAAACTGCCTTGTGAACAGAAACCAAACAATTTCACTTACAGAAAGAAGAAGAATTAGATATCTATGGCTGATTCGATTCAATTGTATTGTGCTTTGTAGGAAGTAGGAAGTAACACTGCTGGTATAAAAAAAAATTTCCAGAGGGGTGAGAAAGGTGTGATGAATAAACAGTAATAGAAATAGTATTGCTCATAGCAGAGGTATTTTCTGAGTACATTGCATAGATTTGGATTTGCTCCCAGTTACGTTTGTAAACATCAGTGAAACTTCAGAAGTTGCTAAATAGAAGTTTATGTGTGTTTGTTATTAAGAGCAAAGGTCTTATAATACAGCTTTCAATAGTTTTTAAAAATTGCATATGCTTCTATTACAAGCACATCAAAGTAATCTTATCAATTAATTGCATTTTTAATGCTATATTGTGCATACATTTACAGTCTTTCTTTTAAATTCAAAGCAAACAGAAGAGTACACTTCTTGCCAAGAAGTGTCTTCCCAGTTCACATTTCAGAAAACCTTTGATTACATGTCCTGTTGAAGCCCACTGTTGCGCAAGACAACTACTTCAGCCATCAAACAGATTCATATTTGAACAGGTTGAAAAGTTCTAGTGGAGGAAGCTGTTTTTCTGGCATCTTCCTAGACAAAACATTAGTTTCACAAGCAGCCATAAATTAGTGCTGCTTGTACCTTTCAGAGCACTCAGAAAGAAAATGGGAATGAAGAGACACTGGTCATTCAAATACACGTCTAGTTAAAAATAATATAATATAGTAGCACAAAATCTTTCCCCATGACTTCATGCTTTCTTACCTCTGCTAATTGATTGGATTGTGAGGGTTCGCTGTTCTTGAGGGTCTTATACTAAAAACATTGTTTATGTTTGCATGTCAAACAAAAAACTCCAAATACTTACTGGATTCTCAGTCTAAACTTCTGAACTATCTGATAGCTATTTGATTGTATTTCCCAGCTGGGAAGACATAACAAAATAGTCCAGTTATTTGAGAAGAATCTTTGCTGTTTACTATTTCAGCTGTTAAAGGAGCCAGCTGTATGCCTCAAAACACATTAGGTGCCTTTGTTACTGAATTTCCTGCTCATTTCCAAAACTAGGTCAGGTTAGATGCATCTGAAAGTTAAAGAAGTAAAAGGCTTGAGGGAGAGTATTGGTGGTAGAAAAAGAGAGATACAGGTCAAATACCTCTCATACTTCTACTGCTACTTCACTGATGCTGCTTTAAGTGCGTGCATCTCTTTCCTTCCCCAGGTCAAAGACTGGGAAGCTTTCTGGTCCTTTGTAGCAGGACTGGAGAAAAATCAGACATTGGGATCCAGTATTGTAAATCTAGGGCAATGGCTTTAGCAGGATGATTTAAAGATCAATCTTTGAGCTAGGTGGTAATAGAGAAGTTAGACCTCTAAGCTGTCTGGTAATGGTGACCCTCTTCAGTGAAGCAGTGAAATTGTTTGGAAAGCCTCTTACCAGTAATTGCAGCTGTTTTCTTGACTGCACAAAAGAACTGGTTTGTTCTGTCTGTCCTCTTGAGTCTTTACTGGTACTTAGCAGTTGATCTGATAATATTTACTTTTAAGTAGCCATTATGTAGTTAAGGGCAATATTGCTTCCAATATCTAGGTATTGGGGAGAGGGAAAACAATAAAGTTTTATTGTGTTTGCAGACAAGTCCATTGTGACCCTATGATATAAACTCAGGAGCACAGCCTGACCCTTCAGGGTAGGAAGACAGTGCTGAGGTATGAAGTGTATGGATTTCTCTCTCTTGCTGTAAATATAGTGAAGAAAGATCTGAAACTTAATTTGGTGATTTGGTCCCTGCTGCCTACTTTCCTACGTGTTTTGTAGTTAGTTGCTTACTTTGTCAACAGCATGACATACAGAAAAGTACTCTTCTATGTGTCTATATAATATATAATATATAATTCTAGCTAATTTTCATAATCACTTACAAAAAAGAAGTCTGAATACACCTCCCTCCCCCTCCCCGCCCCCCCCAGAATGGTACTGCTCTGCAGCTAAATTTCCCCCAAGGTTTAATTTGAGTGCAGTTCTGTAGTGACAGAATGGCTGATGACAGCATAAGAATGAGCTGCTAAATTCTTATATAAGCCTGCAATGCTACATACCACAGCAGCTATCTCTGCTTGAAAATCCAGAAGCCAAACCTCAGGTCCAGTTACTTTAACCTAGAAGGAATGCTTTCTAAACTTCGGCATTCATAAAATGTGCCTGAAAGTTTTTATATTTATGCAACCTTTAAAATATCTCTGAGTGATTGAGACATAATTATCTCATAGGCGAGGTGTTTGGGACTTGGAACCCACATGCACAATTCCTGGCATATGTTCACTGGCTTCTGGAATGAGGAGCATAGCTTAAGGACACCTGAGAAACTGTAGACTGAGTCAGCTTGGCCTGTCAGTTTGTTCTCAGTGCCTTCAGTAGGAGCTGGAGGACTGAAACAGCAGCAGAAGAGAGGAACTGATGATGGTATGATTTAGAAACCCTGTTTAAGTTGGAAAAAGATACAGAAGAGGTGTCAGGAGATGGGCTGAAAAAAAAAGGGTGATGGGAACTGGACTTGAGGAACCACATCACACTGCCTAATTTCCCAAGTAAATCCTCGCAAAAAAAAAAAAAAAAACCTGAAAAGGCTGATTTATAATGTGGAAATAATTTTCTTCTTCCCCAGAGTTGCTGTTTGTGCAGAGAAGGCCACAACAGGGACAGCCAAGTTTTCAGTTGTGCAAATAAATAAAAAAGTTTCAAATTGTCCTTTTAACAGCATGTTTCTTATAAAACATCCAGCACAGTCAGATTATATCACCAAAGCAAATATACAGTTAGGCATAAAGCCAGAGGATCAGTTACAGTTCTGGTTTATCAAGAACAGCAGTTCTTGTTTGGGAGCAGAGGAGACCAAAATACTCTAGTACTAGGAGACATGGTAATTAATGGCTCCTTAATAAGTACTTGGTGAAAGGCTGATGTGTTCCTGTAAGTGACTGAAAGACACATTGTTGGTGTGGCAGAAACTCAGATCTGGGTCTGTAGCTGAATTCTTTCATTAGGTCCTTGGTTTCTTAGCAATTATGGTTGCCTTTGTGACTCTACTTTAATGCTAGTACTCATGTGCATTCTTAACTGTGTCTGATATGGGATAAAATGGCAATGCAAAGGCCTTGTCTACCCTGCCAGTCCTTCCCCAAGGCGTTTAAGAAGTATGTATTTTTTCACTAACACATTGGCATGAGTAGTTCTTTGCATGGTGTACATATGCTTTTAGAATCCGGGTTGGGATGAACTTCCTAAAATGAGTCCTGTAGTCCTGAAATTCTGAAAATGAGACTGCACTAAAAATAAACTAATGTTCCACTCACATTTGAAGGCTTTCAGATCCTTGTAGTATGGTTACTCTCTAATTAAGGAGAGTTTCTGTGGGTTAGAAAGTGTGCTATGTCTAACCTCAATGTAAATGAGATGTATTAGCTCTTTGCCCAGCAAGTATTGAGTAACTGTTTCCAGTGTATTTAAAAAAACCCCTCAAGCTAAATCTATTTGGTATCTATACTTTAAAAAAAGAACAACTTTGCCACAATGTACTTCATCTTTTCATTGTAAGGATAGACTTCATTAACTTCCATAACAAATTTTAAGTTTATGAATGAATCCATTAGTGTTTGACAAACTCTGTCTTAAAATACATCATTACCATGATTTCTTTTACAGTTTTGTCCTGTATGCAGTTCTGTACCTTTAAAGTAACTGAAGAGTAACACACTCAGGTTGTACAAGTCAACAAGTTCCATGTTTATACTGTCCTAAACCTGGCGTAGTTTTAACATTTGTGCAAAGTACATGTACAGTTTTGGAAGAAAAGTATCCATGTTGATCTATATGAATTTGAAGGACAAAATCATTCTGCTTGGACAAACCCTAGCATTTTCAAGTAGCTGCAAATAATCCAGCGTGGTTCCAACCCAAGAAGTATAAAATGCTTTTCCTGATATCAGTGTGCCATGTCATGACAATACCCATTTTCTATGGTAAAACGCCCCCCAAAAAGACAAAACTGCAGCTTGAGGTAGGATGACAGCATCATGATATTTTTAAAGCAGATTTTTGAATAGACTTTTATGGACAATCAGTCTCTGGTTTGGTAGGTTACATGCATAGGTCTCCTGGCAATGCAACTGTTTAGTGTAAGGTAAATGAGCAGGAATAGCATCAGTCCAGGGGAAGGTGGTGTGCTAAAGGCAGATGAAGTTGGCTGAGAAGACATGAAGTAATTTCTCATGACCTCTTTCTGTAATTATGGTAACCGTGCTTTGAGCATCACTGCTAATGTGTAATTAAGAACTTGAGTAAGCTGAGGTACAAAGCAATTTTAATTGACGACAATCCTTTCTTTCTCAAGTTTAGCTGAGACATTAATTGAAGACTGCACTTGTGCGGATCTTTTGGAAATGTGTGATCAGGGAGAAGGAGGGAAAAGGGGAAATAACTTGCTCTTCTGCTCTGTGTGCTGCTTGCAGAGAAATTCTTGGCATTTTAACACAATGAATTGAAAACAAGCTCTGTGCAAGTGGAATGTCTTTAGCAGATATAAGGGAGTCCTCCCTGCTGGTATAGTACTAAAGCCGTAGGGTCACAGTTTCTGAACAGTGGAAGCAGAACAGCCCTTGCAATTCCAGAAGAAAGTGGAGGGATAGTATCTGATGTTGGAGGATGGAGAGGCTAGACTTCATTGGAGGAAAAACAGTATGAATACTGCTTCAAGCCAGATCTGAAGCTGCAACTAAACCAGACAGCATGATTTGAGCACCTCAAATAATTCAGTGTGTCATGAGCTGGAAGATGATGAAGAGCTAAGGGACATCCTCTAAATTTTCTGGTAAATATTTGTCTATGCTTAATTTCAAATTATTTTTTCTTGTTGGTGTTCTAGTTTCTTAAAAATTGCCTGCAACTGCAGGCAGTCAGCACAGTTTAGAGCAGTCTTTGGCTGTTCAAGGACAGAAGGATTTAACACCTCTGTATCTTTCCGTGTTTTCCATGAGCTTGTGTTTCTGACTTGCAGCCAAGTCTTCCTGTCTGATAACTGCCTGCTTGCTGGGAATGCTGCCAAATGCCAGCACCTGTCAGGGCAGGACACGCTGCAGGGACACGACCCCCGCTGCTGATCCACAGGGTGCTGGGGTCCAGGGGTGGGGGCAGGCCAAGAGGACAGCTGTGAATCTCCTCCTCTTGGCAGGAGCTGAGCCATGCATTCTCTGATATTGTGGGTTTGCTGTAACAGGACTAAAAGGTAAATGCCGTAAAGAAGCAAGTCAGTGCTTTAATCAAGATAGATGAAAATAGAAATACAATATAGTTATGAACCTTTACTGCACGAAAGGAATTTGGTTTTGTACAACTTTATAGGAAGCAAGTATTTTTTTAAGGTAACACCACACTGACTTTCTCAGGATAACCTCAGTCTCCTGCTCAGCAGCACACTTGATTATCCTGTCTCCTGTTGAGATTTGTCTCTGAGGTTCCTCTCCATCCTTTTGTCTTCTATCAGCCCTTTGTGACTGCTCTGTTGCGCAGATCTCTGCCCGCTTGCTGTGCCTGTGCGAGAAATGAAGGAACTGATTTAGGTCTCATACAGCACCTCTGTTGCTTTGTTATCTAAACAGTTTTATTTCAACTTACAAACTTCAGAGGAGAGAGTGAGTACTCTGTCCTTGTGCAGTCCTTTCCATGTGAGATAAGCTACAAAATCCTGGCTCTTCATATGATAGGAAGAAGGTTTTTTCTGTTTTAGTAATGCAAAGCCTTAGTTCTGTTCAGTGTTAAACCTAGTAGTACTTAGTCATATTAAATTAAAATAATGTGAATTCCGGAGTTTCAATCCAAGAATGTGAAATAGTTTTAAAACCAGAGCAATTGTTCATTTTTAAGAGTTCAGATGAAGTATTTGTGGTAGCTTTCTGATGGAAGTTTTTTTTGGATAAGTTGGGAGTGTTTCAGCTGTTTAACACAATCTTTCTTGAGTGTTGCCAGTTGTTTTCACATACTGGAGTATGGGAATGACTTCACAGGAAACATTAAGTTATTTATTCCTTGAATCTTACAGCAGGAGATGAAGGTATTTCTCCTTCAGTATGGCATTATGATCACCTCCTGTCTGCTTCCAGTTTGTGTAATAGGACCTTATCCTTGCCAGGTATTTCATAAATCAAATCCTATTGCTTCAATAAAAAGACAAAAAGGGAACTTGTGTATACATACAGCCTTTGTCTGCAACATTAAGTCACTGTTTAATGTGGGTCACGTTAGGGCATGTGTCAGTCATTGCATTTTTTCCGTTATTTTGAAAAAATAAAAACAGTGAAGCAACTTTCAGCTTAGAATCCACTTGCCAGAAAATTCCGTAACAAAGTATGGAGAAGGAGCTGGAGACAAGTGACCCAGGAACAGTTGAACAGTTGCCCTGGAATGGCCTCTTTAGTGTCCTGTCCTTTGGCTTTTATCAAAGGGGTGATGTAAGGCTCTAAGAACCACCTATTGCTCCAACTGCATCTTCCTCCGCCCCTTGTACTCCCAAGACAAGGAGGTTTTGTTAAAATTTCAAACACTCTCATGTTACCAAGTCAAGTGAAGGACACAGAGGGGAGAGGCTTGCTTTATAAACAGTAAGAAAATAGTGTGTCTGAGAAGATGGAAGCATTGAGAAGTGTTTGAGTACACAGCCACAATATGTATTGGCTGACACTGTGACAGAACCTCTTCACCATAAACAAAGGTATGTATACTCGTTGCTGTATTACCTATTTTACTGGTGTTATTTTCAGTCTACCAAACTGATATAGGAAAATCCGTTTTGAATTTGTGCTGTACATTTGGTAACTAAAAGATAAAGCAAACATTATTAATCACAACAAAAATTTTAAACATTTCAGTAGAAACAACCCGTAGAATGCCATAAAATACTCACAGGGTGTGGCACGTGTGATGTTGCATGGCACTTTAAAGGTTTGGGGCTTGGAAATTCCTAAAATGTCACATTTCCTAGTGTTACTATGCCAAGCCTGTCTGTGTTGTTGGCTCTTGAATCCTGTAATATGGGATACTTCAGCAGTACTGTTCAAAGTGCTGGAAGATATTCCAATACACAGAAATGAATTTGTTTTTAATATGTTCTCTAGACATCAGAGCAGAGTAAGGTAGTAACTGATGCTGAACTTACTAGGCCTGAGCTGTAATTGCCTGCACTGGGCACTGCAGGGATAAATTGGCTGGTTCTGCTTTCTTAAACGCTTTGGTTTCTGACAGCTTCTGATGTTATCAGTCTGTGTGAGATGGCTTCAGATTTCTCAAACACTGTGTCAGTGGTTAAGTCGGGACTTGGAATCATTGTGTTTTTTACTGTCATAAAAAGCATGAAAAGATTAAAGTGCAGGAGCACATTTGCTATCCTTTATTTAATGCTGGATTCTTCTGCCAATGTAGTTACAGATTCAGCACTCCCTTCCTGGCGCCTCCCTCCCCCAATAGGTACTTGATGCTTTCCAAATACTCCCCTTCCTATTCCTTCTGGACTGTACAACAAAAAGGTTGTGTTTAAATGCTCTACTTCAGCTGGTCTTTGGGAGAAATCTTGTCTGCCCTCCTGGCAGTTGCCACTTGACCTGGTGGCAGGTATTTCACTGATGGCAGATATTTCATTGATGACAGATATTTCAATGACATGGCATCTCTGCCACATGTAAAATCATTTGCCTGTCCTTTATCTCACAGATGTTAGTGATTAATGCTTTTTTTACTAAAGAGATCAGCTAAAAGTTTGGATCATTTAGGGAGGGTCATCTCTTTCCACAGTTAAGTAGTGTGTTGCTGGAAATAGAAGCTTTGCTCCTCCCATGTTCTTTTCAATGTTTGACTTTGCTTCTTCACTCCCAAACAATACAATTACAGCTTTTCCTTAAATACTGTTATTTTCTGTGTCCTGAGGTGTATTTACTTAAAAAAATCAAAAGGTGTTGGTAAAGTGCTTAACATGCCTCTCAAATTTGGAGCTAACACCTTCTGCTTCTCTTGTTTAGGCATTTGATCCTAAACACACAGCCTTGCCCTTGTTGAAATGTTTGCAGAAGATCTGCTCTGTAGAGCATCAGGGGGTGATGTGCATTCCATGCAGTTGTTTGCATTTAAGTCACTGAACTACACTATTTGTAAGTTTGCCAGTCAGGACAAACTAATGTAGTGTTTCCTTCACTCACAGGTTTTGGGAAGATGAGCTCATCAAATTCAATGTTCTTGAGATTCTCAGATGGATGTCACACTTGAGGTGCTTCGTGCTATTACAGTGTTGCTTTCTTGCTCTTTAGTGAGGACTGAACTGTGGTTAGGTGGTGAATCTTTCTTTCTTAGAGGATCATAATTAACCACCAGCAACTATGCTAGGAATCTCAACAACTCCTGGTGTTGAGCGCTAGGTTGATAATTGCTTACTTATGAAGCTTTTTCACTGGTTGTGGTGTGTTCTTCTGTCCTGTGGTGGTCTGTGCTCACCCCCAAAATGAACCATTTCTAGGGCAGTTGCTTAAGGCCATTTTTTAAATTGATTCTCTTACAGTTATAACCATTTGCTCACAAAGCTTTTCAGTTCTGCTAAAAATGAGAATTACTTTTGAATAAGTTTATAATCTGTTCATGTTGGCATACTCTGACAGCTATACAAATGGATGAAGAGAGGTCATTTCTTCATCTGTAGCCATGTATTGTCTGATTCTACAGCTTAGAGCTTAGAAAGTTGTGTCCACAGACTAGCTTCACAAGTGCACAAAAAGGGGAATGAACTGACCTGAGCTCTCATGTTTCTTTTCTCCTTTTTAGGCTTGCTTGGGGGAAGTCCTTTTGCTGGCCAGGCATATAGAGACTGAGACTCTCAATTTTTTGACATAAACTGTGATTCTACTTCATCCTTTCTTGTCCTTTGCCGGAGAGATTCTACTCTGATTTATACCCAAAGAGCACAAATGGACACAAATGACTTATTGTAGTGTATTTACTCTTGAAAAAATCTTTCAAAGTGTTAATTGTGTAAATCCTTTACAGCATTTAAGGGTTAGGATGTTTAGAATCCAATGTGGGTATTGAGCAGTAAAGTAGTTGAACACTTCTACAGCCAGCTTCCTTAAGTTAATGGTATTGAACTAGTTATCTGATTTTTTTCTCTTTTTTTTGGTGAACTTTTTCATGGGACCCACAGTTGTGAATCTGTAACTTTTTAAATCTGTAACTTATTCAGAGGGTATTTTTTGCCAAATGTTTGTACTGCGTTATCCTTTAGGCAATTTAACACTTTCCACAGTTTTGCACAACTGGTAGTAAATACGTGTTGGAAGGTTGTGGTGTTTTTTGTTTATTTGGAATTTCTTCTTCACTTTTTAAATTACTTTTTGAAGTTCCAGTCACACACTTCTGTATTGGAGTTGTGGTAAACAAAGGTGCAAAGGTGGTGATTCTTTACAGGATTTTTTTAGTACTCTGACCTGGTATGTTAACTTACATCTTCCAAAAGATTTTTTTAGCATATTTTTTTAGGCATAGAACCTTTTTGTTTTTGTAAACTCACAACTCATCTAATATCAGCACTTAGCTACATTCATGACTCCAGCCTTGGCCTTCTGTACACATTGTGTACAAAGACTACCCAGCAGAGCTGGCTGTATTCCTGCCTCAGCAGGTTTTAATCGTGTTAAAGGCCTAAAAGAGAGTGCAAGGCTTTAAAGCCAAAACAGTTGAATATGATAACCTGCTGTCACTTGCAAATGGTTTTCTTCAACAACTTCCACTCCCAAAAATACCTGAGGGCATCCACACACACTCACACTGTAAAATCCAAATCCATCACTAAATAAAACTCTTAAAATGCATGTGCCATGCCAATTACAAATGGCATCAGAAATTTTTACATAAATGGCAAGTGCTCAAGTCTGAAAATTGTCTAGCTAGATACGCATTAAACACCTGCTTGTCAGGAATAACTATTCCGTTAACATTTTGTAACTTTGTGTACCAGTCAGAGAAGGCTCAGACTTTCTATGCTTCATTTTGCTCTTGCTGTTGCAGACAAATCAGTTGAATGACACTGAAATGCCACTGTGCATATACACAACTTTCCTTTACTGCTAAGTGAGAATGCCAAGGGAATATATGAATTTTGCATATCCTCTCATACTTTGCTCAGCAGTGTGACATATCTTGGATAGGGCACTGTGGGTAGATTAAATAGCTGAAACATTCTACTTGCTAGGAAACCTTTCGGGGACAGAAAGAAAAAAAACAGTGAATGAACATTGATGAACAGCTGCTTGCTAGAAGTATTGCATCCTTCTGCAAGTGAGGAACCCTCACAGAGAGGCTCTTGTCCCCATAAATTCTACTGAGCTCTAGAACATGCTGCTACTTAAGTTGAATTTATTTATTGATTTACACATGTAACCAAAATAAGTATTTGTCTGGTGCTTCAGCTCTAATTACTGAAGGAAGACCTAGTGTCAGGATTACCCTTCTGGCAGGGCTTGTTTCACTCCATGATTTTTAGCACATAAGCATAATTTCAATTCAATCCCTGAAGCTGGATGTATCCATGATCTTTGTGAAAGTGTAGAGAACATCAAAACAATAATAGCTCTCGGTATCACTGAATTGTGTATATTTTAGTTTAAAGGACAAGCATTCTGAAAATCTTTGACATACATAAGTTATAAATAGCTTTCAGATTCCTAAAATAACTTCTGGAAAATTTGCAGATTGCAATTATGATAACACTGAATATAATCTTATTTTCTTCTTTCTTTACTAGACCCTTCAGAACCTATGATTCAAGTGCTGAGTGTAGCCTACAGGTGTACTTGTACCTCTGTCTGCATAAGTAGAAGATTTTCCTATAAATTGCTTAGTGGTAGAATGTGCTAAACACCTCTCACATTTGTGTTTATTTATGCACAGTCATGTTTTGTGAAATGGTGCTCCATTGTGATGATGTTGCTGGTCTTGCAGCAGAATGATGCTAAATGTATTTTAAGTCAAGGTAACTTTGATTATTTGCAGATACCTGCAGTTAGATTAAAAAGTACACTCAGTATGGAGTTAAAACTGAGATGTGTTCTGTGTCCAAGTAATATCTCCAAAATGACTGAACTAATACGTGATTAAAGCCGTGTCTCAAAATTAGATACTTTGTCATTTGTGGCCTAAAGCACCACAGTTTAGGTCTATCCTGAACTGAAACTTGGCATGGTGACAGTACTTAAGAACTCATGCAGGCTTGGAGTAGTGTCTGCTAATTAGAACTTTTAAAATGTCAGTGTTAATTGTGTAGAAGAGAAGTGACTGAAGGGGCTGATGCTCTGTGCTAACCACTGCGTCCCCAAATAGGAAGGTTTGAGCTGCAATTGTGGTTTTCCTTGGAAGTAAAATATCTTGTACCTTATATGCCCTCTCATTTTAGTGTTTATTGAAAACGTAAATAGGGTTCAATGCGCAGTTGCTAATCCCAGGGGCTGGTATAGCACTTATTTTGTAGATGTGCTAAGCATACTGACATGAACTCAGAGCTCTGTGTTCATGTTTTCAGTAAGAATTTGCTATTCCAAGGACTTTTAACAGCTCTATTTCCAAGAAAAAAAGGGAGGGACTGATGTATTGAAGGCAGCTCATCTAGAAAAGTATCCCAAACAGTTGTTTTCTGCCTGGATCCTGTGATGGGAGCTGGAAAGGCTGCCCCAGAAATTCTACTTTTCCATCCTACTGGATTGTGAGGGAAAAGCCTGGAGGAGTCCTGGTTTGCTGTCTCACAGGGCTCATCCTGATCCCTGCAGAATCCAGCCTGAGAAAGACAACGCCAGCATGTTGTGTCTCACAGTCCTGCTGACACCACTGCCCTTATCTAATCCAGCTACTATTGACAAATGTCGCTTCTCCTTTATTCTGGGGCAACCCTTGTTCTTTGGATACATACAATTCGGTGCAGGTATGTCAATACCTGAGCTTGTAGCTTTCAGTCAGGTACCGACTGCCCCCTGGGGTCTTCTGGCGCATTTAAAGGTCATCAGCAGGTAAGAGGTCACTACTAGGCATGTTCCTACAAAACATGTATTGTTTCACCAGTGTTTTTGAGGCTTTCAAGTTGTTAAAGCTAATTTTAGAACAATAGATGATTTAAATTTAAAAGTGTGTTTGCAAGACTGGGGGTCACTAGGCTGAAAGATTTCACTTTGAATTTGTAAATGTAAAAATTCTTTTCTATAATGAAGAACTCCAAACTGTTGAACTTCCCTTTTCTTACAAGATGAAGATTAACTGATAAAAATGTGCGGTGTCTGTTTTGCTTTTTCCCCTCACCAAAATTACAGAAGACTTGTATTTTTGGTTTTTTGGTTTTTTTTCCAGAATATGACTCTTTGGTAAAGATTATTTGAGCAATGCAAGGCAAAATGAGCAGTGTTGATCTTCGTGGTGAATACTGCTATACTTTTATGACAGTTTATTACCTTCCTATCTCTCCGCACACCTACCTGGGACGCTTTCAGGCTGGCTCAGCTCTCCAGGCGCTATCTCACTTCATACCATTCAAAGCTGTAGCCCAACAGCTACTGGCTTTGGAGTCAGATGCCTGTTTACCAGCTGAAAATTAGAGATGGCCCTTGGCTAGAACTTGAGATTCCAAACATCTTTAAGCCTTGACAGTACCGACAGGGTCTGAATAATCTTGACCCTATGCTAACAAGGTGAGTACAGATAATACTTCTAAAGAAGTGTCAGTGGAATTTTAGAAGCTTTTTAGTTTTATAATGAGCAGCTATGAGCTGAAGATAATCTGTATATCTCCATTAAAGACAATTCTTATCTTTGTGGTTGAAGATCCTTAAATATCTCTATAACTGAAAATGTAAACAGTGAAGGATTTAAGAGAGTTATTTTATTACAGAAGTGTTTTTTTTAAAGATTTTTTTAACAATAATTAGTCCTAAGGAGCAAATTATGACGTTTCTTATCAGAAACAGTGTATTTTACAGTTTCACAGAGAGAGCTAATGAACTGGCTAGTGTAGGTTGTAGAACAAGTAATACCTCTTGCTGGTTGAAATCTTGCATAATGTTAACTTCTTGTGGGAGCCAAGCTTCTCACGGAAGTGAACAGCACAAAAAATGGTGCTGATAGTGCAGCCTAAGAGAAGAAGCAGGTTATGATTGATTTACCATAGCAATGCCATTATACCTCCTGTACTTTGAGGCCCATATCGTGCCGCAGGCGCTTGTAATTCACTATTAAATTATCTGAATTACAGAGTCAAACTATTCTGTGAAAGCTGAGATCCCACTTTTTCCTTTGAAAGTGGTACAGTACCAGTATGAGCTAATTTGTGCTTCAAAGTAAAAATCTCTTCTAATACTCTAGCTTCAGAAACATTTCTACTATGCTCTATAAGAACACCTTTTCAGTGCCAGTCCATGTACCCAAGCTTCCAAAAATGAGACAAGATCTGCAGACTGATGAGAGTCAGGCTTTTATATGTAAAGAATTTTAAGCCAACCAGTGTTTTTTTTTTGTTTGGCTTTGGTGGTTTTGGATATTCACAGTACACTTGGACTGTGTTTCTTGAGCTCTGGTCTTAGACTTCAGTATTTAGAAGAAAGAGCATATAACTGAGGAGAACTGCAGGATTCCTAAGCTGGAAATATTGGAATATCTGTCTTAGCATACTGATCATCTGTAATTCATGACTGTAAGTCTCTGGAAGTTAAAGTATAGTGGTTCTGAGAGTTTGAGTCTCTCTGGTCAAGTTAAAAAGAACAAATGGAGCTGCTGGGAATTCACTCACCTCAGTGAAGAGAATTATTTAGAGAAAATATGTGAAAAAGGGTCTCAGTCTTATCTACCTGGATACTTCCCCCAAAATATCCATTGCTGTTCGCCATTTCATTTGAGGGTGTTTAGTTCCAGGATGTAAGTTTTTAATCCTATTTAAATAGTTAATTCAAATAAGAGTTGAGAGAAAAAGGTGAGAATGTTAGTACAATGGATGGGTGTGTCTATTTTACCTGCCAAATGACAGCATTATAATATGATTTCTATTTTCAAACAGATTTTTTTTCAGTAGTTTGAATGACAATAAACAGGGTTTTTCTGACTTTGTGGTAAGTAAATGACAAGTATGGTTAGAAATCATGCTAGCTTTGATGTAATTAGCTACAGCTTCAGTGAATTTCTTACAAGAAACCCACCTCAGAGTTGTTTTGGCCCTGCATAAGATTGGGGAATCTGATTAATTTTTCATCTTGCCCACTGCCAGTCACCATCTACTGCCCGGGCACTTTGTGGTAGTTTAAATGTTACAGCAACACCCCACAGGTGTAAGGAAAGCTAGAATGAAGCAATAGGGAATCAGGACCATGAAGTACTGTTGGGCAATAGCTGGTTTGCAATGTACAAACAGATTGTTCTTTCAGTTTTAGACGGAGAATTTTCCTCTGTTAGTGTTTGCCTAAGATTTATCAGACTTGACATAACAAAGATTGGACTTTCTGATTAGGTTTGTAAATCACAAAAATATGCACAAAAGCTGGAGTTATTCTTCAAACACTGTGAATACAGTTTGAAAGGTACATGACCTCTTGTCTTTACTGTTAGTGTGCCCTTCTTCTTGAAGGCTTCCTTGGTGACAGTTTAGAAACCTTGTATTTATTTTAAACTAGAGCAGTATGAATGCATCACTTCTGGAGGAAAAATTTTGGCTGTGTCTCAGAAATAAAGCAAGATTTTCATTCTGCCAAGGATTGCCAACGGAGAATGAATCTTAATGGAATTATCCAGGAATTCCTTGAACTTTTCAACATTATGCAAATACGGGGCTAAGAATAAATGCAAATATTATTTTAATTATACTAGTTTAAATGATCTTTTCTATTTCTGCTAAAAAAAAAAAGAAGTCTCAAAATAATCAATTTTGAGATGAACTCTTTGGCTTCACACAACAGAGCACTGACAATTCTTAATACAACCTGTTTTGATTTACCTGTTGTAGCCAGGTTGCAGTTACTTCCAATTTATCTGCTGGTCATAAGACACTTTTCAAATCTAGACTTTTAAAATTTCAGAATGAATGCAATAATGAAGTGTTACTAGAGCTGTGTTTAGAAACAGACACACTAAAGAAGAAACTATAGGAGGTGCCAGTTTTGCTGCTAACATTGCTGCTGCCCAACAAGTGTTGCAATTCCCTTAGCAGCAAGAGAATGTTGTGTTGGTTTCTCTGGAAGAGAGCCAAAATGCACAGGCAGATAGAGAAGTGGGTAGGGTGGAGCGTCTTCAGCCTTGGCTGGTGGTAGAACCAGTACAGATGGGACATTTGTGTGGCTGAGTTGTGCCCAGGCTGTTTTAGCTGCCACCAACCAAGTAAGATGGAAGTGTAAAAGTGTATCCATGATTCAGGCTTTGATTCAGAAACAGTGTCAGATTTTTCAGTGTTAAAATTAATATTATTGTAGCTCTCTAGATTTTCTTCCCCCCTGCCCTAGTAGGGAATGTATTCTAATAGGTTGTGCTGCTGCCTTTTTTTTTTTTTCCTGCTGGATGCTCTGTGCGTTATGGCACGTAAGTTTTTTTATGATGGATTTATCTAAATCAGTTCTACTGCTCATGAAGTATCTTTTAAACCATGCCTCCTTTACAGTGCTGTTACCCAGACTGCTTGGCACAGACAGTACAAAATTCTGGTTTCAGAAAATTTGGAATCTGGAACTGTGCCTCGGTTCGTGTAATTCAGCATAGTTCCATAGCGATATAAATGAGAATCTTTAAAAAATCCCCCCAACTCTTTGAAAACATGCTGTCTCTGCCCACTACATTGATATATAAGAAATTTTGAAAAAGGCAGTTACAGAATAACTTAATAACACAGATCTTTGCTGACTTGGGGCTGCTGTTGTGCAGCACGAGTATTTTTATCTAAACCACTTGAGCAATATCCCCCAGGAATACACCTGTGACCAGTCACAATTTTCTCTGTTTGTTAAAAAGCGCGCATGAAATCACTCTTAATCCTGCCTAAAAAGGTAGACTAGACACAAATCCATGTCTCAGTCTGTGGCAGGGAGGGGGCCTGTGTGAAGCAGGTTGCCTAACTGCCTGCCAACCCAAGGACTCATTCCAAGGTCCAGGAGCCTCGGCTCTGGAGATAGTGTCGGTGAGGTGTGTACGGCGGGGCCGTTCCTGTGCGCCTGGGGCCCGGACCTTGGCCTCCGTTATCCCTCCTGCCATCCGGGGGGTCAGGGCAGCTGGGTGTGGGGCGGGCTGCTGCATGGCAGGTGGGGCAGCCGGGCAAGCTGGGGCTATGTCTGGGAACAGCGGGGACAATGACCCTGATGCTTGTGTGACCCTTGGCGCCCGGACCGGGCTTTTGGCATCCTGTCCCTTGGCCCGCGCGTGGGGCGAGCTCGGACGGCCCCGCGCCACCTTCTGAGGTGCCGCAGGGTGCCGAGGAGCGCCGCGGCTGCGCTCAGNGTGTACGGCGGGGCCGTTCCTGTGCGCCTGGGGCCCGGACCTTGGCCTCCGTTATCCCTCCTGCCATCCGGGGGGTCAGGGCAGCTGGGTGTGGGGCGGGCTGCTGCATGGCAGGTGGGGCAGCCGGGCAAGCTGGGGCTATGTCTGGGAACAGCGGGGACAATGACCCTGATGCTTGTGTGACCCTTGGCGCCCGGACCGGGCTTTTGGCATCCTGTCCCTTGGCCCGCGCGTGGGGCGAGCTCGGACGGCCCCGCGCCACCTTCTGAGGTGCCGCAGGGTGCCGAGGAGCGCCGCGGCTGCGCTCAGCCCCCGCACGGGGCTCAGCCGCGTTCGGCGAGCGGCCCGACGGCGCGGCCGGGACCGAGCCGCGGCACCGCCCCGAGCCCGTGGGTTCCCACTACGCCCCCCGGGGAGGGGCCGAGAGGGCGGGCCCCGCTCCCGCCCCGCACAGCCCGTGGGCAGGGGCAGGGGCGAGGGCGGCGCGGCGGGGCTGCGCTGCGCTGCGCTGTCCGCCACACTCGCCGCGTCCCGCCGGGATGGAGGTGCCGCTCCCGGGCGCGGCCGACACGTCGAGCTTCGCCGACGATGTGCTGCGCGTCTTCGGGGCCAACCACAGCCTGTCGGCCGGGCAGCTCTCCGCGCTGCTGCAGCGCCTGGGCGCCGCGCCCGCCCTGGGCTCGGAGCTGCCGCTCGCCCACCTGCACCACAACCAGGTACGGGCAGCGCGGGGGCTCCACGGCCGGCTGGGCAGCTCTCGGTGTGGCTGAGCAGCTCTTAGTGTCACAGGTGTAGCCGCCCTCGTGTTTCCTCACGGTGAAGCCGGGAAGGAGGGAGGGATGGAGGAAGGGAGCGAACGTCTGCCGGGGCTCTGGGCTCGGATCGCGGGCGGCGGTGCCGGTGCGCCGGTGAGAGCAGCTGGCGCGGTGCACGGGAGAAGCTGCCGTGCCCCGGGATTGGCTCTCCGTGCTCGCTGCTCGGCTCTTAAACTGTCACTTTTTCCGGTTAAATAGCATCTGTCCAACAGCGAGGAGTGTATGAGAACCAGCAGGGTTTCCCTCCGAGAGCTAGATAAGCAAATCTTCAGGACATGTTAACATACAGTTGTCGTGAGACAGCAAAATTGTACAAACAGGTTTGCTTGTGTATAGAAACTTTTTCAGAAGTTTTCACGTCTTTTTGCACTAAGGTGAGTGCAAGGTGTACACCCATCGATTAATCTACTGGAAGCTTTTTAAACTAGATATCACTGAAATATTACTTCTCTTTAAAACATTTGTACTTTGTTTAATGTCTCCATAAGAAACTCGGATCTCATTGCTACTTTTAAAATCGGTGTAATTTCACTTAACTGGACTGTCCTGGACTGAATTTGTTTCCTTGAAGTGAAATTTTGAAATTGGTGGTGATTTCCATATGCTCAGAAATCAGAGACCCAAAGTTAGTCACAAAAATGAAAGGAAACTCGAGTGACTGTTTTCTCTGGTTTGATTCCACTCCCTAACAAACAGAAGAGGGATGGCTCTAGGGAGCTTGAGAATTTTTTTAACATGGAGCAGTAACTCTTCTGCTTTTTCTGTGAAGGAGACAAATCTTGAATAAGCTCTCTTTGTTTTACAAAGGTTTAGTTGGGACTAAACTCCCCTGAAATCAATGTAGTGTTCAGTGTAAGCATCACAATGTTTGCGGGAGTCGCTGCTTTCAAATCTCACAAGTTGAACACTGTTCCAACTCAGTGTGTTACAAATATAAACATTCCCAGCCACACATGCTAAATACAAGTTTGCAGTGTTGAGTATTGCTGTGAAAAGCAGCTTTCTTTAAAAGGGCATAGAAATGAGTAGATTCGTCAGTTCTTCAGGTTTTCCGTCTGCAAAAGCACGTAGCTCTCGTACACAGGCTTTGGCACAGGGTACAGAACGGAAGAAAAAGTAATGCTCTTTCTTATTACTACGAATGCATGTTCCTCATAAGTTTAACTGAAATAGGTTTTTTTTTTTACAGTCCTGTTCATGTTGAATATCTAGGGTATCATACTGAAATGATTTTTGAAATGAAAACTAATTTTTTGCTGAGTTACTCATATTGTTTCTTAAAATTTGCCTTATGGCTGCTCTACCAGCTTGAACCATTAAAGCAAGTGCATTTTGATCCCTCAGGTGTGACTTTGGGCAGGTGGTGCATGCAAATGCATACTCACACCACGTAAATCCTGTGTCACTGTTTTTAAACACTGTGAGTCTTTGTGCTTACAAGTTGACTTTTCAGTGTCCGCTGGTTATGACAAAAGACATGAAGTGGCCTAATACAAGTTTGGGTGTTGGAAGGCATCAGAGGCCTAAGCTCTACTGATTCTTGACAGAGGAAAAGTGAATATCTCTGGAGAGTGATTCAGGTCTTCCTCGAGGTGGCTGAATCCATTCAGGCTGCATACGTGTCTGACTGTAGGGGGGAACGAGGTTTATCTTAGACTTTCAGTTCTTAACTTCTGTGTCCAGAGCTTGTGGGATGACTTCCAGGCCTTTCTTTGAGTCAAGATAACGTACCCCTGCTTTTCAGAGAGTCCCTCATCCCAAGCCTGAAGGAATTTTTTGTGGAGAGCTGGTCTGTAAAGGACAGGTGATACAGCACTTGGCAGGAAGGAACAGTCTCTGTAATTTTATCCAGTATTAGTGTTTGGTTTTAATGTTTCATTCACAACAATTTTGGTAAGCCTAATAATCTCCTGAGAAGATCTACCAGAAGCTCATCCATTTTCTTAAAGATTGAGAGTCTGGGTGTGTAAGCCAAAAGAAGATGGATTGATTTCTGTTTTCCTTTGATACCAGGTTGACTTGAAAAGAAAAGGGAGAGTAAAAAATGATTTGTTTGTGATTGTGTTTGAGTGTATACCTGTGGTAACTTGTGTGCTATGGTGTCCATAAAGATGTTAATTTTTTCATGCAGAGGAAAAAAACCTTGATTTTTTGAGCACCCTTTTGAAATTTTGGATTGAACTATCACCAGTTTCTTCTGCTTTTGGTCTCTTTTTGCTTTCATGCATTTTTATAATTATTTTTATTTTATGCTTATATTTTCTTTGCTCTTCAATATTTCTATTACCACTTTTTCTTAATATGTAAGCTAAGACTCCTTGTCAGAGAAATAAGTGGTAATTGAGCAAGGACAAATACTGATCAGTGCTGGTTTTTCACATTTTACTGTAGAATTGTCACACATTTTAGTCCTACTAATTGGGGTAAAATTAGCAATTGCAGTCTTATAGAAATGATGGCTTGTTACTCACTCTGTATTTTACATTTTTAACAAGATGTAAAAAACATGAAACCATACTTGATCTTCTATCACTGAATTCATTGTAGTATGGCAGCCATACACGTGGGTGCCAAAGGACTAAATGACATGCTCAAAATTTTTGGTCAAAAAATACCTGGAAGGTAAATGGGCATTAGAAAGAAGGCTGGTTAACATCACCTATTTTTTATGCTTTGGTGTAATTGGTAGGTGCTAAAAACATGCTCCTATTTCCTTCTTTGGCTTTCCTAAATCTATATTTCTGCTAGTGTAGATGTTATACCTGAATACTGTGTTTTAATGTAATGCATTTCTTTTTCAACAAAACATTTTTACAAAATTAAATTAATTTTTTTATTAATATTTGTAATCAGATATAACTACCTTTCACCTCAGAGTGATCAATATCTAGTTAGTTTAGCAGATAGACTGGAACCAGGCTCATACATTCTTTGATTTGAGGATTTTTTTGATAGTTTTTCACTAGTTACAGCTTGTCCTTTTGAAAGAATGGAGACAAGAGTGACAGAGTGTGGCTTAGGGTCACCATGACCTGATGTTGCCTAGCCAGTGAGATGCTAAATAGCTTTAGATGTTGTACCCTCTCCGTATCTTATTTCTGCAATATTTTCAGCAAATTTCAGTATTTGAGGACAATTCTCAGCTCCCAGCATGAACGTGTTGTGGGGTGTATGAAATCCCTAATGCACACAAGTGCGTTTGAGCAGCTTCATCTGATTCTTTCTCATGGAGTGCTGCTTATTGAAGGAATGATCACCTGTACCATCCAGTTTTTACCTGTCCTAAATGACACAAAGGGGTTACCACATCAGCATTAGATGCTTTCATTTCTTACCAGTAAACTGAGGAAGGCACAGCTGTATGTCTCTATTTTGCCTTATCCATGCTTAGACTAAGTTAAAAAAAAAAAAGGCAGGGCAACAAAAAAAGCACTTTTGCATTTATTGTTTGCTGTTGCTACTGTGGGGCTCACTTCTCAGTGCTGGGGTGGGCTAGGCTGGTATTTAATCTGGCAGCATCTAGAAATGCAGTGCAGAATGCTGTTCAGTATTTTAGGGCTTCACATGTGGAATGCTGCAGACAAAACAGGGAGAGCAAGGATAAGAACACAGCAGAAGATCAGAGAAGAGACGGATGCATTTAAAAGGTGGTTGTTACTCCAGCATTTTTGTTAATTTCTCTGGTTAGAAGAATCCCATATTGTTTGATCATTTCTGGGAGAGACTTACAGGGTAAAAGTAAACATCTGCTTGAATAACCTAGTTGATAGTTTAATTTTTTCTGAGTCTCAGTGTTCTGTAACTGTGTAAAATCTATGATTCAAGTCCTCCCCAGTTTTGATGAAAGCATTTTTAAAATTGCTTTTTAACAGTTCAGGGATGATTGGTTGTGTTATGTATTTTTGCAATTTTTTTACTAAACAGTCGGTGACAGTCACATTCAAGGAAATCCTCTCACCTTATCACTGTGTTAAAGTCTTGCTGTACAGCAGGGGACAGGCACCACAGTGAGTGAGTCAGGACATCATCATCAGTTCCCTGTTCATAAGGCTAAATTTTCTCTCTGATGAGATGGTCCCTCAGTCCTACAAAGTAAATATCTTATGTTTTTACAGCAGTGTGGCTGTGTTAATGTATTTGTTTATCTTGAGAAGATAAATGCAGAGTTTTGCAGTGTCTTGCTCCAGTCCAAGGCTTCTAATAGATTCAGTCTTTTAATTATCCCTTTAATTGTGCTGGTGACCTCATGCAAGCTTGCTTTTTAGCTCTTGGATATATGTAGGAGTTAACTGAGAGTATGAGGTGACTTATAACAATGAATCATTTACTAGAATCATTATCCTCTGGGTTTGTCCCTGATCAAAATAATAATAGTAATTAAATACAATGCTGTTTCTCAATTTCACATGAAAGAGCTCTTCTCTGAGGTATTTCTCACTTCCATGTTTGTGTGCAGGCAAAGTTACAAGTTTCAGGTTTATTAATTTAAGCTGTGTCTGATTTAATTTCTCTCCATAATCTGTTTTCCTACTTACAACACTGTTTGGATTTTTGTGAATTCATGTTAATACTAATTGGGTTTGGTATTTTAAAATGCTAGTACTCTATTCTGTATTTTAGGAATGAAATTGTCAAAGGTGATTTCTTTCAGAGACAGTTATGGTGTGAATTCTCAGCTCTTACTGGCTTGTTTTTCTAACCACAGATGTCCAGAAATGGCTCTGTGAGCTGGTAATTAGCACCATACAGGGATTATTCCTGTTGACCACAGCTATCCTTCTTTGCTTTGCTGTGGGCATATTCACCATGTATTTTGTATTATTCCAAAATGCAAAGTTAACAGTAAAATGATTAGGCACATGACCAGTTTAGAAAGCTCCAGTGGCTTGTGTGTTGGCCTGTTAAAGTGATTTCTTTATTCACTACTTTCATGTAGATTACTTGGAGCAACATGTTTTAAAGCAAAAAAAAACATCTTCTGTTACAAGCTCAATTTATTTTATATGTGATACTACTTTGACATTAGCATTGACATTGAAAGATGAATTATGTGCACTCCGCTTCTGTATACTTGAGTCTTCGGGGTCTCATGGCCTTAACAAAATTTGCACTTGGGCTTAAGTTCAAGCACGTGCCTGAGTTCTCTGCTAGACTGGCTTGTTGAAGGACAAACATTCTGGATGTAATTTAGCCAAAGTCACTTGAATTGCCCTGCATGTTCTCTTCCTCCAAGCAAATCAAAAGAGTCACATTCAGGTGATGAGTGCATGCCTTTCACCTTTTGGATAGTAACAAAAATATTTATTAACAGGAGCGGAAGCAGCTCTGATGAAATCAATTACTTGCAACTGCTCTGGATAATCTCTAGGAGTTAATTGCCTTATAAATAATAATGTTGAATTATTGGAGATGTGTTGTGGAATCTAAAGGCTGACAAAACTGAGAAGAGCAGGGAGTGACCATTTGTGTTTATTTTGCTAAGGCTTCCAGTGCTCTCTGCTTGCAACCACACCAAGATTTGGTACAGGGAGAGTTATGCTGTAATTGATGTCTGAAATAGAAGAAAACATTTGAATTTTTTGGTCTTGAGACTCAGCCCTGGTACGTGTTTGTTGTGCAGCAATAACTGCACAAAACTATTCTTTACATTCAGAAATAGAATGCTTGCCCTTATCATTGTAGGAAACAAAGAATGTAAATTAACAGAAAGTCTTAGATAAAAGATTTCAGCGGTTTGGAACATTTCACATAAAAACACCCCTTTGTTCTGTAGATGTGTCTTTTATGATAATTCATAGTTTGTATTTTATCTTTTTGGTTGAAAAGGACAAACAGCTTTGCCTTGCCCCTGGCCTGGTTTAGCACTGCCAAGTACCTTTATTGTTGACTCATCAGACACTGTTGTGTCCTGAGCTGAAGGCAAAGTGAAGATCCCAAGCAGGAGTTTATCTCATGGTTTTACAAGACAATGTTTACCCTTACTGCTATAAGACCGGTGAAAAATGTTTAGCTTCAGACCATTTTAAGGAGTTCGTTTTGGGAGATAAATAAGAAGTGTTGTGTTAAAGTAGAAGTGATCACTTACATGAATAAGCTGTCACTAAATTACCACTCATTTTCTGTCGTACTCTGTTATTGAGATTTTAACAGTATCTGGTCTGCTCTTAAATTTAATTATTTTGTAATTACATTTCATTTTAAGCACTTTGAAGCTATTTTCCCAAATATATTGTGAGGTTTAACTGTCTGCGTTCTCAGGGCAAAAGATTTGTAAATGTCTCTTAGAAGAGTGGTTTACTGATTTGTGATTTATCTGACTTTAGGTACTTTGAATCATTCTGGCTTCACATCAAGCAGCCCCACAATTTTCATGCACAGTGTACATTGTGTAGACTTCTCTGAAAATGCATTACAATACTGTACAGTACAGTACAACTTTCATGTTTTAATTCTTGGATTTCTCACTGTATGTCTTATTTTTTGGTTTGCATTGATGTGTTGTCAAAATCCCTTTTGCTTTCAGTGCTTGACTAGTGAAGAAATCTTTTCTTTGCATGGGATACCGAAGGACAGTCACATATCAAATTCCAGCTTCTCTACAATATGTCCTGCAGTTTTGCAACAGCTAATTTTTCACCCGTGTGATCATCATGAAAGCTTTGTGGATGCATCTAAACCACATTCTTTGCAAGGTTAGTTACTGTTACTTATTAATGCTGTGACTGGAGTGGGGTTTCCTTATAGGAATAGTAAGAATTTATCTATAAATAACAGGAGTGTCTCGTTTGGGAAGGTATGGTTCCAAAGTGGGAACAGAAACTGTTGGTTTAGGTCAGCAGACTATCCAAACAAACTGGTATCTCTTGACAGCAATCAATTTAAAATGCTGGAAGAATGGTGAAAGAACTGACTAGAAAGTTATGGCATGTTTTGCCCACTTAAGGAAGAGCCTTTCTGACTTGTTTTGTTTGGTTAATGGTTTATGCCTTGAAACATAAGGACTCGTACTTGCAGCTGGTTAGTAGAAGAAAAGATGAGTGCACAGAAGGGAAGTTTGTGCAGGTGGTTTCCAGTGGGAAATGAGACTTGGTGGAATCTGTGTGTATGGAGGCAGGTTAAGTTAAAGCCTCATGGACTGCTTTTGAGTGGAGTTGTTTGCAGGGGGACCGCCAGGTAAGCCAGTGACTGGTTTACTGAGGGACAATACTCATATTCTTTCCAAATTCTGACTCCTGCTTTCATGTCAGCTTCTTTTATGACCCCTCCATGAGAAAGATTTGTTACATGGTTAAATAGCCTTAATCTTCGTTCTTCCTCTTTTTCTCACTATTATTTCTATATTTATTGTGCACAGAACTGTACAGTGCAGTAAAAAGCATTGGACAGGGAATATTTATCTTATTAAAGACATCAGTTGTTGCACCAATAAGGATCAAATAGATACTGACTTATTTGAGTCTGTATTCCAAATGAAATTACTGTTCCAAGGGAGTCAGCTGAATTAATGTTAAAAGCTAAGATGCTGGATTAGTAGTGCCTAATGTCAGTATTCATAAGAAGAGCTACAGAAGTGCTTTTCGTAATTTTTGAAATACTAGTGTTAATAACATTCTGATTAAGATAGGTGATCATATTTAATAAGAACTAGAGATCACTCCTAAAACGTAGCTGTGTTTTGCTGTGTCAGTGGAAGGTAATAATTCTAAATGAGTAATAACTGAAACCATGGCACCGATTTAGCATGACTGCTCTGGATTGCTTGTATCATATGGAGACACATATTACCAAGAAGACCATAAGATCTGGATTGCAGAGTAAGATCTGTTGTTCTCCTTTTTTTTTTTGTTTGTTTGTTTGGTTTCTTTGTGTTTTGTTTTGGATTTTTGGGGGGGGTTTTTTAAAATTTTTTTTTTTTTTGGAAAGGGATGCTGGTTTGGTAGATTGAACATGGAACCTGTGACCTACAGTTAACCTCCTAAGCTACTTAGACCATCCCTCTTGTTTTTCTTTTGTCTGGCCAGCTCAGAAGCAGTGCCCAGCTCAGAAGCAATGTCCAGTAGCCAGATAAGCAGGGCAGCCTTCTCCCTGCCCCTCCCTTGGCTGCAGCACCAGAAATCTGCAAGGCCCATGGTTAGGGCGCTTTAAACCACTGTGATGCATGGTGGTAGCTGTTTGGACAGAGATTCCTAGACAGGCCCAGTGCCCAATGCAGCTGTTGATTTATACACTCTCACCCCATCACAAAGTGAAGCTGTATCCCAGTAACATCAAGACCAGATTATTTCAATTACAGCCCACGGAGCAAAATCCTCCATGCCACAGTTTCCAGGTGTGCCTATGTGAATTTTCTCCCCAGGCATCCCCACTGTCTTAACAATACACTGTCTTCCAAAATACTAGTGGACAAGATGTGCAAAAGAAACCAGTTCAATGAGCTTTAGGATCAGCTACTCAGAATAAAAAAGAAATTATGCCAAAGCAGAGTAGGAATTGGAAGGCAACAGATGTTGCGTCTTTTTTCCTGGGATTTGTAAAACTCCCATCTAACCTATCTGATCTTGGGGCACACTAAAGTCCTCCCCTTGCTTCTTCTCTGGAAGGTAATAGGAAGGTGTGTAGAGATGAATCAAACAGTTGAAATTGACCAGTGGCATTCCTCATGCCCAAGACAAACACTTTCTGTTCTCTGCTTGATTTCATAAAGGTATTCATGCATTTACTTCCTCTTCATCTTAGGACAAGATTAAGGAAGAGCCTGAGCCTGCATGTTCTTATAAGGAAGAGTGCTGAGCAGCAGTGTTTTAAGGAGGGCATCTTACTTGCATTCCTGCAGTTTTATTTTTTGGATTTCTTGTGCCTTTGAGTATTTTGGCTATCTGTTTATTGGGGCCACAGAAAGAATGGTAGTTAGCAAAAATTGACTGAGTCTCAGGTGAAGAATTAGCACTGTGTCTGAGTGCCCTGCTCTGGTACATGATGTCAGACTACCCAGCTTTCTGAGATGTGTGGACTCATGAAAAGGCTAGTGTGGATGGAGTCCTAATGAATAAAACCATTCTAAGGCAGCAGTGCATACATGATATTGTGAGATACAGTCCTTCATGCAGGAACTTTGGCAACATTGGTTGTCTTGGAATTTTTTCAACTCAGTTTAAAATGTATGTTTTTGCATGGAGTATGGGTAGATGTCCATGCACTAAACTAAAAGAGCCTTGTACTTCTGTAGTAATCCCAAACTTGGACAGTGTTTTCTGACTCACGATGACACTGGAAACCCATTTATTATAAATTTGATTTCAAAAACATAGTTAAAATCTTAATTGTAATTTAATAAAAATTAATCTAGGTAGCTTAGTGAATCTATCTAGTTGTGTGTTTTTCCCTCTCTGTGTAGCTCTCTCAAAATTGGCAAATGAATGTTGTAATTGGCATTGATACATCTGCAAATGCTTTGAATGTTTCTGATGCTTTCTGTTCATGACATAATATAAAATTCATTTTATAAAAGCATTGTGACACTGTATGGAGAAGAGGCATCCCGGTTGCAGGTGAGTTGATGTGCTCTATAAATAACAGGAGTGTCTCGTTTGGGAAGGAGACCATAATCTGATCTGTTAGTTTCTGCTGTGCAGAGAGGAATTTACGGTAACTTCCCTACATAGATACAAGTTTATCATGATGCGGCTTTCTGGGTTATATGAAGCTGTTCTCATCTAGGCCACATTGTGTTGGCATTGTTTATTATTTGTGGTCAATTTTTAAAGACAAACCCTCTGTCTGTGTGGATTACTTCGTAGTTCTGTGGCATCACTTGAGGCACCCTTGTGGACCTCTTTAACACAGCTTTTAAAGTTGTTCTCTGTACTCACAGGGATTTGAGATGTCACTGGGAAAAAAAGGTTCTCCATAGAGGCACAACCTTGTAAACGCTTATGAGCAACAACAACCACACCACACCTCTCAGCCTATAATTCAGGCTCCAGAATAATTATGGTATGGATTTGTGCAAGCCCTGGTGCCTGAACACTAAATATCTGAGATGATGCTTATGATGAAGGAAAGAAAATTATGCTGAATCCTGGTGCATTTACTGATTCTTAGGAAAAGATTTTCCATTGCATACCTAAATAACATGCCCTGCTTTTTGAACCTAGAACCTCTTTTTAATGCACTTTCATTCTCTATTATAATTGTCTCAGCTATCAGCTATCACCTCACCTGAATCTGATCACTGATGGGCAGCATTTTCAGCCTGCAGAATTTCTTTGAATGAGAGAAGTAGGAAGGAGGGTTAGGAACTGAGATATTACCTCAGGGTGGTTTGAAGGAGTCATCCTTTATCAGGAAGGATTTTTATATCTAGCACAGCCAAGACAACAGTCTTTTTGTCGTGGAGTTTCTTAGAAGTAAATGTCAATTAGATCTGACTGTGGGACTAGTAAGAAGTTTTGTCTTTTCTGTATGCTATAGCTGCTTCCACTATTGGCCTTAATTTTTACTATTCATTGACTGTAGAGAGATATATTAGCAGCAGATAGGCCAGCCCATATATTCTACTAACATGGTTTTCATTTTTAATATGATTGTCCCAGAAAGTGTTTTCAGATATTTCCTTTCTGCAGGTATGCATCTTAACTGCTTGTGCGTTTTAAGAATTTTATATTTGTGAGTTTTAATTTCAGCCAAGGAATAACTCTTTTACCACTTCCATGCCAATTTAGCAATTAGAGAAATCACAAGCAGACTGAAGTGGGTGTTATACTAATATATTTTGTATTTCTCTTTGTTTATCCACAGTTTGGGGATTTGGGTTCCTGGCTGTGTCTATCATTAACTTGGCATCACTTCTGGGATTGATTTTAACTCCTCTCCTAAAGAAGTCATATTTCCCCAAGGTTTTAACTTACTTTGTAGGCTTGGCCATTGGTACTCTCTTTTCTAATGCAATTTTCCAGCTCATTCCAGAGGTAAGCAAGGGAAAACATTATTTGTTTTCTAAAGTGTATTGATTTTAAAAGCATGATGCAGTGGGGTTCTGTGTGTGGGTTGCAATATCCAAAGAGTTTTGTGTGGGCTTCAATGCCATTAGTTATGATCCCTCTCCAGAATGTGTCAGAGCCATCAAGATCTATGTCTTGCTGTTCATTGGGAAGGACCAAGGGCTATTCTGCCTCTAAACAAAAAGAGAAATACACTAGATAAAGTTGTATGAGCTTTATTAAGCTACACTGTTAACATTTTGTCCAAGTTCAAAAATGTAATGAGACCAGAGTCTTTTACAATTTCTGCTCATGGAAACTGATGGTTGGTATAGAGACAGTTTTTGTAATAGAGAGGTATCTGTGTAGTGTGATGTTTGTTTGTTTTTCTGGAAATATACTAAGATGACAGACTAATTTGCATTGCTTTTTTTTTCACTATTAGGCATTTGGGTTTGACCCAAAAGTAGATAACTACGTGGAGAAAGCTGTTGCTGTGTTTGGTGGATTCTATATTCTCTTCTTTGTGGAAAGGATTCTTAAAGTGATACTAAAGCTGTATAACAAGGTAATGAAACCTATCACTAACTGAATGAGCCTTGCCTGAAAGTACCTGTCATATTTTGTGAGATACTTGCCAGATGCATAAAATGTATGGATGGGGGTTTCTATTTTACCTGAGGAATTCAGCCTTACTGTGTGGTCTGATACATCTGTTTAAAACACCCATATGAATAGGGGAAGAATTCTCACTTTTCTGAGGGAGTTACAAGCAGCTCTGGGAATGGAATCCAGATGTGAGTGTGGTCTGCTCTCTTTGGTGTATGCTTCAGTTGCTCTCAACAGCCGAGTTGTTGCTGTGGTAGCTAAATGCATCAGAAAAACATGGAAATACGTAAGAGGTGGAGAGAATGAAGCCTGCCTCTAGCTCCTCTTTGGCAGGAGAAATCAGTGTGACAAATACACCTTCCTGGTCATCTGCAAAGTGCAGCTGTGCTGACAGGGCCTGACTCTGGCCTTTGGTAACCTCAGCTCTGTGTTTCCCTGAGCTCTGGTACACAGACCTGCTTCACTGAGCACTGCAGTTGTCTCCTCTTGCCCAGGGCTCTGCTTTCTACCCCTGTTGTGGCAGAGTACTTGTCTTCTCACCGAATTCGTCTCAGAGAAGGGCGCCTCAACATTTTTGGTCCTCCCTGCCTATTACCGGTTAAAGGAAACTGCCCTGTCTTCCTACTCTAACTTCTCTTCAGTTTTCTCCTCCCAAAGTGTTGCTGATACTGAAATTATGATGATCAACTGTTGTCCCTCATTTGCAATAGCTAGAAATAGAAAAAAAAAAGAATTTTCTCTATTTATGTAAACAGACAAAGGCTAATAATAATCAGCAAAGGTGATCACTTTTGGTCAGGTTGGCTTGGGAGATTCTACATGAAGACATAAAAATGAAAAGTCTCCCATGTTTTCTGGTTAGCTAAAAGTAAGAGATAAGTTAGGAACTTAGATATGTTGGAGTTCATTAAAAAAACTAAATGTTCACAGCTGCTCATTTCAGCAATCACTTGAAAGCCAGGCAACATGAATTTGATCTCCCCCTCACCTTTTCCTTTTTGTTTTTATTTTCTTACGTTGCTATTTTGCTTTTGTATTGTTTGTCACCTAGACTGGCCATAATTACTTTGAAAATGGAGAAGAGAATCATTCTCAGGATAAGACTAACTCACCCAAACCACTATCATCCAGCAACGGGGGCACATGTTATGCAAATTCAGCTGTCATAGAGAGCAATGGAAATCTTGGTTTTGACAGCATCAGTGTGGTCTCAACACAGGTATGAAAATCATGTCTATTTATTTATTTTTATCTCTGCCAATTATATAAGCATCTCTGAGGGGAAATTTAATGAATTTTTCTTGCTTATGTCAAGTTTTTGTAGACTTACAGCTTATAATTTGGTTAAACCCTGTGGAAAAAAATACTGGGTTTTGAGGCAAGCTTGAAAAAGCTGAATGACACTCAATTTGTAGCCAACAAAAAGGGCTATATTATATCAGTGTTGGAATGGGTTGGATAGAGAGATGTATCTAATCAGACTTGAATTTGTGTTTAATTTGGTTAATTTTAGTTTGTTGTTACTGTCTTGCTTAAAGAGTAATAGTGTGTTTTACTGTTGTGATAATGTTGGTCATACAGAATGATCCATACTTTGTTCCTGAATACATAAAGCCCTTAAGTGTGAGAACCTGATTCTTCTGAATCAATGTTTAAAGAGAAATACTAGTACAGTAACTTTCAGGCAGTATATTGTGAGCACTGCTTGTGATAACGTAGTGTATTTGGATACTGTGGGAATCCCAGAGGTCATAAAAATGGAAGTAGGGAGAGAAAGTTTTGTGCTTCTTTAGTCTTTTTCAATGTGTAGAGAGGAGCAGTACTGTGCAGGAAGGAGCAGTACTGCCCCTTATAAAAAAAAATTCTAAAACACACAGAAAAAAGTTTCAGATGTCTCTGTATAATTTCTTAAGTTTGGGAATGAAGGAGAGGCCATGACTTTTTAAAAGGCTCCCTGTGTTTAGAAGAGCATAAATACCAAGGATATGTTTGGTTTACCATAAACTGTGGAGATACAAATGATGTAGAACTACACTAATAATTAATAAAAATTGAACCTGGTCGTCCAGCTGGGTATTAGAAAGCTCCTTAGCTGGCATCTCTTTTGATGTCTTCTAAACTACCATGACAGAGTGGAAATAGTCCAGAGGAGACAGACATTATTAATTTTCTCCTTTGGAATCCTATGTGTTTGTAGGGTTTTTTGTCAGTAGTCTGCCTTATCTTAAATATGAAGAATATGTATTGCTCATTCATCTACTTCTACTGAATACATGATCTAGTAAAGTTCAGAATGTAAATCCAGAAAAGCAATTTCATTGTACTTTATATAATTTAGAGAAGTTGTCAAGACATTATTTAAAATGTATTACATATAAGAATTATGATACTTCAGAGCTGCACAGTAAATGTGAATGGCTGATAGCTATGTCTATATATATACATAAAGCAGAAGTGTCTCAGAAACTGATTCCTAGTTTGTAAACTATGGTTGTTTCTGCATTTTGAAAGTTTGGATCAAAAAAGCAATTTTTAGAAGTAAATAAATAAATACTGGTACCCTGAATTAATTGCAATTACTTAAAATGTTCTTTTTGGTGGAAAAAACATGAATTATTAAAAATGAAAATACATGCATTGAATCAAACTCTCCTGAGTGAAGCTAGAAACGTGCAAGAAAGATGATGTGCTTTAGACAGAAATCAGGATGATCTACGAAACAATGCTTCCTCCAGTTTGTAGTCAGCTTGAAGGATGGTCACTGAGGTACAGAAAAGAAAAGGGAGAAGATCTTTACCTCAGGAAACTGGATGAATTGGTGCAAGAGCTTTGCTAATTGTATTTGTGTTTTCTTATACTCATGTATTTTTCGTGGCTTGCTTCGTAATGCTTCTTTCTTAAAGTGACGTTCAGCTTGTCTTCATGGATTAGGAGAGAGATCTGTTACTTGTAAGGGATCCTATCTCAAACAGGAGCAGTACAGGTACAAATTAATAATGTCAAAAAAATGGTTGGCATTGCTTGTGTTAGAGGAAATGTTGAGAGGAAAGCCTTCAAAAACTAAGGGCAAGCATGTAGCACAAATCTAAAACCCATGTGTTTGAGTCAGCAGGGAAACTCCTGCCTTTTGATACCATCGCTCATTTTTGCATCATAAAAGTGTAATTTCAGAACTTCCTGTTCCCTGAATAGGAGCTGCTTTGTGTGAGTTTTGGCATTACTTAACCAAGGCTTTATTATTTATGAGTTCCAGGCGGTGCAATAGGCACCTGAGTCAGAAATTCCTGACCTGAACTTTTGTCCTGTCCCAAGGCAGCTCCTACATACAGGAATGTAGGCAGATAAGAGTCCTGTGAGCAAATCATGTGACAGACCTTATAGCTCTGTCCTTAAAGATTTTGTAAGAATTTATTAATAAATTTATTTCCTTGAAGTTCAAAAGTTAGTTTGCCTGGTAGCATTTGCTTATGGCAAATCTAAAACAATTTTGCAACGTTGTTTTTAATAACTAAAGAAAATTTATTGGAATACTCTTTGGTCTTCTAAGGAGAAGGAGGTCTTCCTCTATATCCTTCTACTTCAAGAAGTGGAGATGTGTGTGGATGAGGGGAGAGCAGTGGATATCGCCTACCTTAACTTAAACAATGCTTTTGGCAGTGTCTCTCACAACATCCTCAAAGGCAAACTCAGGAAGAGTGGAATGGATGAGTGGACAGTGAGGTGTATTGAGAACTGGCTGAATGGCAGATCTCAGTGGGGTGGGGTGTAACCAGAGCTTGTCAAGAGTGGTGTCCCCCAAGGTTCAGTGCTGGGGCCTGTATGGTTTAACCTCCTCATCAAGGACTTGGTGAAGGGGCAGATGCCTCCTGAGCAAGTTCCCCGATGACACAAATCTCTGAGGAGTGGCCAATACCCCGTAGTGCTGTGCAGCACTTCAGAAGGGCCTCAACAGGTTGGGGAGATGCAACCTGAAATCCTGAAATCCGACAAAGGCAGATGCAGTGTCCTGTACCTGGGAAGGAATAACCCCATGCACCAGCACAGGCTGGGGGCTGATCTGTTGGAAAGCAGCTCTGCAGAGAAGGACCTGGGTGTCCTGGTGGAGAACAAACTGTCCACGAGCCAGCAGTGTCCCTGTGGCCAGGAAGGCCATTGGCACCCTGGGGTGCATTAGGAAGAGCAGTGCCAGCAGGTGAAGGGATGTGGTGCTGCCCCTGTGCTCAGCCCTGCTGAGGCACATCTGCAGTGCTGTGTCCCGTTCTGGGCTCCTCAGCACAAGAGGGACACGGAGCTGCTGCAGCGGGTCCAGCAGAGAGCACAAGGGAGGTGAGGGGGCTGGAGCAGCTCCTCCGAGGAAAGGCTGAGGGAGCTGCGCCTGTTCAGCCCCGAGAGGAGACGGCAGAGAAGGAAACTCACAGTGTCTGTGAGGATCTGAAGGGAGGCTGTGAAGGGGATGGAGCCAGGATCTGCTCAGTGGTGCCCAGCAATGGGACGAGAGGCAATGGGCAGAAACTGATGCACAGAAAGTTCCACCTGAGCATGAGGAAGGACTTCTTTACTGTGTAGGTGACTGAACACTGGAACAGATTGCCCAGAGAGGTTGTGTAGTCTTTCTCATTAGAGACATCCAAGAACTGCGTGTGTGCAATCCTGTGCCATGTGCTTGAGGAGGGATGTTGGACCAGATGAGCCATTGTGGTCTCTTCCAGCCTTAACTAATCTGTGATTCTGTGCTATGTATGTCTGTAGGCACACAGATGTATATATTACTGCTTATATATTCCAGTAAGTAAGTAAGCACTAGTTAATGCTTTATAATAAAATTTTTAAATTGGGGAAATAATATAATGTTTGCAAATATTCTGTAGATGCAGTATGTGTGTACAGAAATCCATCAAATGGATCATCAGGAACTTTTAAGGGAGCTTAGTTTGTGCTCCCAATTAAAATGGCAGTTCCTTTTATGTATGTTCAGGTTTTTCATTATTTCATGGCACCGCATGTATAAATTACTTCCACTTCTGGGAAGAATTAGTGAGATCCCTGGAGTGTATGTGCACGGCATTTTTATATTAGCCTGTTGATTTTGTGCTCTGAGCCTTTAATTGTGCAGTCAAAATTAGCCACCACTGTTTTTATGAAACATTCACTGTAGAAACTAATTTGAATAGCTGGACTTGACTGTCATTGCCCAAAATTAGAAATAAACTTTATGCAATATCTGAATGTGTCTGTAGTGTAGATAGATTCTGCAGTATAGACACATCATACGTATCATGTAGATAGAATTCTGTCAGTGTGGTAGCTGAGTGTGTCTCTGAGACCATGACGTAGTGCCAGTTGTTTTAGATACAGATGCTGCCAGTCACTGAAATCAGATCCTTCTGACTGTACATGTTCATGTAGAGGTGGCAGAGGAGGCTTGGAACTGTCTTTATCTGACAGAGACTCTGGAGAGACATTCAGACCACTGTGGCCTGAATTGTTTCTGTCCCAGCTGAAGGGCATCCAGGTGACACTTCGCGGTCAGAAGGGTGATTGGGTCCTGCATGTTACCTCGTTGAAACAGAAAACATTTGGTGCTACTGCTGTGCCATTTGCTTCTTGGATAAAGCAATTTGCTCTCCATATGCAGCAGTGCTTGAGTTTATACTTAGCATTCATTTAAAGACAGAGGCATGATTCATTGGCTTCTTTATTCAGTGTTTTGTGTAATTGTTTTATTCTATTTTTTTTTTTCAGGAAGACGCCACCCAAAGCAGTTTATGCAAGTGTCTTAAGGGGCGCCCACTGTCAAAGATTGGGACCATTGCCTGGATGGTGACACTGAGTGATGCCGTACATAATTTCATAGATGGCTTGGCTATTGGGGCTTCTTTCACTTTGTCTCTGCTTCAAGGGCTCAGTACCTCCATAGCCATCTTGTGTGAAGAGTTTCCTCATGAACTGGGTAAGGAACTTTACTGCACGTGTTGTTTGCTGTGGAAATCGCTGTTGTAGGTGGTTGTGTTGGCCTAAAGTTGGCAGAGGTTGAAAGAAAGTGTAGACAAATTAATAGAAAAAATAGTCATCAAAAAGTTACTGAGCACCAAAACACACATCTGGCACAGGAAGCTCCCAAGTGCAGGTGGGTGGAAGCTGGGAGCATATATTGGACAGGTACTAATTATCCTGTTTATATATGCTGCATACAGTGTTGTATTAATTAATTTTAAAACCAAAAATCATCATAGGTAGTTGTGTGTTCCTGTGCTCTTAGCTCAATGTTGCATCACTATTTGTTTAGAATATTTCAGTTTCCTTAGTATTGAAGAGAAATCCCCATCACATGTTTGAATGAAAAAAAACCAACACGGGATTATAATGTATATACAAATAATGTCTTTTCTTCAGACTTCCTTTGAAATCAGAAAATAGCCACAATATCATTTTCTGAAGATTGTTTTCTCTTTTTTTTGTTCTTTTAGGGGATTTTGTCATCTTGCTTAATGCAGGAATGAGTACTCGGCAGGCTCTGTTTTTCAATTTCCTATCTGCATGTTCTTGTTACGTTGGGTTGGCCTTTGGAATATTAGTAGGCAACAACTTTGCTCCTAACATCATCTTTGCTATAGCCGGTGGAATGTTCCTGTACATCTCTCTGGCAGATATGGTGAGATATCATTTCATTTTCAGTTATTTATTTCTCTGCAAAAAAACCACATATACTCCACTAAGTTTCTCCAGCAGAATTTCATATTTTCTCCTTGTCATGCCAGTGACTAACAATAATAACAATAATAACAACAATAACAACAATAACAGTGATAACAATAACAGTGATAACAATAACAGTAATAACAATGACAATAACAATAGTAACAATAATAATAATAATAACAATGATAATAATAGAATATGGTCACTTAAACCCTTAATTGAGGTGCACAGATAGCTATAGTTAATGATAGGTAAGGCTTTATAAATCCTTACCTATTGGTAACAAGTTATGGTTATTCATGAAACACTAAAGCCTTTCACCTCATCATATTATTATTGAAAAGGGGTTTTAGACAGAGACAAGCCTTTCATGAATTTGGCCTGGTTTAATCAAAGAGTAAGAAGTGTATAAACACTTTGTTTCAGCATTTTAAAGTGTCACAGTACTTCACTTTATTATTTAAAAAGGTTTATATGTCTATTTAAACTGTGTTGTGAAAGAAAAGCAAAAAGAGAAAGATAAATAGAATGAAGTTAAATATTAAGTTTTGAGTTGAATGAAAGGTGTTGTATAACCACAGTGATAATGAAAAACTCGATTTAAATTCTATCCTGATTTAAGTTAAAGAGCGCCAGCCTCATTTTCATGGTTCAGACAAAAAGTTTTCCTGAGTTCTATTCAAAATAGTGTGTCTACCATTTATTTTTCAAAGTGTGCAAGAAGATATAAGGATGGAAATTTTGCTAAAATCCAGATTGTACTTAGACATTGGGAAAAAAAATATGGATTCACAGGCATTTAGCAATATTCCATAATTTCCTCTTATGATGATGTTTTTTCTCAAAATGAGAGAGATCTTTCAAGAGTTTTAAGTTTTATTGTTTAATTCAGTGTTGTAAGAACAGATGCAACAGGTGCAAAGGTGTTTACACCTGCCACATGAGAATCCATTTGAGTGCAGAACTGGAAGAGTGAGGCCTGAATCTGAAAAATTTTGAGACCCCAGTTTGGGGAACTGTCATATATTTGTAGTGACTATTTCATTAAATACTGTTATGGTTTAGGTAATAGTATAAGATTTAATAAGTTGTTAGAGTTCTAAACAATATATGTAGTTTATTTTATAAGCTTGCAGTACCTTAATTGCTAATGCTTTTCGTTTAGCTTCACTCATATAATGAATAGTAATGTATTGAACTCTGATGTGTAAACTTCATGGCATAAATTTATAGTGACTCAAGTTATTTAATCCATCAAAGTAGGTAATATTATTTTCTTTGTATCTGTTTTTCTGTTCTCTGTGTTCCTTTCTCTCTGTCTCTCTCCCCGTACCCTCCTCTCTTTCTTTTTATAGGTTTTTGGATTGTATCAGTTACCTATCTGAATTTTTCTTCCCCTTGGAAAGTCTGAAATAGGGTATTGGAGTGCTCTGTACAGAGATCTGGCTTTCCACTTTCTTTTCACACACTTCTGGTTTGTTTGTCCAGAAGCAGGTAGGATTGACTGGAATGTCATGCCTTCCTCCTTTCCTTTTTTTTTTTTTTTTTTT